>CM042692.1:183500514-183678696 GCA_023614405.1 Avena insularis | reverse complement strand
AGTCTAAACTTAGGGGAGTTGATGCGTCCATTTTGCATCACTATTCTATGTCACCAATTCACTGACTGGTAGCGCCTTCGTATTGAAGGTGATACTTATGTTATTTCTTCGCTTGGTTGATGACTTTTGGAGCATGGGCCATTGCGGTCGAGGATCCCCGATGGAATAGGTCTTGTTTGGAAGCAAATTATGGCGAAGATCGAAAATCGGAAAATGCCCTCTGGAAAATCCTATTATTTTCCGGAGAAGGCGAAGAAGGAAGCCAAAGGGGCTGAAGATGGGCTTACGAGGGGCCACACGCCTTGGCCAGCCTAGTAGCGCCACCGGGTAATGTCTTGCATGCTGATCTTACAACCTCCCCTCTAGCGTATATTATCCTCCGAAACTTCAAGACTCGGGGCGACGCCATAGAAAGATTCCGCGCCCATGTCTAAGTGTGACTCTCAGAGGAGAAAAGATCTCTCCGGCGGGCGTTTACGCGAGGAAATTCCTTCACGGAGAGAGATCATCGCCATCAACACCATCAAAATTTGAACTTCATCGGGATCATCATCGCTCCATCACCACCATCATCACCATGACACCCTCATCACCATCTGCCATTGCTGTAACAATTGGATTTGAATCTTTACATAGTTCATGAGAACTTTCGGTGTTGATTACTCTTTATGATTGATGCTATTGGGTAGACCATTGAATTATTGTTTATGTTGATTATTTATACATCGGCTATTCCATCTACGATGTGATCCATATGAAGTGTCTTGTATGAGTGAGTTCGTTTTTGTTCTTGAGGAAATGGGAGAAGTCATGTTGTTAGTAAGTGGAGTTGTGTGGTAGAAAAGATTCAATAGTTTGATATTTAAGTTGTAATTGTACTAACTTCTAGTGGTGTCATGTGAGCGTCGACTACATGACACTTCACCTATATGGGCCTAGGGGAATGCATTGTGTATTTGGCTACTAATCGTACAGGGAGTTGCCGGGTAGAATGAAACACAGTTACCCCGTTAGAAACCATTGCACAAGGGAGACGTAAGGGTCTTAGGAGTTTAAAGCTATGGTTACGGTTTCTACCTTGCAGTTACTTTCTTGTACTTACGGGATGTTTTGCAAGGAGTATAATTACAAGTATGTATTAGTCCTAGGAAAATAAATTTTACATTAGCATGAGGTTCCTTACACAACATTAGCAAGCCTAAAAAAGAAGATTAATCAACTATATGAAGCGAAAAGCACTTGTGCAGTCTTCCCTTAATGTCCTCAAGAGCGTTTGGTCATCTTAAAATGGCCTGGCACCCGAAGCTTGTCCTTTGCTACATAAAGGAGTGGGCCACTTGCTGCATTTATTCTTCTTTGTCTTTTATTTGCCGTCAGATTTTTGCCACTTGCTATAAAAACACAAAAAATCCGTTTGCTAAGTATATATAGAGAAATTCTGATCCATACCACTATTGCCAGCTACCTACCTTGCTCTCGTTGGGTTCGACACTCTTACTTATCAAAAATATTGCGATACACCCCTATACTGCCTGTGGGTCATCAATTCGCGAGTGATATTGCCATGTTTATATCAACTTTGAAGGTGAGCATAATAGAGATTCTTAAAATGATGTCGCTACCTCGAGAAGGAACTTATTGTGTGCCGAGAAGAAACTTTCTGACAAAAGGAAATTTGAGGCTCTTGGCGATCGCATAAGCCTTGAGGAAAGATTTCGTGCTTCCTTGCATGAAGGAGAAATTGTTAAGTAGAACAGCTTTTCCCGATTGTGAAAAGCGCTCTCGGTGTTCGCCACTTAAGCTTGCATTTGTAGATGCATTTTCCGTCATGATGTTTTGCTGACATGTGTTTTCTTTGGAGTGCCACTTTGGTGTGAAGTTGGTGACTAGTCCTGCGGCTCGCCTGCGGATGTCTTGGAAGCGTCATTGGCCATAGTTCCCGAGGACCAATAACGTTTGCCTCCAAGACATGCTTGGAAAGGCCAAGGGTGTCCTGAGCCACCTTCGAGAGGATATGGTCCCCAAGGCCGGCTTAATCAAAAATCTTGATGGCTTGGTGGAGTCCTTCACAGAAGGCGTCCCAGAATGGACTTCCCAAGAATGTGCACGCGATCTGTTGGTATGTAACAACAATGGCACTTCCTTGATGGTGCTAGGCCATGGTGTGGGCTGGAACCGGTCGATCTACGAGGCAATGCCTTTTGGCCTTCGGATGTCCAACATGTAGTGTTTGCTCCTCTTCATGCCAGTAGTTGAAGAGTAAGTATGGGCCTGTTTCATGGAGCGATGGCCAAATATTCCGAGGAGCTAACGGCCCGAGTAGTGAAGGAGGCAAGAAGGCTACGGACGTACAGGGCTACCATTTGAAAAGTCTGTAGGCGTCGAGACTACCACGGATTCAGTTAGAAGCCCCGGTCGAAGTCGGGTCAAGTCGAAAAAAAGTTGCAGGCGTGCCTAGCTACCATATGTAATAGGTTTAGCTATCCTTTTGCTGAACTATATTTTGTGGGGAAGTACCCCTATTGATACTTTGCCAAATTTGAATGCACTCCGCCTTTTATTGATGTATAGTTGGCATTATTTTGCCTCTTGTTTGGCTATAATAGGGTCCTTCGAGTGGTCCTCATGACTCTCCTCCCACCGATGAAACTGGTCAAAGTACATTCAAAAGAGTGGAGGAGCTATCAACGTCATACTTGCGTGGCCTTGCGATCGACATAAAGCAGTTCGACGAAGTGTTGCCATTATCCACGATATACTCTGGACGTTGTAGAATTCGAGAAAGGCGTCGAGAAGGCCCTTTCATGAAGTATTCTCTACGGACAAAGTTACTTGTGATTGAGCGAGCAATTTAAATGTTACTCTCTATCTTCTTATCCTTTTCTTTAGCCATTCCTGATGTATGCTTGTTTTATGCTCTGTTCTTGCTTTTTTAGTTGTTAGCGCTTCGTCACCAGTAGGATGAGAGGGACCAGATTGCCATTGAATGAATGACTTGACCGAGCAGTATGCGATGCGTGAGTATTTGGGTGGACCATGATTGTGCGATCACGTTGGCGATGTTTCAGATCGTGCATCGTGGGTGCTTGATGTTGAAGAAGGCACAATCGTGCCTTAGGCATATCTTCTAGGCGATGTTTCCCCTGGACGTGGTGCCATCAAGCTTGCTAGCTTTGCTGGCGAAGTTTCAAGATGTAAGCGCGGTCCACGAGTGCGTGCACCAACATCTGGTTGCAGGTGCCTGATACATTGCAAATGTATCTATAATTTTTGATGTTCCATGCTTGGTTTTATCTACTTTCTTGTGTTTTGTCCAAACTTTGGAGTACTTTTCATATGTTTTCTTGGACTAGCATTAAAAAGAAACCCTGATGCGGTTGCCTATTTTCTGCTGTTTTTGGTTCGAGGAAAGTCAGAAAATGAATATTCTCGGAATTGGACGGGACAAAATCCAAAGTTCCTATTTTACCGGAAGACTCACGGAGCCAGAAGACGAGACATAGATGGGCCACAGGGCAACCACACCATGTGGTGGCAGCTGGGCGCCCCTCACACGCCACCAGTGGTGTGGGCCCCTCGCCGCCATCGACCTTGCCTCTTCGTCTATAAAGCCTCCCGATGCATAAACCCTAAATCATCAAGCCTCCGACCACGAAAGCTCAGCATGGCGCTGCCACCACGAAGGGAGATTGAAGACGGAAAGTCTCTTTAGACACTGCTGCCCGGGACAGAAGTGCCCAGCCATCTCCATCAATCTCCACCACCATCTCCATCACCATTGCTGATTCCCATGATGAGGAGGGAGTAGTTCTCTCTCGAGGCTAAGGTTCAACCGGTAGCTATGTGTTCATCTCATGATCATATTGTGATCATGAGCTTTGTAATCAAGTATATCTACCTTGCTACTCAAGTGCTTTAATAGATCTCTCCTCTCCCCATGTGTGTGAAAGTGACGTGCACACCATGGTAACTTAGGCTAGAATTACAAATACTTGTTATGAGTTATATTTGGAGTTGGATGTCTTTATGAAATTGTGGTGTTTGTTTGAACCATCTAGTACTCAAGGTGACAGTGTAGGGTTATCTAGATGGAAAGCAAACTTTGAGTCTTGTTATAGCCCAACCATCGATTAGAGTGTCCAATCGGGAGTAGTTAAGAGTAGTATCATAAGAGAAGATATTTATATGAGAGTGTTCACTAGTGAAAGTATGATCCTAGGCCTTGTTTCTAAGCATTGATACAGGTTTGCATTTAGATCATTACATGTTTGCTTGCTGCCATCTTTATTTCAGTTTGCCTTTAGTCTTTTCCCACGTCAACCACACGCCATCAAGTTATTTTCTAGCACCATTACCACTTATAATTATCCATACCACTTGTATTTCACTATCTCTTCACCGAACTAGTGCACCTATACAATTGGCCACGACAAGTGTATTGGGTGTGTTAGGGACACAAGAGACTTCTTGTATCTTGATTGCGGGGGTTTGAGAGGGATACCTTTGACCACTTCACTCCACTGAGTTCGATAAACCTTGGGTGATCCACTTAAGGGAAAACTTGCTGCTGTTCTACAAACCTCACTTGGGCCCAACAACTATCGACAAGAATAGAAGTGCGTAGACATCAAGCTCTTTTTCTGGTGCCGCTTTGAGGAGGTAAGGTAAAAGGTATTCACAGGGAGGATTAAAGAAGAAGAACCTACCACGGCAAACGCCTATTTACTGGCGTCGTTGCCGGGGAGGTAAGGTAAAAGGTACTCACATCCTCCAGTGTGAGTGCTCGAAGTTATTTCCTTTATTCTGCAATTTTGTCTTTTTGTTTCTTGTTTTTTATTTTCACTAGTTAGGCTCAATGGAAAACAACAACAAAATTAGAGAGCTTTATAGTATTTATCTTGAGTTAGGACATGAAGTGTTTGAAGAGAAAATTAAAAAAACCTATGGAACTTTATTTGCATGCTAATAGCAATGTTGTTAATATGAATTCTTTGGACACCATTATTTCTAATGCTATGGAAAAGTCTAAGCTTGGGGAAGCTTGTTTTGATGAGCATGATATTTTTAGTCCCCCAAGCATGGAGGAGAAAATTTACTTTGATGATACTACGCCTCCAATTTATGATGATTACAATGATGAATATGATATTTTCAGTCCACCTACTATTGAGGAGAAAATTAATTATGATTACAATATGCCTCCTATATTTGATTATTATGGTTATGAGAATAATAATGATAGCTATTTTGTTGAATTTGCTCCCACTACAATTAATAATAATGACTATGCTTATGTGGAGAGTAATAATTATTATATGCATCTGGCTCATGATAAGAATGTTTTGTGTGATAGTTATATTGTTAATTTTATTCATGATGCTACTGAAAGTTATTATGAGAGAGGGAAACATGGTTTTATGCATCTCAACAATATTAAGTTTCCCCTCTTTATGTTGAAAATTTTGAAGTTGCACTTGTTTTGCTTTCATATGCTTGTTGCTTTGTGCTTTCATGACTTGTTTCTTTACAAGATTCTTATGCATAGGAAGTGGGTTAGACTTAAATGTGCTTTGAATTTGCTTCTTGATGCTCTCTTTTACTTAAATTCATATTTCTTATGTGAGCATCTTCTCAAACTATCAAGCCTAACTTAAAGGCATTAAAGAAAAGTACTTATTGGGAGATAACCAAAGGTTTTAGATGAGTCTTGGAAGTTATTACTTCAGTAATAACCGCTCCTTATCCTTTTATTAGCTTTTGTGCCAGAGTAACCTCTAATGAGAGAGAAGTAATGATTGGAAAGTTGTTATCCCGAAACAGATTTCTGTGCTTCACCATAAAATTCGTGTAAAATCTCTATACGTCCTTTTGAGGCGTGAATTTTATGCTTATACCCCAGAGTTGTTATCTAACGTTCGTTAGTTCAACACTTTTCGATTTGAGCAACAGAAGGTCTTGAAAAAATTCGTCTTTACCTCCTGGTCTGTTTTGACAGATTTCTGCCATTTTGCATTTTGCTTCTTGTTGGTTCCTTTTGAGTTCTTTTGGGGAATTAGGCTTTTAGAGGGAAGTACTACAGTAGATTGTGTTTTAATGGAAGTTTTCTTGGTGTTATAACTGAACCTTAAAGACCTATTATCTTGAGTTCACTAATGTTGCTAATAAAGATTGTGTGAAGTTTTGTATGAAGGAAAAATTTCAGGTGTATGGAAGGAATGAGTAATGAGATGAAGGATGGACTAAAGCTCAAGCTTGGGGATGCCACGTGTCACCCCAAGAAATATCAAGTACAAGTGTCAAAGCTTGGGGATGCCCAAGGCATCCCTTCTTCATCAATAAAAATCCTAGGTTTCTTCCAAGCGCTTCATTTTATTGTTTCATACTACAGTTGTGTTGTTCTTGGGCGTCTTCTTTTCGTTTTGGTTTTCATTTTCTTGGTTTGCTAAGTTTGCTGAATAAATTGGTTGGACCCCCTCTTTCATACATTGGTTTTCAAATAGTTTGGTTTGGTTTGGAAAAAGTAGGAAGTTCATGCTTAAGTGGTAAAGAGAGCTTGTTTTTATGCCCTATGCTTTGTCATGCCATGCTTGATATTGTTTTGGGTTTAGGCTTATTATTCTTTGTAGCATGACTTGTTATAAACAATTGGGATTGCTTAATGTGCCTTGGATGAATCATCGTTGGTTTAACATATTAAAGCATAGTATTGTAGTATTCTCCTTTGATGCTTTATTTGGGTTGACTTGGCGCATACTCACACCATGTTATGACTATCTAAAGTCACCATAAGCCTTTATGATCCTTTAGTTTTTCAACTTGTAGTATAACTTTATGCTTTGATCAATGATGTTTTGTAGCTCTTGCATGATTATAGCCATTATTGCTCTCTTAGTTTGTCTCTCTCCAGTCTTTTGGTAGCCTCCATGACCAAGTATGAGTTCCACTCATGCATCCAACTCCCTAAACCAAGTTATTCCAAAGATTCCACCATACCTACCTATTAACTTAAGCTATTCCAAGTATATTCATGTTTTTTGTTTACCTTCCGAATTAAACTTGTTATGATAAACTAGTGATTAAAGCTCTCACCGAACTTGATGGCACACTTTACTTTTATTGCCTTAATAAACTTGAACCATTGGGTCCTTCTTTGTTGCATATATGGTTGCGCTTTATAAGTTAAAATTAGTAGAACCATGTATCATGGGGAGTGCTTTCAACATTGCACTTGTACTTTTGTACCCGTTGATATCATGTTCTTTTGCTTATGGATCCCGTGGTGTGAAATAAAAGTGGAACTTGTAAGATCATGGTGTTTGTATGTGTGTGAGAGAAACACCTGGGCAGCTATCCTAAGACATGCCTAATGATGGTGGAATCTTGAAGCCTCACCTTAATGAGCACTCTATGAAGCATCCTCAATAAAACCTATACAAATAGCAAATAAAAGATCGCTGAGATGCTCATTTAATGCCTTGCCTTGTCATTTGGATTATGGGATAGCTCTGTATCATGTGCAAGGGTACCCGTTAAGCGGTTCTTTATGATACACATGTGCCTACAATTACAAGAGCTTACTCAAGATAAAGTTGGGTAGCATGAGGTTGGTCTTACGTAAGTAAGGGGCATGAGATTTGGGTTTATAACTTGTCGACATATCCTCTTAGTTGTGTCACTTTAACCTTAATCACCTTCAAGATGCTTATGATAGGGGCAATGAGAGCTGAAAGCTATAAGTACCATAATTTTGGAAGCTCTTTATGAAACTTGAATCTCTGCTTCCTTCTATGAAGGCCTTTCTTCCACTTATATATTGAGTCTCCACCTTCTATCTTTATACCTACTTTGAGAGCATAGTGGCCATTCTTAGTTCTATGTGCATTGTCCCAAGACTTGTTGATTGATGCATAGCTTTGATATTGCTTGTTTTAAACTATTTGTATCTAGTCACTCTTATGAACTTTGAAGGTGTCCTATGCAATTATATTTGCTACTCTATGAGGACAAGCTGAATGCTATTATGCTATGTTTTCTTTATGTGAAACAAACAAACATCTTACAAAGCATTGTTATTCATGAATCTTTTGTTTGTGCCTTTTTCATGTTGCAACATAGTTTCTTTGTCTTATTGCTAGAACTTTGTCTTTCATGTTATGATTGAAGTACTATGATCCTAGCTTTGAATGTTTTATAAATACTTTGATCAAGTTTATGATGGTGCATGTCACCTCAAAAATTATTCTTTCTTTTTATCACTTACCTACTGAGGAATGAGCAGGAGTTAAGCTTTGGGATGTTGATACATTGCAAATGTATCTATAATTTTTGATGTTCCATGCTTGGTTTTATCTACTTTCTTGTGTTTTGTCCACACTTTGGAGTAATTTTTATATGATTTCTTGGACTAACCTATTAACAAGAGCTAAGTGCCAGTTGCCTGTTTTATGCTGTTTTTGGTTCCAGGAAAGTCAGAAAATGAATATTCTCGAATTGACGGGACAAAAGCCAAAGTTCCTATTTTATCGGAAGACTCACGGGCGAAGGCGAGAAGGAGAGGGGCCACAGGAGGCAACACCACATGGTGGCCTGGCTAGCCTGGCCGCCACCAGTGGTGTGGAATCCCAACCACCGACCTTGCATCTTCGCCTATAAGAAGCCTCCGGATGCATAAACCCTAAATCATCAAGCCTCCAGCCATGAAAAGTTCTGCAGCGCCGCCGCCACCGAAGGGGAGATTCGGGGGACAAAAATTCTCTGTTCCGGCACCCTGCTGGGACGGGGAAGTGCCCCCGGAGCCATCTCCATCGATCTCCACCATCTCCATCACCATTGCTGATTCCCATGATGAGAGGGAGTAGTTCTGTCTTGAGGCTAAGGGTTCTACCGATAGCTATGTGTTCATCTCTCTCTCTATGCATGATCATATTGTGATCATGAGCTTTGTAATCAAGTAGATCTACCTTGCTACTCAAGTGCTTTAATAGATCTCTGCTCTCCCCATGTGTGTGAAAGTGACAGCGTGCACACCATGGTAGCATAGGCTAGAATTACAAATACTTGTTATGAGTTATATTTGGAGTTGGATGTATTTATGAAATTGTGGTGTTTGTTTGAACCATCTAGTACTCAAGGTGACAGTGTGGGGTTATCTAGATACGGAAAGCAAACTTTGAGGTGTGCTATTATAGCACTACCATCGATTAGACTGTCAGCCGAGAGTTAAGAGTAGTATCATAAGAGAAGATATTTATATGAGAGTGTTCACTAGTGAAAGTGTGGGACCGCGGATTAATCCTCCGAGAATCCCTGTTATGCATACAACCCCAATCCCATGATCGGTTAGTCGTGGCACATAGCAATAAGTATCATTACAACATCCCAGAATATGCGAATTACAAAACTTACATAAATGTCGTTATGGCTACATCAATAATCAGCGGACTTCAACAAGCGCGAGCCCGAGCCATGCCTTAACCTACAGGCAACTGACTGGGAGAACGTCCTAGCTCGCATAGTCGTCCACTTCACCTTCGTCTTGATATCCGACCAAGTTAATAGCCAGAGGCAATGCCAGTGAGTACATTGAATGTACTCGCAAACCACCTTAAGAGAATAGTAATAACAGGAGGATATGCATTTGGGCTGTGGTAGTAGGAGGGCTCCAAGAGAGGTTGTTTTCTCAAATAGTTTCTCTTGTAGGTATAGCATCTACATATCCTTGTTGAAAACTTTTGGAAACATTTTGGAAACCTTTTTGAAAAGTATTGGAAAACTTTAGGACTGGGTCACCCATTTGTTCCCGTTTTCGGGTCATCCCACGACCAAACTCCTTCCATACCTCTCTGACCATCCCATGGTCAAAGAAGGTATCCTTCCCGACCATCCCATGGTCAATTTTTTTTGAAAACCATTTCTTTTCCAAAAATCCTTTTGAAAACAAAACCAGCACCGCTCTACAGAAGTTTGTCCAACCCGTCCTTAACCGCGGACACGGCTATTCGAATAGATTTACACTCTGCAGAGGTTGTACACTTTACCCACACCATCTGGGTACACTACCCTGATCTTCACCGATCGTGGGTCGAGTAACCGGTCAAGACTCTCCGGATGTCCACTCCAGTATAAGTTCCTATCCTATGAGTGTTAATCCCTCAACACCGGGACGTCGGGCGAGGACCAACCGGAGCGCTTTCTCCACCTCCCAGGTGAACGCTTTCAATGAGGGGCTCATAGTAACGCGTGGAGGCCTGCCGACCCTTCGTTCCTTCTCCAGGTCGATACATGGACCTATATCAGAGAAGGCCCACCCTCCAGGGATCCCCGATCCCTTGTAGTAGTTACGAGGCAGCTTATACTAGAATAGACAACCTTCAAATCCAGCCCTGTCCCATACCAGAGTAATGTGGTTGCACAGGGTTAAGTTGTTATAGCTAGACTGCAAAGAACCGGGTGTGTTTTTGTAAACCTTTTTCCTCCGGTTTTCCTCTAGCATTTTATAAAACAAAAACCTTCTCTTTTTCAACATCTCTTGGGAGGTCCCACCTCACCAAGGTTTTATCATAAAACATTTGGTAAAACTTTTTCCGGGGTCTTCCCATCCTCTAGCTTTGCTTCGGCTAAATCAGGGGGGTCTCCAAGGGGGTATGGTGTAATACACCATCTATTCTACTAGGGACAAGTAGGTATCACCAAAGGGTTGTACTTAAATAGTACAAAAGTGTAATGATTCGGAGGAGCCAAACCACTACCGTATATATACATCAACATATAGTAAAAGAATGCGGTTTTTAACAAACAGGAGATAAAACATGCATAAGTGAAATAGTAGGACAAGGCTTATGAGAAAGAAGGTGGCTTGCCTGATGATCAGCAATATGGCATAATTGTCCCTTGACTTTCTTAGAAAACCATAATAACCAATAAAACCATCTTCTTACGTTCTCCGATTTAATGCAACTATAAATCGATATGGAACACACGAGACAAACAAAAGGTCAATCAATAAATGGCATACAATCACCAATGCATATAGCAAACAATGAATAATACAAGTTCACAAATCATTGGGTCTTAGGAGGAATGGATTTAAAAGATTGGCCTTGTCTTGAAAAGTGGAAGAAAATCCCTTAGGATTTATACTCTAGAAATTACCTAAGAGATGGATTTCTGGACAAGACCACATTCTGTATGGTACCATGGTATAAAAATGATACCTACAGATAGATGTTGATAAAATGAAACCAACAAAAGTGGTTTCACTATTTTATCACTTTTCTTCAATTTATTATGAATATCCTAGTGATAAAAGCTCTAGTTTAGGAAATAATTCACCAGAAATGTTCTGTATGGCCAAATATTATTTACTTGGGTGGTTAGGTAGGCCTTGATGTACTTGTTCACTGAGAGTTGGAATCAGGTCAAGAAATTTACCAGAATGCCCTCAGGAAATTCCCAAATGCAGTTCTGTAGACAACTTGTCTTTTTCACCAGAGTAAACAGTAGATTTTGATTTGATTCCAAGGTCACATGGTAGGTATTTAGAATACCTTTCTGCATAAATTGGAATCACCTTGTTTGGAGTTGTGGAACTACTCTGGTGATTTAACTAATGAATTGACTAAGCCCAGAACAGATTAATCCATAATAAATCAACTGGGGCTTAGAAAATTATGGGCTCCTGTATTTTGAGAGATCTTATGTTTTAGAAACTAGGAGAGTTGGGTTTAGGTCAGTACCTATTTTAATTTGGCCCAGAGAAAATCTTAAAGGAAGAAATGCCCTGTTTTTGTTATTTTTGCTACTGGTGGACCATAGCTCAAACTGACATGGGACCAAAGCTAGATAGAAGGCATGGGGAATACCTACCAGGTAAGGTTTGTTTCACCAAATTTGGATGAGGATGGTTCTCTTGGGAATTTATTTACTAGAATAGGTACCTGTTTGTATATTTATTTCTAGAATTTATTGGTAGACCTTTTTGTACTAGGGTTGGTTCTGCATGTTAGAGAGATCATACAGGGACATGGAAAAAATTGAATCTGGGCAAAAAGAGATATTTTTCAATTTTATTTTGAATTAAACTGCGAGGCTTTTCTGCAGATCTCTAATTATCCAGAATAAAAGAAAATGGGGCGGGGTGGCCGGGCTGGATCCAGTAGGGAGGTGGGCCGCAAAGGGAAATCGGCCCATCCCGGGGGCGAGCCACGCGCAGGAGGAAGTTTAAATCCTGCACGGTGGGGCCCGACTGTCAGCCACACGGGGCGCCAAATGGGTATGGGGCAACCTTGGCCGTCCGATCAAGTTTGGATTGACGGCCAGCGGTCGTCGTCCTCCCCAGACACAACGACGGTGAGGGGAAACCCTAACATGGTCGGGGCAGCGTCGGGAGGCTCACCTGGGGGCTCGCCGGCAGCGGGGAAGGTGCAGGGGCGACGCGACGCTTCACGACGATCCCAGTGATGGGCAGGGCGACGAGGTTCTGTTCAAAACAACGTCACGGTGATGGCGCCGGCGTAGACGGCTTTGGTGCTCGTCGGGGCTGCATACTGGTCTCGTTCCTAGCAGGGAAAATAGCAGGGGAAGGGGTTAGAGAGGGTAGGGTAACCAGAACGGTGACATGCATGGAAGGAGAGGCAGAGGGGAGAGCTCTAGGCTCGATTTTGGAGAGGAGGCCAAGGCTTCTCCCTTGCTCTCTCTCGAGCAGGGCAAGGCAGAGGAGGGGGAGAGAGGTGCTCTGGGGTGGTGAGGTAGAGGGGTAGGAGGCAAATGAGGCCAAGGGGGAGAGGGGGAGCTGGCCGATGGGGCTATATACCGAAGGGGAGGGGTTCATGGTGGGTCTAGTCCATGGAACATGGGAGAGAGGAGGGAAACTAGGGGCTTGATATTGTGGGCGTGGAGAGGGGTATCTGGTCTGTGCTGAGGGCAGAGGAGAGGTGGAATGGCTACTGCAAGAAGTAAAGAGAAGGTATGATCAATGGGTGCATCTCTCCTTCCTCCAAGCACTAAAGGACAAGGGGAAGGGGTGCTACAGTGCACTGCTACAGGGGAACTCGATCAGGGGAGATGGTGTGTTGTGCAAGCTTGCTGGACTAGGTTGGAGGCAGGTTTGGTGGAGTTTAGAGTGGAGGATTTGCTTAGACTACACAATTGATCAACTACATGATTATGAGTCTCAAAAGTTGTCTTTGGCAATGGGGTAAAATGGCACTAATGTGTAGATATGGTGATTACATCAACCTAGGAATTGTTTGGGATTTTTTAATGGATTTAAAGTCCTCTTAAAATCCTTTACTCAAAAAGTGCAGAAGTAGTTTATAGAAGATCATTTGATAAATTTACATTGGACAGGTAGAGTTTTTGTTGTGAGAGGGTTCTAGATTTGATACCACACCTTGACGAATTTTATTGGGATTTATTGAGGTGGGAAGGTATTTTTAAGGGATTATTTCTTGTTTCTGCCATTTAAGAAAATGGGCAAAAAGAAATAATAAAGCTCTTCAAAAATATTTATTTTTGAAGTGGGAAGATAGGGTATGATATATGGGCCTCAAAAGTGCTTAGAGTTGGGGAAGTGTTTTGGCAAAAACCACACTTTCCCTTATGAAAGAGGTTTTGAAGAATTGGTCTATTAAAGAATTAAATTGATTTGGAGCCAAAATAATTATGGAGGATTATTGATAAATCTTGATGATCAAGGTAGATGATGTAGACAAGGTGTAGCAAGCATTTGCGACCTTGGGATTGGATAATCCATGTTGATTTTGGTGAAATACCCGGGAGTAAGGATCTAGGGTGATGTTAATTTCATACCATTAAAACATGGTTGTATCTTGGAGTTCGGATCTCCCCTTGGGGCATGGGATATATGGATGGATAGACCAGGTAATGTACATCAACATGGTATAGAGGTTTGAGCTTGATCCTTCATGGGCTCACCTAGACAAGCTTTCAAACTTGGAATAAAATAAGCCTACCAAAGCAGATTATCAACTAGCCTTCAAAACCTTGTGGGTTTAGGCAGCGCAAGGATCCACTTGGAGCAAGTGAAGTAGATGTTGGTATACCTATATGAGTAGAACACAACCATGTAAATAGTTGGTCCATAGAAGGTTGGATGGTGGTGTGAGCTTATACCAAAGTAGGCATATTGACTAGATTTGCAGGAAAAGTTATTTTCTTGCCTGCAAAACCATCAAGAACAAGTGGGTTGGAGGATTATCTAACCAAGGGCATAAGTGGGCCTTGGTAGTCCTTAGGATGGTTAACAGGATGGTTCAGATGCATTACCAAAAATGCACAAGGGTTGAGAAAGGGAGACATCCAAAAAGGTGATGTTGGGAATAGTTTTCCAGACTTGGCCAAATTTGGCAGATTTGGGGATTTTGACTAGAATATTGGTGGAGATGATTTTGATGGGTTGCAAAGTACCCAAGCATCATCAAGTGGATTATACTAAAGAGTGTATTGAGTAGAAGGGATCCATGCTTGATATGGGTCTTCATTGACTTGAGAGCTTCTAGAATGGATCACTGCAGAATTGATCTGGTTAAGGGTTTTAGATGATCACCTAGGAGTTAGGGGTTAGATCCAAATTGGTACTCTGGCTTAGGGTGTGATGATTTGGAGACATCTTGATCCTAGTGATGAGATCCTAGAGTAGCTCATACTAACTCTAAGCAATCAAGTCAAACAGCAGATTAAGGCAACTCATCTTACAAACAAATCAACTACTCCTAGGGTTACCATCAAGCTTAGCTTGAGGTAAGGATGGGCATTTTGAAATAGGTTGGAGTTTGAACAAGGTAAGGTCCTTGGTATCTTTACCAAGAGTAGAATCCAAAGCTTACAAAAGGTTTTGGAGATCCTAGAGGTAAGAGTAGTTGAAGGTTTTGTCCTGAAAACATATGGAGATTATACTACATAACTCTCCATAGTTTTGTCAATAGAAGTTACAAAAATAGTTTTGGTTACATAAGCATGTTGGCTCATGTTTTGAAATGCCAGAACATTTGAGAATATGGAAATTAAGCCAAGACTGTTTTTGGGAAGTAGCTTTTGTCAACTGGTGTTAAGGTAAGGAGTATATCATCTAATACACATTCATATGCATAAGCATATCCAAACAACAAGCAAACACTTCAGCATTAAACAAGAAAAAGTTTTTGTTCCCCCTAATTTTTGCAATTCTGGACAACTAATCAGGGTTGCTGAAATTGGGATGTTACAGAAAGTATGATCACTAGGCCTTGTTTCTAAGCATTGATACACCGTTTGCATTTAGATCTGTTACATGTTTGCTTGCTTCCATCTTTATTTCAGTTTGCCTTTAGTCTTTTCCCACGTTAACCACACGCCATTATTTTCTAGCACCATTACCACTTATACTTATCCATACCACTTGTATTTCACTATCTCTTTGCCGAACTAGTGCACCTATACACCTGGCAAATGTATTGGGTGTGTTGGGGACACAAGAGACTTCTTGTATCTTGATTGCAGGGTTGCTTGAGAGGGGACACCTTTGACCACTTCCTCCCTGAGTTCGAAAAACCTTGGGTGATCCACTTAAGGGAAAACTTGCTGCTGTTCTACAAACCTCTGCACTTGGAGGCCCAACAACTGTCTACAAGAATAGAAGTGCGTAGACATCAGTGCCAAGGCTGCGTTGGCGCTTGTTCGATTGCATCGGCCAGATGTGGATGTTGCGGCTGTTGCCGCTGGATCGCCGCTGCTGCTAGAAGGGATGGCCTGGAACATGGTGCCACACTACTAGGCGGTTGATCGACCAGCCGAAGATATAGTCAATTTCTTTGAAGAGCAAACAAATGTTCTCCTTTTGCAGCAATAGTGTAGTATATGCCCTGCACATAAATGTATAAGTGTTGTAAAATTCATACGATTGTGTCGGGTGTGGTTGATACTCGTTAATGTGTAAAGAGCTTGCTAGCTTGTATATTTTTCGAGTGTATTGTAATATGCAGTTCCTTTTCGTTAGCCTGACGTATGATCATCTCAGCACCTTGCCAACTTTGTCGAGTGCGTTGCAGCTGGGTTGATGTTATCAAGGGTTCGATTGATAGTGTGTCAACTACTCAAGATACTACATTGTTCATGGAACACGATGTAAAGGGTAGCGCAACTCCCGAGTGATATTATTGTGAATAAAACAGAAAAACACAAGGTTTGGGGCACTTGGCTTTATTTATTACAGAATATCATGAGGTACAATGTGTGGCTAAGTAGCACGGCTGAATAGCCTTATTTGTAAAGTAAAAAAATCTAAGGGTAGAAATGGCATAGTTGCACGAGCTAGGGATTGGAGTATGCGACTCCGCTCTTGAAGACTTTAAGGTGATATGAGCCACCTGGGATTACTTCGGTAATCACATAAGGTCCTTCCCAAGGGGACTCGAACTTGAGGTGCCCTTGTTGCTTCAGTCGTAGAACTAGGTCTCCTTCGACGAAGGATGCAGGCGTAGCCTTCTGTGATAGTTGCGGAGGTTCTGCTAGTAGATCATGGATCTCTCTGCTGCAATCTCGCGTGCCTCATTGAGGAGGTCGACGGAGTCTTCAAGTGCGAGGGTTGATTCTGCCTCGCTATATGCTACTACCCGTGGGGCATTGTGGCGCACCTCTGCGGGTAGTACCGCCTCGACACCATGTACCATGAAGAACAGAGTGTAGCCTGTAGCACTATTTGGAGTTGTGCGTAGGCTCCATAGTACTGATTGCAGCTCGTCAGGCCAGCACCCGACAACTTTTTCGAGTGGCCAGAGGAGCCTTCTCTTGATCCCTCCAGATGAAATTTGTTGGCCTTTTTGACTTGACCGTTGGTCTGAGGATGCGCCACGGAGGCGTAGCTAATGTTTATTCCCAGGTTTTCACAGAATTCCTGGAACTCCTTAGAGGTGAAGTTTGTCCCATTGTCCATGATGATGCTATGCGGCACCCCGAAGCAAAATACAATGGACTCGAAGAACTTGACGGTGCTGGCTCCTGATTGGTTAGTCACCGACATGGCATCAATCCACTTGGTGAATTTGTCGACTGGGACTAGGAGGTAGACGTATCCTCCTCGCGAGGACCTCTATAGCTTGCCGACCATGGCGAGTCCCCATTGTGCGAAGGGCCAAGCCATAGGTATTGGCCTGAGTTCAGTGCCAGGTGCGTGCGGTTTGTCCGTGAATCGCTGGCAGGCGTTGCAACGCTGGACGATATCCTTGGCATCGCGCATGGCCGTTGGCTAGTATAATCCAGCTTGTAGAGCTTTGGCGACGAGGGCGTGACTGCCGGCGTGGTGGCCGCAAGTGCCATCATGTATGTCTAGGAGGATTGCTCTTTCGTCCCTGTTGGAGACGCACCGCTGATGGACTCATGTGATCTTTAGCGCTATGCAGTTCACCATTGATGAGGGCAAATGCCTTAGATCGGCGCGCTATATGACGCGTGTCAGTCAGGTCATCTGGCAACCTTTTGCCAAGCAAGTATGTGACATATGGTTGCATCCAGGATGGCTCGATCATCATGACCTCCATGGGGCCTTCGAGTCCTGTATCTGTCTCCATGTCGTTGAGTGTCGTTGGCTCGTTGGGTGGCGTAGCCCCCAAGTCCTTTGACGTGTTGGTTTTATGCTCTGGCGCCTTTGGTTTGATGGAGCGCTTGCAGATGCGCTCGAGAAATACTCCAGGCGGCACTTGGGCACAGGTGGAGTCGATGTTGGCGAGTGTGTCTGCCTCCTCGTTACTCTCGTGGTCGACGTGTCGCAGCTCGTAGCCGTCGAAGTCTCCTTCGCATGTGTTGTAGAGGTCACGATAGGCGATCATGTTGTCGCTCAGAGCATCACACTCATTCATTGTTTGGTTGACCACTAGTTTGGAGTCGCCGTAGATGACGAGTCACTTGGCGCCGCAAGCTTTCGCCATTCGTATCCCGTGGAGCAAGGCTTCGTATTCAGCCTCGTTGTTGGAGGCGGTGAACTACATTCGCAGAACATACCTCATGTTGTCACCTTGGGGCGATGTCAGAATGACGCCCGCGCCAGCTTCCTCCTTGCGCTTGGACCCATCGAAGTGCATTGTCCATAAATAGGACATATCTGGCTTGTCGGTGAGCTGGTTTTCCATCCAGTGCATGAGGAAGTCTGGCAGAACTTGCGACTTGATCGTGTCTTGCTTCTCATATGTGATGTCTCATGGAGACAGTTCAATTCCCTAGAGCACGGCTCTTCCGGTGGCGGCGGGATTGTTGAGTATGTGTCCAAGCGGGGCGTCGTTAATCACGACGATTGGGTGCTCCTGGAAATAGTGGCGCAGTCGCCTAGCTATCATGAAGGTGCCGTGTGCCAGCTTCTAATAATGCGAGCACCGCTGTTTTGTTGGCGTGAGCACCTCGCTGAGGTAGTAGACTGGGCGTTGTACCACGTGGACTTTATTTTCTTCGGCTCGTTCCACCACGAGCACAGTGCTTATCACCTAGTTGGTGGCGGAGATGTATAGTAGTAGCTGCTCTTTTTCATGCGGTGTCACCAACACCGGCGAGGTGGACAATAGACGCTTGAGGTCATCGAATGCTTCTTGCGCTTTGTTTGTCCACTCAAATTTGTCAGCCTTGCGGAGAAGTTAGTAGAAGGGCAGTGCCTTTTCGCCTATGCGGCTGATGAATCGACTGAGCGCTGTGATTCACCCAGCCAGTTGTTGGATGCCTTTTACATTCTTCGGCTTCTCCATGGATAGTATGGCCTTTATTTTCTTCGGGTTGGCCTCAATCCCTCTCGTGGAGATGAGATATCCGAGCAGCTGCCCAGATGGTACGCCAAAGGCGCATTTTTCCGGATTTAGTTTGATCCAGTAGCGATCAAGGTTATCAAAGGTCTCACAGATATTGTCGAGTAACAAGACTTCCTCCTTGGTTTTGACGATGATGTCGTCGACGTAGACTTGGATGTTGGGACCAAGTTGGCTCTTGAGGCAGGCCTGCATGCACCGCTGGTAGGTGGCTCCTGCATTTTTCAGCCCAAAGGGCATCATTGTGTAGCAGAAGACACCGAAAGGCGTGACGAACACCATTTTCTCCTAGTCTTCCTCCTTCATTCAAATTTGATGATAGCCTAAGTAGGCATCGAGGAAGCAGAGACACTCGCATCCCGCGGTGGAGTCAATTATTTGATCAATTTGCGGCAGCGGGAAGTGGTCCTTCGGGCAATGCTTGTTTAGAGAGGTGAAATCCACGCACATCCGTAGGATATCCGTGTATTTTTTGGGAACGAGCACGGGGTTTGTGACCCAGGTGCTTTCCTTGATATCGCCTATGAAATTAGCATCGAGGAGTCTGTTGACTTCCATACCGACCGCTTTTTCCCCTGGCTCCGACAGTCACCGAATTGTTTGCTTGACTGGCCCTACGTCAGGATTCATGTTGAGTGCATGCTCGATGAATTCCCTGGGAACTCCTAGCATGTCCGCTAGACACCAAGCGAAGATTTCCCAGCGCTCACGGAGGAGTTCGATGAGCGAGAGTTCCTATGTAGGACTCAAGTTGTTGGCGATGAGGGTCGTCTTGGTTGGGTTCGTTGGATGGACCTCGACTCTCTTGGTCTATACCGACGTGTTGAAGGATTGGTCGGGTGAGCTCGACTTGCTTGGGGGAGGCAGACTGTTGTCCACCGTCCATGAAGACGCGACTCATCTCGAAGCCTCCGATCTGCGCCTCGAGCACCAAGGGGTAGCGGCCTGGGTGAGGTACTTGGCATGGGTGGTCGCGGTTGTCGAAGGTGATGTAGGACTCGCTTCCACTGAAGTACTTAGTGGTGGAGGGCGGAGAATTCATCACCAAATTGACTTGGCAAGTGATTGCCTTCTGCACGTGATTTGAGGGGCGTCCCTTTTGGATCAACCCCATGTTTCCCAGTGCTCGTGGGTACGGATCGCCTCCATGGTTCTGCACTGGCGCAGCCGCAGGTGGTGGTGGCCCGGGTGGTGGCGGTGGTGCTCCATGAGCCACAACGCCTGGGGCAGCTCCATAGCCCTGGTTGATCGCGTCGCGATTCATCTGGGCCAGGCCTTCGTGGAGCTTGAGGAACTCGCGGCAGTCCTTGAGAAGGTGGCTAGACTTATTCTTTCCATAGTGCTTGTCGATGTAGAAGTGTATGGTGCATGGTCCAGACAGTTTCTCCTAGATGGATGTTCCAGGTGCCTTATCACGAGTGCAGTGCTTCCACACTAACGTGGTTTTTCCGCTGTCGTGGTATCCACCGCTGCGGTATCCGCTATTGCGGTTGCCGTCACGTTTGTCGGTTTAGCCAGCCGCGACCATGTCGACCGCTTCGCGATCTTCGTAGATGCGCATTCGACGTTTCCCTTGGGGATCACATCTGCGCCCAAGGTCGTCATCATCATCAGAGTAGGCACGGTTTTTCACCGAGTCCTCTCCATCGGCCCACCTATTCATGATCTCCATCAGGTGGTCGATTGTCTTGGGATTCGAGCGTCCCAACTCCTCCCTGAGCTCTCTACGGCGCATGCCGCCGTTAAACGCGTCGATTGCGCGATCCTCAGAGATGTTTTCTGTGGAATTCTTGATGATGGACCATCTCTGGATGTACGAGCGCAATGACTCACCGGACCTTTGGTGGCAGCCTCTTATTTCTTTGATTGATGCGGGCCTTTTGTAAGTGCCCTTAAAGTTTCACATGAAGCTGTAGACTAGCTCTTCCCAGCTTTGAAATGATCTACGCGGGAGATTGTTGAGACATGCGCGGGAGACGCCTTGCAGCTGTAGCTGGAGGCATTGCATTGCCATGCTCGAGCTTCCGCCATGCAGCCTGATGGAGGAGATGTGATCTTCCAGCCAGATTTTCGGGTCCTGCAGGCCGTCAAACTTTGAGTTCTCTGATGGGAGTTTGAACCCCTTAGGCATTCGCTTCTTCCTGATGGCTCTGCTGAAGCATCTGGCGCCCTAGAGATCTACTTTCATCCTCCAAGTCGATCGAATGGGCACTCCTCACGCATCTTGTCAACCTTGCTGCGTGATTTCATCACGCACATCGTAATCACGTTAAATGCCGTCTTGGCCGCGCGCGAGACAAGTCATGGCTATCATCACTAGATGAGGGTGATGAATAGCGCCTGGCTGGAGCTTTACTTTTCTTCGGCTCCGGTGTTGGCTCCTTGACGAGGGCAGTTTTGACTAGCCCCAAGCCCGTGATCGTAGATTGGTGCATGGCAGCTCGCAGATCCCTAGCTAGTGGCTGGTTGTTGAGGAGGTACATGGTGGCCGCCGTCACCGCTGCTTGCGGTGTCTTTGGGAGCACGTTGCCCCACATATCCACCATCATGGAACCGAAGTTAAGGACTCACGCGGTTTCTTCTCGCTCCTTATTGGTGAGGTGGGCCAGTCGAGAGCGCCATTTGGCGGCCACGTAGTCGTTGCCCTTGAAGGAGGATCCTCCCATGGAAGAGAGTTGAGGCCGCCGAAGACTCGACTCGTCCACCGCCTTTCTGTGCATGTCGAGTTGCGTGATTACTTGTTGTTGGCGCTTGTACTCCTCCTTGAGCAGCCAATGATAACCCATCAGCATCTGTTGTGATGTGTTTAGGGGGAGGGGATTGCCTCGTAGAGCTTCTCGACAGCGGGCCCACTTGTTGTCGTTGAGCTTGATCAGCACGCGCTTTGGTGCGCTCATTCGCCGTGAGGTGCGGGTCTCCTTCTGCCCCATTGTTGGTCGGCACGCCGTTGGTGGGGCCACCGTTCTCGCCATTGGTCGGTCCAGTACTGGTGTTGTCGCGATTGACACCGGTGTCGCCTGCGTTAATGACGGCGCACATGAAGTGATTGGAGAAGCTGTTGCTCCCACAACTTTTGGATCCAGAGCCGTAGGCTCCATATTTTGTGGATAGATCACCTAGATCGGATCCGCGACTACTGTCGATGTCCATGCTCCCAACTGTTGTCGGGGCGTTGAGCTTGCTTATGGTGCCAATTGTTAGTGGAAACCACGATGCTGGAGAAATCGCGGGAACCGTCGGTTGGTCAGGGAGGCAAAGTGTACCCAGCTGACCAACTTGGAAGCGTAAGCTCCCGAACGCCAGGCCGATCCCATTGCCCATGGACTCGAAAGCCAGGCGAGTGGCCGGCGTGTGGACGGTGAAGTCGAAGGCGCCAAAGAGGAGGCGAATCTCCGTTGTTGCAGAGTTGTATATCACGGTTGTGGGGCGAAGAAGCGCAACATCAGCACTCCCAGTTCCCACAGACGGCGCCAATTGACGAGGCTTAAACTCATCAATGCCCATTGTTATGGACTTGGGTTTTGGAGAAGGAGGGAGCGCTGGAGGCATCAATCGGCTAGCAAACAAGCACATAGGGACGCAAGATTTACCCAGGTTAAGGCCTCGTAGAGGACCCTACTCCTGCTTGTCTGCTCTTGGAATTATCGAGGGAGTCGAAAGTTACAGGGGGTGCACAGATGTAATCTGGCGATGATGGTGGAAACTAGGGTTGTGATTGTCCTCCTCGCCGCTTCCTCCTAGCCTTTATATAGATAGGCTAGGTCTCGGGTAGTAGGTCGAGTCGGTCATAGATTAGGGTTTGTCCTTTAAACTTTCTATCCTTGATACTTGCCTTGTGCCACAAGCAGTCAGAGTTTCCGTGGGTCACCCGAATCCTGGATTGGGCCTTGGTAACACGTGGGCTTCTGCCAGACCTGAACCGTATATGCCAAGCTCGAGTACCTGTAAGGTATGCCCATGTCACACACACTTCATCGCTCAGTTTCAGGGTCCTTGTGCTAAATGCATAGACTTGGATGCAATTTTTTATTATTTACGAGGTCCTTGATGTAACCTGTACTTCCACCGACCGTGTTAACTCTCGAGCACCTCGCTCCTACGAGCCCTAAAGTTAGATCGACCGTTCACAATACTTCTTATCTTATCTTTATCTTATCTTATCTCTCACAATACCATATATACCACTGCATAGTGTACGGAACAATGAATGTTTGACCAAGATAGGCAAATCCAAACATTGCTATGATGGGTTCGTAGCATGGAAAACAAAAAATTTCTACCGCAAGAACGAACAAAACCCATATCTAATCTAGATAAAAGCCAAGATCTAATCTATTAGACAAGTGCAACAAGATGGATCTGTACTAACCCTTGTAGTTTCCAAAGCCTTGTTCGAGATCGGATCTCGTGGTTGATGTAATCGATCACTTGCCGATCTCAAGATCGATAGATGATCCTTCGCGCAGCGTTCGGCGAGAGCTTCCATGAAGGTCACACGTCTTGGTCAGTAGACCTTCCTCTCCCGTTCAGCGAGCAGTGAGGTAGTAGATCTTCTCCACGCAATCCCAGCAGCACGATGGGCGTGGTGGTGGTGGTGGAGTAGAGAATTCTGCAGGCTTCGCCTAAGTCGGAGATGGAAGGAGGAAGAGGCGGCTAGGGTTTGGAGTGGGAGGGGCTTTGAGGGTGGCGCCTCCACCCTCTATATATAGAGGGAGGTGTGGCCTAGGGTTCCCACCCCTAGGCCCACCCCTTAGGGCCGGTGCACTAGGGAGCTTGGGGGGAGAGTCCTTCCCCAAGTTTCCCCTTATCTTATCTTATCTTATCTTATCTTATCTTATCTTATCTCGGTTTTCAAATAAACTCCAAGATATCTTCTAGAACCTTCAACATTCAAACCTTCTAGAATCCCCATACAAACACTCTGGAACATTTCCTAACTTAGAAAATGATCCCTATTATATGAATCTTATTCTCCGGACAATTCCGGATCTCCTCGTGATGTCTCGGATCCAATCCGAGACTCCGAACAACATTCGATCTCCAACGCATATTCAATATCTACTTAAAACAACTTCGAACCTTAAGTGTGTCACCCTACGGTTCGTGAATATGTAGACATGATGAAGACACCTCTCCGATCAATAACCATCAGCGGGATCTGGAGATCCATAACGGCTCCCACATACTCAACGATGACTTCGTGATCGATAGAACCATTAACATACGAAACCAATTCCCTTTGTCACGCGATACTCTACTTATCCGAGGTTTGATCATCGGTATCTCCATACCTAGTTCTACCTTGTTACTGATAAGCACTCTTTACTTGTTCCGTGTCATGCCATCCCTTGTGACCTAGTCACATGCTTGCAAGCTAACTAGATGACATTCCACCGAGAGGGCCCAGAGCATATCTATCCGTCATAAGGATGGACAAATCCCAATCTTGGTCCATGCGCTTCAACACATACTTTCAGAATACCCAATGACACCTTTATAACCACCCAGTTATGAAGTGGTGTTTGATGTCATCAAAGTACCCATCCGGTGATGGTGATTAACACAACCTCATGGTCGAAGGATTAGATTACTATGTATTTGAAAGCTTGTAGCAATATGAACTTCATGACTTGATCTTATGCTATGCTTACTATGTGTGTGTGTGTCCATTACATCATTCTCCTAATGATATAACCTTGTTATTAATGACATCCAATGTCCATGATCAGGAAACCATGATCATCAATTAATCAACAAGCTAGTTTAACAAGAGGCTTACTAGGGACTCTTTTATGTTTACCAAACACACACATGTATTAGTGTTTCCTTATAATACAATTATAGCATGGAATGCAAACATTCATCATAAACACAAAGATATAATAATAACCACTTTTATTATTGCCTCTTGGGCATATCTCCAACATGCTAACCATTGGATTTTATTTTCCATTCTTAGCATCTAGAAAGATTCTACTTTAGCACGATGAATGCTAGTATGCGCAAACCTCAAAACACACACTGCATTGCTAAGTTCCAGGGTCCCTATGCTAAATGCATGGACTTGGATGCAATTTTCATTTTTTATGAGATCCACTTGTACTTGCTTAACAAAGAAAATCAGCGTGGTGATCACTCTTGCAGCCTTAGAGTGTGATACTCCTCTATGCAAGGAAACTAAATTGTATACTACTCTCTCCTTTGCCGCCTCACACCCATCCTCTAGCTGATATCTCCCTCGTCCACAGTGTGGCGCTACACACGTGTAGCATGGTACTACAGCGTCTCTGTTTCTATCTCTTTTTATCATAACTTTGCTCTGACATGCGTTCAACACCTCTTCGCTGCAGCCCTCTTGGGCTGCCTTCTCTAACCCCATAATCTCTTCTACAATAGCTCTTTGTTTCCCCCTCCATTTCAATCCTTATTTTTCCTAGTACTACTATTTGCTTTGCGGAAAACAACGTTCCAGTTTTTGCAAAAAAAATCCTGTCACATGGAAAATTGAGATCATCTCTTTTCATAATACTTCTTGGAAATTCCCCTTGGCAAAATATTTTTTACAATAATTCCAAGATGCACCAATCTACATAATATGGATAAATTACCATAAACTATGATGTGGATCACAGGATATGGCATTGACCTTGGTCGTCCGACTCGTAACCTATTCATACGCATTGCAGGACAATTTTGTGAACCTGGTTTTTGAAAAGTTGTCAAAACACAAGTTTATCATTTTGCATGGCATGTGATAAATGCAAAAGGATGCCATGCACATGTCTTCCGTAAAATTTTAAGAACAATCCACCTCAGCCTCATCTTACAATTCCTTTACTTTCTTGTGAATCTAACACTTCTTTAAGAAAAATTCCTGTAGGCTCCAAATCTTGTAGGATTCAGCTGGACATGATATTCTAATAATACTGTGTTTTCCCTATTCCTTTCTTTTTCCTATCCCGCGAATCAAATAGGCACAATGTTGAGACTCCCACGAGCAATATTTCCTACTACGCCAAGATGCACCCATATACCAAATTAATGTGGGAACAGTTCATTAACTATGTTGTCGATATGGCCATGACATTTTTTGGTCATTAGAGTTGAAACCTAATAATATTCATACATGGTGGAAAATATCGCGGGACTGGTTTCTAGAAGTTGTCAAATCCCATGGTTATCAGTTTCTTGACAGGCTGTACACGTGACGTGATAGGATGCCATGCGTAAATATTTGTTTTTCTGTTTTTCTTTATTACATGTGATTGTTTCAAAACGGGTTCAAAATTGTCAAGATACAAATTCTTAGCAGGAAGTTGAATTTGTCAAAACTCTCGATTGTTTTCGATATATTAACTACCTGATGCGTACCACCAAAATCTTTTTGTAGAACTTCAACAGAAATATACCACTTTCTAGAGCTTCTAGTTCAAATATTACATGATTTTGTTAATAGAGACATAAAGTCATTTGAGTTGTTCGAGTTAGCTCAGAAGCTTTGAAAACTCATAAAACTTGGGAATTGTATATAAAAGATTTTGCATCATATCTGGAAACTTGGCTTGTGGCATTCAAAACCATGTTCTCTATACTTTCTGTGCATAGTATATTCATGGTGCTGGAGGCCAACAATAATGGGATCTTCTGTATGCTAGACATGACATAATCTTATGTATTGAAAGAGATCTAATGGTCAACAATGTTGGGTTTTGCCAATCTATATCCAAGTGCCGATGTTCGAAGTTATTCGTACACTATATAGTGGTATGGAAATTGTGAAGCAACATAGTCGTTTTTTGTTTTCAAAAGAAGTGTCAAGCACAAATTTCTGATTTTTTATGGCGAGCAATACGCATAAGAGGACGCCACATGAATGTATTTGGTTTATTATTTGTTTTATTTCAATGTCTTCAAAACATTATCAAATTTTAAGGAAACCATATTCTTAGCACGAAGTTAGTTACATTTTAAAAATCTCGCGATGGTTCTCGATATATTGACAACATTGGTACCAACAAACGACATCTGTAAAATTCAAGAGCAACCTATCATGCATACTTGTACTCCCTCTGATTCATATTAGTTGTCCCTAGATTTGATGTATCTACACTAAAACATGTCTAGATACATCCATTTCTGCGAGAAGTAATATTGATCGGAGGGAGTGGTTCATATTTGACATTATTTTGTTAAATAGACATAAAGTCCTCTAAGTGGGGAAAGTTACCTATCTAGGAAGATTCAACAATTCTAAAACAAGGAAGCTGTAAGAAAGCATGGCCCACTTTGTCTGAAATATGGTGCGATGGCACCTTTTTTCAACTAGGTTTGGCCAGGAAGGAGCGAGATGCTTCGGTTAGCAACTTAACATGGTTAGTGGAAGTGTACATGTTACATAAAGGACCTCAAAAATGAGAAAATTACACCTAACCCATGTTTTAGTACAAAGTGGTGTGAAAATAAGCATGGAAAATTAGTTGGGACTGGCTCTCCTTCTCCACCCACTAGCTGAGCCATACCGTTTGTACTAGAACAATAACAACTTGCTTAACAGAAAGGAGATCAGCGCGGTGCTCACGTTTGCCATATCTTGCTAACGAAGTGCATCGAATGCGATGGGATGTGTATATATTTATATATATAGACCAAGTACAATATCCCTTCTCTAGTGTTGTGAATGTTGATCATTGTAATAACCTTCCATGCGATGTTTGGGACGAAGCAAGTGAAAAAATCAAAACCTGAAAAGTTTGATCCGCGACTACTTTTTTGCCGCCGCCCAACCCAACGCCCAAAGTGGTTCCTTCCTATGCACACCAACACAACGTAGCTGACGAACACACGATAGACAGACATAGAGTCATCGTACCAATGTTAGAGTTGAAAGCGGCATCCCGCCGAAGTTCCGCTTCTAGTTCATTTTGAAGTACCCCTATAGAAACTTCAAAATGAACTAGAGGCGGGACTTTCGTGGGATCCTGCTCGCAACCCTAACCATGGCACATGTGTTGAGCGCCACAATCCGGACGAGGGGGAGATCAACTAGCTGGTGTCTTGTGAAGTGCGAGAAGATACATACTTGATTACATTTTGTAAAATTTGATCGAATAAATAGAGTAACTAATACACTTGATTAATATGTGTAAAATTAGTACTATTGGAGGTAGAGTAAAACTTTCCAATAATGCTAATTTTCTACCAACATTCTTTATACTATATATTTAGAGTAAATCTTGGTCAAAGAAAAAACACGCAAAACGAGGATGCCTTATTCCTCGGGACGGAGGTAGAGTAATACTCCTACCTACTACTCCTACTTATGAAAACAGTACTACAGTAGAACCGTGAAATAAATAATGTGTCTAGTCAAACCGACGTGATGAGACTATACTACACCAGTGTCAACACCCGGATTTTTAATCCCAGGTGCCTGTTATGCCATACCTCGAAATCCCAAGTTTACCATTTTTGCGAGACATAACAGAGTTGGTACCACAATACATCATCCATTACAAACCATAATAAGGGTCTTACAAATAAAGGATCTCATGATCCAGTCTTAATACAATCAAAGCTGCGGAAAGTAAACGTAGAAAGGGCTACATCTTCAGGGTCACATGTAATACTGACGATGGGAGATGATCCTAGTTATCATAGACCTCCTTCTGTCCATCTTCCTGGTAGTCCTCCTTATAGTCTGGCCTCGGGAATAGCCAGGGACAAAGCCATGAGTACTCTTTAAGTACTCGCAAACTATCACTATCAAGTAAGGTAATTCTAGTAGGAATCTTAAGTTATAGGTTTATTTGCAAAAAGCTAGGTTTATTTAATAAGGAGTTCAAAAGTAAAGAACCTAATTTAATTTTCTACATCACCTAAGTGGGAACCTATTTTTCATGTCCACAACCCTGTTGTGGTCATAGTTCAAATTCACAAATCATTTTGAAAACATCAAACAACGGAATAGTATGGCCACTCCAACTGTCCATGACCGCGGAAAAGGCTATTCAAATAGTTTGACACTCAACAAAGGTGGTACACTTTCACCACAAAATTCGATACATCCGTCAGGGATAACCCTGAATCATCATACTTGGTATGCGGATAATCCATCCTAACCTTTAAATTACACACTCTAGTATAGGCACCTCCCCTATGAGCTTGGCCTCCCAGCCATGGCCATCTGCCATCCTGGGCACTACATAGGTGGACATTCACATTCACGAGGTAGCCTCAGCTCAACCTCTTTCGTGAGGGAACCCATACTAAGGCATATAAACTTCTAGTTAAGCCCTACCCAATTCAGGTATTACGGTTGTACGGTAAAATTGGAATGGTATCCCATCCGAACCCAACCATTAGTTTTTATCAAAACTAAGGCTCATGCCTCAAGAAGTTTCATCATTAAACCATTGTGTTTCAGAACACATGTCAAAACATTTCGATAGAATGAAGCATCATTCCAAGGTTTTCATAATCATTTTCTCCAAGTATTCCCATCTAAGTGATCAGTAGTAGTTTAACACTAGCAACTAGCAATGAGGGTGTCACTAACGAGGGGTGCTAGTCAAGGGTAACTATCCAAATCTAGTTTTATTCTTTTCATGGCATCTAAGTATAACTACCTAGGCCTAGTTTTATGCTCTTTATGGCATCTATCCTATTTTTCCAATACTCACATATCACTAACTAAAGGTAAAGACTTTGGTAAAAGTAAAAGAATAAAGCTTGCAAGTAAAACTTGGGATTTGTATAATCAAGGTTGCATAACCAAAGCATGCCTACTGCATCTTGCATAGGTTATCTTGCAAGGATGGCTTGCATAGTTAACTTGTAGTGGTAGGCTTGCCTTGAGTAGTGCAGTGGTTGAAGTTCTCTTCTTCTTCTTCTTCTTCTTCTTCTTCTTCTTCTTCTTTGTAGTACTCCTCCTCGTAGCTCGGGTCGGTACTAGCATCTATAAGGGAATACGAGGTACACAATCACCAAACAATACTTAACTACTTCTATTTTGCACATAAAGGCTCACACTTGATAATCTAGCATCATCACAAACATCACATGAAATAAAGACCTAGTCTCATTTATCTTATTTTGGAAAAGTAATTTCTAATCATTGAAAATACTTAAGATTTAATATTCTCCAATTAAAAATGGGATCATGTTGACACATGTCATCACCACATATTCTAATACTTAGGAATGTGATTTAAACTGGTGGTCACATTTTATAAAGTTTCAAATTACTATTTAATAAAATTAAAGTGACTAGAAATGCCTATATAACATTCTTTTAGTACTAGTCCCAGATTACTACATGTAAACCTAAATATTTTTACGTATTCAGATAGATCTTGTCAAATGTGATTTTTGAGAGGTGGAATCAACTCAAAATTATTTATGGTTGATTTTTGAAAAATGTTTGCAATTGGAAAAGTCTCTGCCTTGTTATTTTTACTATAGGTGATCTATAATTTCCAATGGATTGAATCCAATGTGCTTGCATAGATAATTTGACTACCTTTCCAACAAAATTGGAATCATGCAATTTGGTTCAGTAGATCTCTTTGAATTGAATTTCAAAGTTACGGACAGATTAGGGTTTTGAAAATAAAAGAAAAATCTAAATTTAAACGTGGGGCAAGCGCGGGAACGGTACTGGGCCGGCCTAGCTATGCGGTGCGCACGCAGCATGCTGCTGACAGGCAGGTCCCACTGGTCAGCGACTAACCTAACGCGAAGCGGTAAGTTTCAATCTCAGCCCTACGATTAGACTAGGATCTAACGGCTGTGGTTCATCGTCTCCGTCGCACAGCGCCGTCGAGAACTGAACCCTAACGCGACGGTGGGGGTACATGGGGGCTCACCTGGGCTCCAGCTAAGGTCAGCGATAGGGGCGAATGAGGTTGTCATTGACGGCGGTTCAAGGCACGGTCACGACGGCTCCTGGGGCGGCTCCTAGCTCCAGTTCCTCTTCTCCTCTCTAGCGGCGGGCTCCGGTGAAATTCTGGCGGGCTAGTGCTCGCCTTGCTCTGGGAAGAGGTGTGGGAGGTTTCTGAGAGAGAGGGGAGTGAGATGGTATGGAGAATTGGGGCTAGGGTGGCCTCTATTTATACACCGGCGAGAGGGACAACGCGGCATGGTCGGGCTCCTCCGGCGACGGCGTTACAGAGGGCTATCGGCATGGCTGAGGGTAAGGGTCGACGCGGTACTTCAGGGCGGTCGTCATGCAAGTGATGGTGCGCAAGGGGCGGTCGAGAACGGTCGGGAGCGGTCCATGCTCTGTGCGGGAACGACGGCGTTCAAGACCGTGGACAGTGTCCACGGTTCGCGCGACGGCGAACGGGCATGTCTGGGGGGTAGCTGGGTCATGGTGAGTGCGTGTATGCGCGGAGAGGGCAAGGCGCGGCGTGTGTGCGCATGTCGGCTGCGACGCTCTAGCGTGCTCTCGGCATGGCGGATAGAGAAATGGGCGCGGCCATTACGTCTGGTCCACGGCTTGTCTTCGGTCTAGGGGTGGACGGAGGGTGGCGGTGGAGTGTCGCATGTCTCCTGGACATTGTGGGAGAGGGCCGCACGGTCTGTGGCAAGCGGTGCTTGGTCGACCGGCATAGTGAGCTCGGGCGGTGCTGCACTAGTGCGAACGGCAAAGGGGGAGGCTTGTCCACTGCGCTTCTGGACACTGGGGCGACCAGGGGAGAGAATTGAGGCACCAGTGGCGATCAATTACTGCTCAGAACAGTAGAAGTTTGGCAAGGTTTACTGGTGTCTGCCAGGTGCTCGACCAAATGGCCGCATGTGTGTTTGTCACATGCTTGGGTGTCTAGTGTTGCTGGGAAAAGTCAAGTGGAATTGATTGGGTTGGTTTTTGAAAAAGGGTGATCTATGTATATGAACTTGATTCAATTTTGCAATGTCTTTTAAATAGATTTGAAAATAGTTTCTGCCACTTTGTAAAGTTTGCTTGGATTAACTTTTACGTGATCTAGCAAGGGGTAAAAAATTTGGGAAAGTTTCTGTTAGAAATCTTTTACTAGAAACACTCAAAGTGGTCTAGTGGATAATTTTGGTCAAAATGACCATTTGCTTATATGATTCATATTTTCTTCTCTTTTCTTTTGATTTTGTTTGTAAATGGCCTAGATGATGTAGTATTCATCTTTAAACCATTCTTTATCATTTGTAGCAATCAAACATGGCAATTTCACTCATTCATATACTAATTCAATTCACACATACACTCATATTAGATTTAATAATAAAAGTTTTTGTTAACCCTAAACTTGGGTGATTAGAACTTGATAATCTTGATTAATATTTTTGGGGTGTTACAACCAGGAGGTGACATGGTTAATTTATTACAAGAAAATAAAAAATCTCTTTCAAAGAGCCATCCCATCTTCCCCATCTCCGTTTAGTTTATCCCCACTCGCCGATGCCGCCTGGCCGCATTTGGGATCCTCTCCACCGCGCGGATCACACATTTTCCTCGCCATCTCGCCCGGTGCATCTCTCCTTCCAGACCACCACCCCTCTCCTCCAAAAAAACCCAAATAGTTCTATATAGATCCACCCTCGCCCCCAATCCTCCTCGACGTGATGGCGGATCGTCTATACAAAATTTGGAGAGGTTCGAGGGAGAATCGGCGGTGCAGTGGCTTTTGCAAGGTCGGCGACAACATCGACAACCAAATTGCTGAGTGTCTGGACGCTAAAAGCACCATCTGGTTGGTCGCATTCTCTAAGGAGCTACACCGTCAATTCGTCAGCGGAGAAGGTTACAGCTTCCTGAACTACAACTGCTCGCAAGTGCTCTCCTTCAATGAACTCTATGCCCACATGATCTCCAGCATCCACAGCCCGTTTATCTGTAGGGAGCCAGGATGCAACTGGGTCGGCAACAAATTAACGTTATATCTGCACCGCAAATCCACCCACTCGATCGAGGTGCCAACAGTCCTCTACAACGTCAAACAATGGGACCCGTCTAAGCCGGCGCCTACAGGGTGCTCGCAGAGAACAAATGGCAGCGGCATCGGGAAGACGGGCATGCTGTTCATCGGCATGATTGATGGGCACAACATGGAGATTGTCTGTCTGGTCAAGTGTAATGTCCGCGGCGTGGGAATTGGAGGAGTACGAGGTGAGGATATCATCATTGGTCTATCTTCGTGGGTTCTATCAGCTCGAGTTTTATTCTGAGCCAAAGATTGTGGAGCCGCCGGCCGAAGGCACGCTGGATGCGCTCAACCATTACCTGTCGATGGGGGGGACTTATTGTCAAGCTCCTCAATTGTTGGTCAGAGTTCTAATGTTGGATCGACAACGACATCAACCCATTGTGAGATATCACATCTTAATATTCTCCTGATGATCCTAATATGAATGTTCTATGTAATTTTCTACTCGCTCTGTTCTAATATTAATTACTTTATTTATTTTAGTGGTAGATTCCCTTCGCAATCGGAGTGGTGGAAATGGCTGGAAAGATCCGTGAATTTTACATCTATCTTGCTAAGGGTGAACAGGAGAAATCCTATTACGAGGATCCACAGACAACGGTAAAATGAGAGAAGCGTGCCAGGCGGGACAGCAAGCTCTACCCGGCCACGACTTGGACATGCTGAATCATTGGCATACATATCTTGTGGTGATTCTGACCTCTCTCTTTCTCTCATGCATGTTTGGAGTATATGATGGGACATGTAATCGTTCCTAGCTAGATTAAGGTACTACTATGAGTAGTTTTGTACTTCTACCGAGTATTTTGTATGGAGTTCTGCAACTGCTAATATATTTTGTAATAATTCCTATGTACTGGGAATTGTTCAGATCAAGTGTAGAATATGGCCTGTACTGCTAAATCTTTCAAAAGCTGACGAATCTCTCAAATGTGCTGATGTTGCTATTATTAAAGTATTTTGTAGAACTAATACTATTGTACTAGTACTTGTTTTGATCAATGGCAGTATATTGTTTTGCTTTCTTTTGAAACATGGCCTTCTCAATATATGAGGCCTGGGCTTCTTGCGTTGCATATATGTTAGTCACGCATGCATTGATGTAAGAACGAGGTATGCACACAGATGCAGACTTAATTGTCAGTCGTGCTTGCTCTAATGATGGATTGTGTTCGTAGAAAAAGGGCAAACTCATCCCTTGCCCGTTCAAAAAAAACAGGCCCAATGTTGAGACTCCCACGGGCAACATTTCCTACTACGCCAAGATGCACCCATATACCAAATTAATATGGGAACAATACATTAACTATGATGTCGCTATGGCCATGACCTTTTTTGGTCATCAGGATTGAAACCTAATAGTATTCATACATGATGGGAAAATATCAACGGGCTGGTTTCCAGAAGTTGTCAAATCCCATGGTTATCAGTTTCCTAGAAGGCTACACAAGTGACGTGATAGGATGCCATGTGTAAATATTTGTTTTTCTGTTTTTCTTTATTACATGTGTTTGTTTCAAAACGGGTTCAAAATTTTCAAGATACAAATTCTTATCAGTAAGTTGAATTTGTCAAAACTCTTGATTGTTTTGAATATATTAACTACCTGATGCGTACCACCAAAAGCTTTTTGTAGAACTTCGATAGAAATCTACCACTTTGTAGAGCTTCTAGTACAAATATGACATGATTTTTTTAATAGAGACTTAAAGTTATTTGAGTGGTCTGAGTTAGCTCGGAAGCTTTGAAAACTCATAAAACTTGGGAATCATACATAAAATATTGTCCAATATATCTAGAAACTTGGCTTGTGGCATTCAAAACCATGTTCTCTGTACTTTATGTGCATATTATATTCATGGTGCTAGAGGCCAACAATAATGGGATCTTCTATATGCTAGACATGACATAATCAAATGTACTGAAAGAGATCCAATGGTCAACAATGTCGGGTTTTGCCAATCTATATCCAACTTCCGATGTTCGAAGTTATTCCTACACTATATAGTGATATGGAAATTGTGAAGCAACATAGTCGTTTTTTCTTTTGAAAAGAAGTGTTAAGCAATATATAGTGGTATGGAAATTGTGTCACGTGCCTTTTACTAGTATGGATGTGGATGATCAGTTGATGTGACTCTCGGCCTTGAATTCCTGGACAGATAGGTTACGGTCGACTACCTTTTTCTATTACTAGATGGACGCTAGCAAAATTTAAAATCTGAACCGAGCGGCAAAATCACCCACCGACCTTGAAGCATTTCCCACCCCACCGATTTAAAACCTTTGAGCCAAAATCTCCCACCAGATAGTACCATTTTCTATTATTATTAGCTAGATGCGGGCCAAATTCAAATCTCAATCGAGCGGCAATATCACACACCGACCTTGAAGCATTTCGTGCCCCTTTGTTTAAAAAAATTTTGTCTTTAAATTTCCTGTTCTACCCATTGTTCAGACGATAGATGGGCATGCTAAAGTCACTAGCTCGGGAGCAAGATCGTAATTATATTGCAACTCACCTATACTATGGTACTGATTCGTGTAGTTTTTCGCGCTGGCCCTCCCAAAAATACCAAGCTCCTTTGTCGCCTCCATGGCGACCGCATGCACCGACTTGACTTTGGTCTGATGCACCGCCATGGAGCCACTTCACCGATGCTCACCCACCGGATCCAGTTCACCGGGTCTCTCTGCCACTGCACCGGAGCTGTTGTGTCGTTCACCATGCCAATGGCATCATCGACCGCCCAAGCTCTGCTTCCTCGCTGCCGATGGCATCATCGACCGCCGAAGCTCTGCTTCCTCGCTGCCGATGGCATCATCGACCGCCGAAGCTCTGCTTCCTCGCTGCCGAAAGCTACCCAACCGTACCGGATCCACTTCATCGGTGTCCACCGGATGTGATCTAGTTCAAGGAGTTCCATGTCCACCGCTCTAGACCAGCTGCATGGCCGTCGCTGTTCACTACACCGGATCTGCCTCAGTGACACTCTCGTCCACCATGTTCAAGCCGGCATCGACTGCCCAAGATCTGCTTCCCCGACGCCAACAGCCGTCGTAACCACAACACCCTCGGTGACCTGGATGTCACTCGCACGGTATCGATGATGCCTAGATGCCTCTCCAAACAAGGTTAACCAAATCTCCAACCTGTTTTTGTTTTGTCAGCAGTATAGCAGGTTCAAGCCTGTCGCAGTGAACTGCATTTTCGTAATCGTGCTAGTACATACAAGTCACTGGGCACGCCTGTTCTTCATGCTAGTACATGTAGGGTCATTAGACATGTTGGTTTGCATTCGCTGCACTACAAATTTCAAGTCGTGCACATGTCTGTTTTTTTGTCAAGCACATGTTCTTAGCTACTCCATACAACAGTAATTGCCTACTACCATGTAATTCTTACAAAATATGTAGTCAGTGGAAAATATTAGTGTGGATTCCCTACTCTGCAGTTGCTGAATCTATCTGTTTCGTCCTGAGATCAGTTCCTGCTATTATTTCCTCCTTGGCATCGTTCTGCTATCCTGTAGTAGCCAATTAAACTCTTCGTACTAATTCGATTATAATTTTGTTGTTGCCATAATGCCATATGGTTCTTCAAAAGCTACATCACTAACTATTTCCTTTTTCTTTCATAGAGCTCAAAATAGAACAATGAACATGTTGGTTTGCTTAGCCTATTCTACAGGTTCACAAGGGATGCCATTACTTCCTTATCTGGTGCTGGTTCATCCTAAGCAACGACATAACTGTCCTCTATTATGTAGTTCACTCGTGGTTTGCATTCCTGCTCTAGAATTTCTCTTATGATGTCATTATAACTGGTTGATTTTTAGCTATGACAGTAACTACATGCCATTGTGTAGCTTACCGCAAATTCTGAGTCACCCAACGACTCTGTGCATTCCAGGAGATGCCACTGCTTCCATATATATTTGCTGAAATTCTAAGAAACACTTTGTTTGATTGCTCATTTCATTCTAGGCACACTTGTTTAATGCTTGTTTGTCCTGTTCTACAGGTTCATGAGTGACGCTATTATATCTCGCATTTGGTTCTGGGTCTGGTTCGTCCTAAGTCACGACATAACTATCCTCTACAATATATAGTCCATTCGTGGTTTGCATTCCTGCTCTACAGGTTCTCGTATGATGCGGTTATAATTTCTATGTGGTTCATTCTTCGCTATGATAGTAACTGCATGCCATTTTGAGGCTCAGCGCAAATTCCGAGTCACCCAATGTCTTTTGCATTTTAGGGTATAGAACTACTTCCATATATATTTGTTCAAAATGACCTGGCTAGTTTATATCTGCCGAAATTCTAAGCCACACACACACATTTTTTGATTGCTCATTTCACGGTAGTCACACTTGTTTAATGCGTGCTTGCTTGTCATGTTTGTTTGACGTGTTGGTCAATAATTGAACCATTGACCAGTTGTAAACTCCACTTCATAGCTCCTGTAATATCAGTCAAATGAGTAGTTTGTCTTATTTGATGTATTAACTTATTATTACTTAGTTTCAGACTACAATTATTGCTAGCCCCACCAAAGAGGGGGCTGCAAGATCATGTCTCCTCCAATGTAGTTGTCATACTCAATGGAAGATGCAGGTGATCGATTGAGAAAGCAAATTGAGAAATCTGCTATCAACTTGATTGCCAACTGAAATGCTGATTTTTCTTTCCCTTGAGTTGATAATATGTAATAATTTTAAGAAGTTTGCAGCTGATGTAATATCTAGATAACTCGCGTAGGCCATGTGGGCATTTAGTTGATGTTGTCCACACATTGTGGTAGTCGTTACGGTAACTACGCCATGCAGGTCGATTAGGGAACGGTACCGTGCTTTGTTGTTGGACCATCGTGTATTTGGCCGACGACGAACAGTAAAAAATGCTGGATTATTATACACGTTTTATGATATTGGCATGGGCTTCAGAAATGACAAAACTATAAAAGGACGTAAACGTAACAGGTCGACCTGCATGTGGTAACATACCGTAGCAGTAATAGGCCGTGACAGTAACATACCGTAATAGTAGCAGGCCAGAACAGAAATTGCCTATTACAGTAACAGGCAAGAAACTGCAAAAATCACAGAATAGTAATAGGCCAAAACAGTAGTGGGCCTCAACAGTAAAGGACTACAATAGTAAAATCCCAGAACTGTGACGAGTCTGAACAGTACGGGCCGAGAAATTTCCAAGCACGGGTAGTAACAGACCAACAAATTTACTAGGCTAGAACAATAAATGGCCTTTTGTGGGCCTCAACAGCTAAAGGCCAGAACAGTAACAGACCATCTCACAAAAGGGCTGTCAGTAGGCGGTCAACGATGGGCTGCGACAACAGTGATGGGTCGGCCGCATGCCTTATGTTTACAGGAGCGACTTGGCGCAGGCTGCTAATGGGCTGCACAGTGTTGGACCAACATGGGCCTTCTGTAGGCCGAAACAGAATCAGGCCTCAAAGTTCACGGGCCGCAGCTGGCCGCATTATTAGGCCCATTTCAAATAGTGCAGGACAAAACAGTAATGCGCCATCTTCTTATTGGGATCCCCTGATGGGCCGGCCTAGTTAGTATTTAGCAGGCCTTGGTTGGGCCTGGCTTCTGCCATGGTTTCTATGACCGTTAATAGTGGTAAACGCTAACGGTACCACGACGGCGATTGCGCGTCGCAGCAGCTTGGCGAACAGATCTACGACGGAACAAGTTTTCGTGGCTGAAGGGTGCGATCCGCCACGATCGGAAAAACCGTGGTTAATTCATTTGTGACGGGGCTTTTACCACGAAGGCCATCCGTCGCGGAAGACTCTTTGGCCACGAAAAACGGGCCTTTAACCACGAAAATCGTCCGTTGTAAAAGCCAACTTTTCTTGTAGTGGTGAGTTGCTCACCGTGGGAAGGTCGATGGTGAGGTTCTCTGCCGGATAAGAACAAGGGCGTTGGTGCAGCGATGGTGACAGGTTATGGTGGCATGGTGGTGGATACACCGGGACGAGGGTGGGGAGACGCAACTGTCCTTCTCCTCCTTGCGCTGGTGTCGAACGAGCTTCGGATGCCCTTGCGCAGCTCTAGGGACGGGCGCGGCGACCATCTCAGAGAAGAGGCTAGAATAGTAAATGGCCTTTTGTGAGCCTCAATAGCTAAAGGCCAGAACAGTAACAGACCATCTCAGAGAAGGGCCGTCAGTAGGCGGTCGACGATGGGATGCGATAACAGTGATGGGCTAGCCGCATGCCTTATGTTTACAAGAGCGACTTGCCGCAAGCTGCTAATGGGCCGCACAGTGTTGGACCAACATGGGCCTTCTGTAGGCCGAAACAGAATCGGGTCTGAAAGTTCACGGGTTGCTGTTGACCGCATTTTAGGCCCATTTTAACAGTGCAGGACAAAACAGTAACAAGCCATCTTCTTATTGGGATCCCCTGATGAGCCGGCCTAGCTAGTATTTAGCAGGCCTTGGTTGGGCCTGGCTTCTTCCTGTTGGGTTCGCAGCATAGAAAACAAAAAAATTCCTACGATGGGAACTATACGCCAAGATCTATCTACTAGATACAAGCAACGGGTGGATATACATCCATAGAGAACTTACCCTCGAAGACAACAAAGCTTTGTTAACGAGTTGGAACTCGTGGATGATGTAGTCGTACACTTGCCGATCTCAAGATAGTGATGAAGTCCAGCAGGTCCGGCTCCAGCACGTCCATCAGATCCAGCTCTAGCAAGTCCAGCACCACCAAGTCCAGCACCGCAAAGCAGCGGTGCATCTGTGATCGCACACACGTCCGGTACCCCGACAACCTCCATCCCTCGCTCCAGCAAAGTAGCAGAAGCAGCAACTCCTTTCCAGATAAAGCCACCGGGAACATGTATCTCGCTAATCCGAGACCATGGGGAATAACTAGAGGGGAGAGAGATCCTTCACGAGGAGGTGTGTGTTGTGAGGAGGAGATGGGGGCCTTTTATAGGGAAGAGGGGGGCAACAAAGGGCCATGGCGTGGCAGCCATGGTGGTGCCCCCACCTCTTCCATGATTCATGTGGTGGATTCTCCACTCACATAAATATGCCTCCACTCACACTTCCACTCACATGCATTAAATTTCCACCAAATTTAATGCAAGCTATCATTAAATAAAACTATTTTATTTATTTTATTCAGAATTTTGTTAATTACTTTAATTAACAAACATTCACATGAAACCCCCTGCAACATTTCAATATCACATGCAGAACCAGTTTCTGCAATTTCACCCGAAACAATTCCGGTTTCCATCGAAATGTATCTCACGCTTTCTTAATCTTTATCTGAAACATATTTGATCCTAAATGGTGTCGATATCCCTTAAGTGTGTCACCCTACGGTTCGCGAATAATGTAGACATGACCGAGACCGCTCTCTGATCAATAATGAGTAGCGGGACTTGGAGATCCGTACTGACTCCCACATATTCAACAACGACTCTTGTGATCGTGTGAACCTTTAACGTCGTAACTAAATCCCTTTGTCTCATGATATATTACATGCCCGAGATTCGATCATCGGCATCCAAATACCTAGTTTGATCTCGTTACCGACATACACTCTTTTCTTGTTCCCGTGATATAACATTCTAGTGATCACATCACATGCTTGCAAGCTATTTCAATGTGATATCACCGAGAGGGCCCAGAGTATATCTATCCGTCATCGGGATGGACAAATCCCACTCTTGATCCATGAGCCTCAACATAACACCTTCGTAGCACTGAACCCACCTTTATAGTCACCCTGTTACGGTAAACGTTTGATGTTATCAAGATACTCTTTTGGTGTTAGTGATTAACATGATCTCATGGTCTAAGGACTAAGATTACTTCGTATGATGTTATAGCAACATAAAAATAATGACTTTGATCGTAATGCTATACTTCAGATGAATGTTCATCATATCATTCCACCAATGTTGTGACCTCGTTATTAACAACATCCAATGTCCATGATCAGGAAACCTTGATCATCTCGTTAATCAACGAGCTAGTTTATATGAGAGGCATTACTAGGAACTTTGTATTTTGTTTATTAAACACACATGTATTAATGTTTCCAATTAATACAATTATAGCATGAAAAATAAACATTTATCATAAACATGGAATAAGATAATAACCACTTTATTATTGCCTCTCGGGCATATTCCCTTCAGTCTCCCACTTCCACTAGAGTCAATAATCTAGTTTGAAAAACTTTGCATATTGAACACCTATGGCTTTCTGGTGTTGCATATACGCAATTGCTAGTGGTTAACATAATCTCCGGATCTGACAGTTTCAGGTCCTGTGTATTTGCATGTCTTTGCGTCTCTACGCATCACTCATTCTCAAATGAGATGGCATTATATAAATTTGGTCCTTTGGTGAGACCTTTAGTTTGTTCGGGTTAAACTATGTTGATATTATTGTGTACAATATATCTTCATAGTATTGTCCCACTTTGAACCACACCTAGTTTGATAACAAACTACTTAACACAAATGCCCTCCTTTGCTGCTACTATATCATTCATATACTTAGCCTTTTGTTGTAGTATCCGTCACAATGTCTCAACTTTGGAACTCATCCAAATCCATCATGGAACATCCTTTCCATTACATTGTGCTACCCATAGTCTAAATTGAGATAAATTTAATTTGTATCTTGTGACAAAACTAGTATCAATGTAACACTTTACAATGAACTACCTTTAACTATTTGTCACTTATACATGATATATTCTTAGTTCTTCCAAAGCTCATAAGAATATCTTTACTATCATCCAATGATCATCTTATGAATCATTCTGGTATGTGCTCATAACATTTAGAGCATAGGGCATATCTGGATATATACATATCATGGTATAATCGATAAAAATATTCATGTGATTTTACTCACCAAGTGTTGAAACACTTGAATCTTGATACAATCATTTCCATGCAGCAAGAACCTTTCTTGTTGTTTCCATATTGAACCCTTTCAATATCTCATATATGTACGTCTGGCATAACCATATTAGCGCCTCAATCTATCCATATAAACATTGATGCCAAATATTCCGGTTTTGCCCAAGTCTTTCATCAAAATCCTATTTTAATGAAATTCTTAAATTATGTCAATAAAAGATACATCATTTCTAATCAACAATATGTACTATGCATAATGTATTGGAAATTTGTGTCAGCGCTCCCACTTAATTTCATTCAAATGCAAGCATCTTCATCATCTCCGATGAAATTAAACTCCTTTAACATTTTCATCATGGTGAAGATTCCAAATCCGCTATGCTTACTTCAACTATTGAAGTTTGCATGCCCTTTTAGCACCCTTTGAGTTAACAAAACCCTTTGGACCATGTCATGTACACGTCCTAGGTAACCATTCTATTAGAAGAACCTTGTTTTGTTTATTTAGTACCATATACCAAATTATATGTAGTGGTTGCTACATTAATCCGTCAAGACGAAATATCGCTATGAAAGATCAAATATTGTCATAGTCAACTCCTTGAACATTGTCATAAACTTCTTTCCGACATGTCGACTATTTCATAGATGTTAAACATCCATGTCTATTTCTTTATAGATACAAACACGACCGATAGGCTTCACGCATTTCCGGAGGGTCTTTCAAGTTTAGAAACTTGGTTTCTCGTGTATGAATACTATTACGGATTCTATGACTTCTAGTCATTTTATGGAGTCAGGGCCCATCATCGCTTCTTTGCATGCAGTCGGTTCATCATTGTCAAAACAATAACGACTTCTGTTTCAAATCTTACTATTTGATTCTTACCGACCCACATGCTTCAATAAGAACTCTAATCTCCAAGATCACACCCTTTGTAATCACGGGGGACATGAGCATTGTGGCCGCCACCGGGACACTTTCTGGCGCCACGCTACTTAGCACATATAGCTAAGGTTCAACAACCTTATCAAAGTTCTATTGTCCTCCCACTTAACTTTTCATGAAAAATTCCTTCTCAAGAAACTTGACGTTCCAAGTGACAAACTCTTTTGTCCTTGGTGTTATGGAGGAATTCCCAACTAATTCTTTGGGATAACCTACAAAGACGTGCTTATCCGACTTTGGTTGTAAACATTTTACTTATGCATAGCATACCAAAATTTAAGAAAAGACAATTCGGGTTTTATCCCAAACCATAACTCATATGGTGACATTTCAACGGATCACGATGGTGCTATTTTTAGTGTAAAAGCGGTACTCTCTAAAGCTTTAATCCTTAAAACACAATGGCAGTTTTATAAATGACACCTTTGATCTGACCATGTTAAACAAGGTTTAATTTGATATCTCGAACATACCATACTCCTGTGGTTTATCGGGAAATGCAAATTCATGGAACAATTCCTAAAATCTTAGGTGTTTTTCTAAACCTGTAACTGAAATATCTTCCTTTATGATCAAATCATAAACTCTTTTATTTGTATTGTTACAATGATTTTTCACTTTATCTTGAAAGTCTTTGAACAATTTTCAAATGTTTCATACTTCTTCCTTATTAAGTAAATATATAGATATATTCACTTAAATTTCTGGAGAAAGCATATGAAGCAAAAAGATCCATCACATATGGCTACACATAATGGACTATATACATCAACATGCATAATATCCAATAAGTTAGTCATCCGTTCCTCTTTGGCCTATGAACGGAGTTTCAATTATCTCGAGGAAAGTTTCACAAGCGTCAATTGATCAAAATCAAAAGACTCCAAATATCCATCAACATGGAGTTTCTTCATGTTTACTTTCCAATATAATTCAAACAGCGATGTCACTTCATAAGTGACCTTCCAATCATTTTTCTTACGACAATTTAGCGATAATGTTTATGTATGTGATTTCTCCAACTAGACTTGTAAAAGTTCATCCATCCTTTATCGAATACGGTAATTATTTGAACAACCATTGTTCTTGTAATACTGGAACAAAATAACAATTATTAAAACAAATCTTGAAGTCTAGGTTTGACGACAATGAAAAACACAATAACACTTTATTTGTTTTTGATGAACATCATCACTTATTCTTTTGCTAGTTACTTAGGCCATTGCAGTTCATGAATTGTGTTGTTCTGTATGACACTTCACACCAACCAATTCGGTACCCAATAGCGGTATCCAATACCTCCGAACCACATTGTTTAACAAGCACGGAATACAGCCATAACATGTATATCTTCTATATACCTAAGTTGGACATCTCCAACCTTTTCTTTTCTACCAAATATTTTATAGATTCTCTTTCAACAATTCCTTTTCTTTTAAAAGAATCTATCAACATCAATTGTGGTGTTATTCACATGACACATAGTACAAAGTGTATATAGTCAAATACTAATACCTTTGGACTTGCACTTTGAAGTCGATCACCATCATCAAATGTTTGGTGTTCTTTCAAAAATCCATTCTTTAGTAATCTATTAGTGTAGTAAACATTTTACCTACATCTTCTATTCATCCTTGTCATGACAACTTTCATGACCAATCTACTATAGCCTATAAGGAAGAATCACAAGTATAATGTTAGTTCCCAAAACCTTTTTGGGAGATCCGGATGCCTAGCATCTCCATCCTTCACAAATTATCATACAATATGAGAACATGTATTTTGCTAAATTATACTCTATCATAATGCAACCAAAAACATTGTTTCAGATATCACAATATCTTCCACACATGATGGTTTCTGAAACAATTTTTCACCTCCTACATAATCTTGATATTAAAACAACTTTTGAATATCAATAATCATGGAGGCAAACATGATACTTTAGATATTAACATTGGAATTCTTACTTTTGATTTAATACTACTTATTAAACTTCATGGAGTAAATAGAGTTTCTGAAAGTTTGCAATAGGACTTCTAAACCTTAAATTGACATTCAAAACAATACGATACCAGTTCGTAAAGTAAATATCCATAATTCTATAGTTCTATTATCTCAATTAAAACTAAGCATAAGGTAGTGAACAGACGCCAATGACTACAACAAATTATGCAAATTCACTTCGATTTAGTTTATGACAAATTGAGTTCGACAAATCCAAATTAGAAATGAACTCCCACTCAAAAATGACATCCCTCGTGCCTTTTTGGTGATTACATGAACCAAATCCACTACACCAAGTCCGATCATCACGTGAGTCGGTGTAGCTTCAAATGCGAGCATCAATATGGGAATCACATCAACTATATGACTCATGCTTAACCTTTCGGTCCGTGTTCGGAGGCCATGTCTGTACATGCTAGGCTCGCCAAGTAAAAACCTTAGTACTCGCGTGTGTAAAACTGGCTTACACCCGTTGTATGAAAGCGTAGAGTCGAGTACACCCGGTCATCACATGATGTCTCAAAACACGATCCATAGAACAGTGCATACTTAAGGAAGAACACATTTTATCTTGATATTTAAATGAGGTATCATCTTATAATGCTACTAAAAGCGCCAAACTAGCAATATAAGATGCAAACATCTAATGTGTAAAGTGGGATGATATGGTCCATGCATTTGATCTCTATCATATGCATCGTGGTATGATCTCTATCATTCCTTTGTGTGTAAGGCCAAGGTCTATGGAACTTACACGTTAAGTGTGTTGTAAGAGTATCTGTCATACATCTACTTACAACATTACCATATCATGACACTAGCCCAGCAACGATCTAAACTAGATGCCTCTAATTTATCCATTTTAAGTTTTACGTGGCTTAGGGCTTTCAGAGATATAACCGATCTTACCTACGAACATGGAACCACAATGAGGATAACCAAGTTATTAGCAACTCATTGTAAATCAGATATTGACTATAGTAGGAGAGACAGACACCCGCTAGACACTTATACAAAACTAGTTGCATGTCAGTCGTGAAACTGGTCTCATGTGCGATGACATGTAAAGTTGGTCCGGGCCGCTTCATCCCACTATGCCACCAATATCCAAAATACATAAAAGATGCAATAACATGATCATCATTGCCCACATATAAACATATGTGTACTACCCGTGCAAAGCACCTACGCATAGATCAGGCTCTGATACCACTGTTGGGTTCGCAGCATAGAAAACAAAAAAATTCCTACGATGGGAACTATACGCCAAGATCTATCTACTAGATACAAGCAACGGGTGGATATACATCCATAGAGAAATTACCATCAAAGACAACAAAGCTTTGTTAACAAGTTGGAACTCGTGGATGATGTAGTCGTACACTTGTCGATCTCAAGATCGTGATGAAGTCCAGCAGGTTCGGCTCCAGCACGTCCATCAGATCCAGCTCCAGCAAGTCCAACACCACCAAGTCCAGCACCACAAAGCAGCGGTGCATCCGTGATCGCACACACATCCGGTACCCGACAACCTCCATCCCTCGCTCCAGCAAACTAGCAGAAGCAGCAACTCCTTTCCAGATAAAGCCACTGGAAACATGTATCTCGCTAATCCGAGACAATGGGGAATAACTAGAGGGGGAGAGAGATCCTTCACGAGGAGGTGTGTGCTGTGAGGAGGAGAGGGGTGCCTTTTATAGGGAAGAGGGGGGAAGCCAAGGGCCAAGGCGTGGCAGCCATGGTGGTGCCCCCACCTCTTCCATCATTCATGTGGTGGATGCTCCACTCACATAAATATGCCTCCACTCACACTTCCACTCACATGCATTAAATTTCCACCAAATTTAATGCAAGCTCTAATTAAATAAAACTATTTTATTTATTTTATTCAGTTTTTTGTTAATTACTTTAATTAACAAACATTCACATAAAACCCCCTGCAGCATTTCAATATCACATGCAGAACTAGTTTCTGCAATTTCACCCAAAATAATTCCGGTTTCCATCGAAATGATTCCAACGCTTTCTTAATCTTTCTAAAAAATATTTGCTCCTAAATGTTGTCGGTATCCCTTAAGTGTGTCACCCTATGGTTCACAAATAATGCAGACATGATCGAGACCCCTCTCCGATCAATAATCAGCAGCGGGACCTGGAGATCCGTACTGACTCCCACATATTCAACGATGACTCTTATGATCGTGTGAACCTTTAACATCGTAACTAAATCACTTTGTCTTGTGATATATTACATGCCCGAGATTCGATCATCGACATCCAAATACCTAGTTTGATCTCGTTACTGACATGCACTCTTTTCTCGTTCCCGTGATATAACATTCTAGTGATCACATCACTTGCTTGCAAGCTATTTCAATGTGATATCACCGAGAGGGCCCAGAGTATATCTATCCATCATCGGGATGGACAAATCCCACTCTTGATACATGAGCCTCAACATAACACCTTCGTAGCACTGACCCACCTTTATAGTCACCCTGTTACGGTGTGACGTTTGATGTTATCAAGATACTCTTCCGGTGTTAGTGAATAACATGATCTCATGGTCTAAGGACTAAGATTATTTCATATGATGTTATAGCAATATAAACATAATGACTTTGATCGTAATGCTATACTTCGGATGAATGTTCATCACATAATTCCACCAATGTTGTGACCTCGTTATTAACAACATCCAATGTCCATGATCAGGAAACCTTGATCATCTTGTTAATCAACGAGCTAGTTTATATGAGAGGCATTACTAGGAACTTTGTATTTTGTTTATTAAACAGACATGTATTAACGCTTCCAATTAATACAATTATAGCATGCAAAATAAACATTTATCATAAACATGGAATAAGATAATAACCACTTTATTATTGCCTCTCGGGCATATTTCCTTCACTGCCATGGTTTCTATGACTGTTAACAGCGGTAAACGGCCGCTAACGGTGGCTGCCACGCAGTAGTTTGCATGACGTCAGCAGTCAGCGCGGCTAGCAAACAGATCTACGACGGAACAAGTTTTCATGGCTGAAGGGTGCGATCCGCCATAGTCAGAAAAAACCGGGGTTAATTCATTTGTGACGGGGCTTTTACCACGAAGGCCATCCATCACGGAAGACTCTTTGGCCACGAAAAACGGGCCTTTAACCACGAAAATCGTCCGTTGTAAAAGCCAACTTTTCTTGTAGTGGTGAGTTGCTCACCGTGGGAAGGTCGGTGGTGAGGTTCTCTGCCGGAGAAGGACAAGGGCATTGGTGCAGCGACAGTGACAGGTTATGGTGGCATGGTGGCGGCTACACCAAGACGACGGTGGGGAGACGCCATTGTCCTTCTTCTCCTCGCGCCGGTGTCGAACGTGCTTCGGATGCCCTTGCGCAGCTCTAGGTACGGGCGCGGCAACAAAGATGGCAGGACGATGACAAATACAGCCGGAGCTAGGTAGGAGCGGTCATGGTGGCTAGGGTTTTGGCTCGGAGAAGACAAATGGAGGGAGACGATATCGATCTGGAGTGATTGGGGTGGATGGGGTTGCCAGCTGCCGCTGTTCTACTTAGCTTTATGCAGACGAGGGGAGAGGGACCACGACCAAGGCATGGGCACTTGGCTGGGTAGCTGGAGCACATGCAGGCAAGAGGGACGATGTACAGGAGCGCAGGAACATCGTCCTCATTCGCTTGGTCGAGTCGGACTAGAGGGGCACATGTTGGGGCTGGTATGAGCGAGGCAAGAAATGGCCACTTTCAGTTGGGTGCGCTTCGGTAGCTAGGTGTAGCCGAGGTGTTGGTCTGGTTCAGGTAAGTCTGGCTTGATCGATTGTTGCTCAACTAGGATAGCATCGGGTAGCTAGTCTATCTCGGGTGATCATGTAGCTAGGTGTATGTGTGGCTTTGTGTGTAGACACACCAAATAGGAATTAGATGTAGGATGTGTGTGTATGTGTGAGGGTACACACACATGGGTAGGCTTGTTAAAATAGGTTTTTTTAACAGATTCCAAATAAAACATAAATCCAAAATAAATAAATTTTAAAGAAAAGAAAAGAAAAGGTCACATATATTTTTACCTTGGTAGACAAACTTGGCAGAAAACAAGTGTGGTATCCATGTGAGCACATGTAAGAAGATAGGGATGGTTTTAGGTTTGATATTTTGGTTTGGTTTGGAATCAAGCATCTTGCTTGCCTTATTTATATCTAAACCAAATATCTCAACTAAACCCAAAAATCAAAAGAGATATACGAGAAGGGAATGTGGAGAGTCATGCTTGCATGGCTCATGCATGTGCAATAAATGCACTACTTTCTAGTTGTGAAAACAATTAGGATCCGCATGGCCATCGGTCTATTCAAGCATAGAGCCACCAAAATTCTTTATGGAAGCTCTCCAACACATATGGTATAGTTTTTAAGCATGGTCATGCATGAATTACAAGGTAGCCATGGCTAGTGTGTATTTTCCACTATATATCCCTCATAGCCACAAATATAATCCAATCATGGTCATGATTCAAAGAAACCACATGGAAGGATAAAAGATGATATTTCTACTCACATGGCATGCAAAGGTGGCCATGCGTGCTTTCATAATTGATATTGTGAAAACAATATAGCATCATGTATGGAAGCATGTAGAATAGAAAAGGATCCACCCAAAATTATATGAGCTAGAGTTAAAATACCAAAGAGAAATGCATTTGCTCATATTATTTAGGATGGTGGAATTAAGATGGAGCCAAGAGAAAGGTGATGGAATTATAATACATATGCCCCCAACTCAACTTGGGCATCAAGCATTATATCAAGAACCAAATACAATATATCAAGAGGTAAGTACAATTAATAAGGCAAATTCAAAATGAAAGAAGAACCGAATGAAAAGGGGTTTTATGTGATGCTCAAATGCAATGTGGCATGGTGACATGAGCATGATATATTGATGATGCAATAAATGATATGTAGGAAGTAGCAATATATAGACTAGGCAAGTAGCATTACAATTGTTAGACATTGGGATGCTACATCAGGCCTGAAAGTTCAAGGGTCGCGGCTGGCTGCAGTAATGGGTCCATTTCAAATAGTGCATGACGAAATAGTCACGGGCTATATTCTTATTGGGCTCTTCTCATGGGCTGACCCACTTAATAATTACAGGCCTTGACTGGGCTAGGCTTCTACCACTGTTTTCGTTACCATTAACGGCGGTAACTGGGCGGTAACGATGCTTATCACGTGACAGTTTGCATAATGTCAGTAGTCCACGCGGCTGGCAAACAGATCTATGACGGAACAAGTTTTTGTGGATAAAGGGTGCGATCTGCCACGGTCGGAAAAAACCGTGGTATATTCATTTGTGACGGGGCTTTTACCACGAAGGTCATCCGTCATAGAAGACTTTTTAACCATGAAAAACAGGCCTTCAACCACGAAAATCATTCGTTGTAAAAGACAATTTTCTTGTATTGGCAGCATGGTGTTGTACTGAGCATTTCCTTTTGTATCATTCCTACTATGAATGTGAACATTTCTTCTATGTCCTATATATAGGAAAAATGAAATGGGCAATACCATAGTAAAGATCTCCAAGGTGAAATTTGCAATTTTAGGTAAAAAAGCTCCATGGTAGCATATGGTTAACTAGAAGAAAAGAACAAATAAATATGAATCGAACATTTCTGAATTCCCATCATAATAGCATTAGATGCATTCCATTAGAAGTGCATTATTCTTGGCCGGAGAGAAGGAACTTGAAGTTCTTATGCATGACTCAAGTGATGTTATAACACCCCAAAATTTCATTTTTTCCTCACAAGAGGATAAAGTGGAAATCTATTTACTGAAACAACACTTAGTGAAGAACCAAATGTTCATTCTCTCTCATTTAAATATAGGAATAATTATAGGTTGTAAGTTTACATAATTTTTTGTATGTTACATAAGTGTGTTGGGAAAACTCAGTTTCTCTTCCAGTTTTGAAGGGCCACTTCCATAATTTTCCTTATTTTTTCTATAAAGGTTCTATATTTGCTCCAGGTTAGCATATCCATTAACATTCATTACTATGAGTTTTGGCAATTAAAATGTATATGTCTAGTGAGTTGCTACCAGATGTTATGTACTTTATACGATGATTTTTTCTAAGGAAACTTATCACTGAATCATACTAAATAGAGCACCTATGTATCCGTTTGGAACGTCCGGGCATCCAACGATGAAGATTTTTTTATTAACATGCATTTTTAATTATTGCTAGGTACAAAGGCAATGTTATTATTTTGCTGCATTACATACCGTAGTTGGTAGTCTACCTAAAGGCCTCCATGTGTCACTCACCTTGACGTGCATGGATACAATTTATTCTAGCCTCTTTAGTTGTTGATTGATAATTTCTTTTTATAAAACAAGTTTATAACTAAATTGATCTTTTGGAGTAATTACTTACATTATTGCTTGCAGATGACCTCTTCATATTAGAAGCCTATAAACCATGTAACCTATTCTTGCAAAGGCAGGATAAGGTGTTTATATTTTTTAGAAAGTATGTGGTAAGTTGTTGCCGTGGCTACAAGAAACTTTTAGTTGACAATATGCATTATTAGACTAATCATCTCTACACATTGCAACCTTTTTCTATGCGAAACTAGCATAGCAGAACATATCTTGGAGACCTAGGAAACTTTCTTAGTTGTAATGACCTTTCTATGCCTAGATAAGGATTGAAGATTATACAACTAAATGACATCACATCCGGAAACCAGTGTAGTCCGATGATGTGATATATAGTTAAGGTAAAATGAAGGTTCTATCTGGCTCGCAATGTTGCAGATCCATCATGTTTCAGTGCTTCACTTTTAACAGAAACAAAATAACCAGATGATCTTCTCAATAAAAAATATGGGCAAGCTTCCCGAATTGGAGGGTGGACACTCTACCATGCTACTACAATATAGGTTCAGTACTGCACCATATTTTTTTCACTTTCTTGGAGTGTTGGGATTGTAAGCACATTCGTGGAATAATCACTCATGAATTTTGTTTTAGTGAATCAGAACAGAAAAACTGAATGATAAAGTGAATGGCTTTGTCAATTGAGGAGCTTTTGCATGTTGTTCAGTCACGAGAACTTTTCATGGCCATATTCATGCGAAATATGTTGCTATGTTGTTTTAGTCCACACCTTCAGTAATAGGGACAACAATGCGGCCAGTTAAGAGCCAATCCCAGTCTCTCATATGTGATCTATTATGTAATTTGTACATTATGTGTGTTACTCTAGAGTAATAAATACTATCCTATACCCAGTTGCTTCTCCATTCTCTCAGTTTTTTGGCATCCGTATTGATTTCTGAGGTGCCGACGTGTGTCTTACCTTCTCTTCTCCCTTTCTAATGGTCTTTAGTTCTCCTCTTCTTTTCTTGTACGTTCTGTTCCCCCGAGAGTGCATGCTCATGTGTTGTGATTGGGAATTTTGTTTGTGTCACATCTTTCTCTCGTGTGTGCTTCCTTACCGTTGTGTGGTGTGATTGGGGTTTTTGGTTGGATTGCGGTGCACGTGTGGTTTACGGTGTGTGGCATGGATACACTATGGAACCTGGTGCTTGCCGACGTGTGCTACTTTGTTTGATTGGTCCTTTTGTTTTCTTCTTTGTTCCATTCTCTTCTTATTTTGACACGTGTGTTTTGTGGCCATTTGTCGGTTTCTTGTGGTCATGGTCATGGGCGTTCTCGTGGGTGGGGGCATGCTCGTGGTGGGTTGGCTAGGCGTACCATTGATGTTGGTGATTTTGTTTCTACTATGTTCTCTTTGGACTCTGGTGGTTTGCCTGCCTTGCCTATTGGTGCTGATGGTGGTGGTTCTCGTGTTTGGCGTGGTAGGCGGAGCGACGTGGAGCTGCTATGCTTGGGTTTGGTTCTACTAGTGGGCTGGCTCCAACTGTTCTTGATGCTTCCTATTCTGGTTTGTCTTTAAAAAAATGATATTCATGGGTGGCTTGTTTGGTCTAATGTGGTGTTGTTGCGTGTTTAGATTCGGTCAGTGCTTCAAGATGTGTTGCCGAGCGGCGGTGGCGATGCCATGAGATTTGCTAGGGAAAGCGGCATGCAGTTGTTCACTCGGGTTTGTTCTTCTAATCTTTTAAATTACTTTTCTTTTTTTAATGGATTTTTTGTTTCTTATTTGTTTTTATTGATTTTATGTTTTTTCTTTCCTAGGTGGCTATCCTTCGTGTGTTGCAGGTGTTGCTTCTTCGGATGCTTCAGTTGTATGTTTGGAATTGGATTCTCTCCGTATTCGGGTGCTTTCTTATCCAACGCCATCAGGTTGGTCCTTATTTTCCCTCTTGTTATTTTTTCAATTAATATATTCCTTTTGGTTTATTATGTTCCTTGAGTTTACCCATTTTTTCCATGCTGTTCATTCTGTTCCGTTGGTTAGCCGGTCGGATGCTTCTTTTAATCGTCGTAAGTGGAGGTTTCTTATGGATTCTCTTCGTGGCACGCAAGGACGTGTGTTGTCTGGTTTATTTTACTTTTCTTTTCCCCTCTCACTTTTTTGTGTTGTTTGTTTATTTGTTTGTTTGCTCTATAGTTCATCTGTGTGAGATTCCTTTTCCTGATGTTGTTCTGGCTGCTCTTAAGGGTAAGCTATTATTTGTTTGGTCTATTATGTTTGTCTTATTTTGTCTGTGTTGTTCATGATGGTTGTTTTTGTTTGTTTCTTTGCAGCTGCTTGGCCTTGACGTTCTTATTATGGGCATCCTAAATATGTTTGTTCGGATTGTGGTGCATCGTTTTGGTATCTTGAGAGGTGCAAGAAGTCTAGGTGTGGCAAGGGATTTTCACTTGTTTATAACCGTTGTTGTCGTCATCGGAAAATATCTTTGCCTCGGTTTAATGATTGGATACATCCTCTTAATGAGGTACTCCGTTTTGATGGCGGTGGTGTTTCTGAGCATTTTTTGTGGATGATTAGGCACTACAATTCTTTGTTTAATTTTACTTCTATAGGGGCTAAGGTTGATAAGAGTGTTAATGTTGGAGGTGGTCCTTATGTTTTTAAGGTTTCTGGTGGCATGTGTCATCATATTGGATCGCTACTTACTTAGGACGATGGGGATCCTCAGTTTGCTCAGTTGTATATTGTGGATTCTTCTGATGACGCGTTTGATCCTGCAGATCCTACTATTGTTGGTGATCTTATTGCTATGCTTGATTCTGTTAATCCTTTTGTGGGATAGTTTAGAATGGCACGTGAGAGACTTAAGTGTTCTGATTGTCCTGGTGTTGTTATTCGCTTTCTTGGTGATGAGGGGGCTCATGGCGATTGTTATTCTGGTTCTATTGCATGCGAGGTTGCCGCTTTGGTCATTGGTGAGCTTGCTTCTGATCGGTGTAGGTTTGATGTGGTAGTTGAATCTAGCGCTGGTCAGCTCCAGGAGGTGTCTTCTCTTAATCTTTCTCTTATGGCTCTGCAGTACCCTCTTCTTTTTCCATATGGTGATAAGAGGTTTCATCTTGGTGTTAAATATAAGAGGTCTCCTAGCAGTGGTGTTAATCGTAGGCGCGGACAGCCTTGTTCTGTCTTTGGCCCTTCTGGTGCAGGTGGTGATGTGTCTATGCTCGAGTTTTATGCTTATTACTTCCATTTTCGGAAGAACGAGCCTAATCCTTATATGTGTTGTGGTCGGCTAAGTCAGCAGATTATTGTTAATGCTTATGCTTGTTTTGTAGCTAGCAGGCTGACTTATCATTTTTCAATTAGGACTACCTTTGTTATGAAACATATCAGGGATATTTGATGCTATGGGAGAAGGTAGATGTACTGGGAAGAATCTTGGTGTTCAGTATATTTTGCATTCCAGTTTTACTGGAGGTCCTCGCTACATGGTGTAGAATTATCAAGATGGCATGGCTTTGTGTCGAGAGTATGGGGCTCTGATGGCCCACAAGTATAGGGGGTGTATCGTAGTATTTTCGATAAGTAAGAGTGTCGAACCCAACGAGGAGCAAAAGGTGTTGACGAGTGGCTTGGAGCAGGAATTCTCTGTAAATACTTAGCAAACGAATTTTTTAGGGTTTTTTGATAATGCAGATAAATAAAGTGCGAGTAAATAAAAGACAATAATAATAAATGCAGCAAGTGCCCCAATCCTTCCTTTATCAAAGGAAAAGCCGATTGTATTACTTAAGATGACCAAACGTTCTTGAGGACACACGAGAATATCATCAAGTGCTTTCACTTCATATAGTTGATTAATCTTCTTTAGTTTGATAAGTGTTGTGTGGGTGAACCTCTGCGAATGTACCGACCTTCCTAGGACTAATACATACTTGTGATTATACCCCTTGCAAGCATCCACAAGTACAAGAAAGTAATTAAGATAGAAACCTAACCACAACTTTAAACTCTAAGACCCTGACATCCCTTATGCAAAGGTTTCCTAACGGGGGTTCAGGTTTTTGTCACTCCGGCAACCCCTACGATTAGTAGCCAAATACACAATGCATTCCCCTAGGCCCATATAGGTGAAGTGTCATGTAGTCGACGTTCACATGACACCACTAGAAGAATAACACCACAACTTAAATAACAAACTATTGAATCTTTCTCAACACAATTCCACTACTAACAACATGACTTCTCCCATGTCCTCAAGAACTAAACGAACTACTCACAAGACATCAAATGGATCAAGATCAGAGATGATATAATGATAAGCAACAATCTGAACATAACAATAATTCAATGGTTCACTCAATAGCATCAACTACAAGGAGTAATCAACACCGAGAAAGTTTCCCCTAAGAACTATGCAAAATTCAACCCAATTGTTATAGAGGTATGGAGTGGTGATGATGGTGGTGATGGAGATGATGGTGGTGATGATGATGATGATCCCGATGAAGTCTAGCTTAATGGTGGTGTTGATGGCGATGATCTCCCCTCTCTGGGAAGGAATTCCCCCGGCAGAATTCCGTCTGTTGGAGAGATCTTTCTCTCTGTAGTTTTCCGCCCCGCAGAGGCGGCAGAATCTTTCTATGGTCGCCCCCAGGTGTTAGGGTTTCGAGGGGATAATATACACCAAAGGGGAGAGTCAGGAGTGGGCCAGGGTGGCCACACCACCTACTGGCGCGACCAAGGGTGGCCCGCGCCAGGGTGTGGTGTGGGCCCCCTGTGGACCATCTCCACTCCACCTGTAGCATCCTTCGTGTTCTAGAAAAATAGGATTTTCCATGTATTTTCCCGGATTTTCTGATCTTCACGAATTTCGCCTCCAAACAGCACCTTTCCATCAGAATCCTGACTACAGCGGTCCATGCTCCAAAAGTCATCAACCATGCAAAAACAGATGAACTAACATAAGTATCATCTCTTAATATGAAATATATCAATGAATAACAGTAAATTATGATATATAATAGTGATGCAAAATGATATAACAGTAAATTATGTCCCCAACCGAAAACTGAGCTCAATAAACATGACCTTAGGTTTATGGAGTGAATAGTCGATAAAAGAATACGGACAAGAAGCATCACATTCATCAATAGACAAATCATAATAGAAGAAAACTCACTATTATATAACTTAACTTGCAATAAGTAAGGGAAACACAATAAAGATACATAAAGTAAATAACAGTTGGTAATGGCAAACTTAGCTCTTGGTCAAAGAATAGTTGACAATTTGCAGGAGTTCACACATAACGGGTTTTCAATGATAGCTTTCAAAGTAGTACTCTCTAAGATAAGAGCAATGTGCAAAACAAGGAACATAAGAAACATGATTGAATAAATCATCATATGAATGAATGAAACATAACAACTCAAAATACTTGCTGAGATAGAAGGGAATAGGTTTATTGACTCAACTAAAAAGTAAAAGAAAGGCCCTTCGCAGAGGGAAGCAGGGATTTCAAGTTTCATAAAGAGCTTCCAAAAATTATGGTACTTATTAGCTTTCATCTCTCATTGCCCCTATCATAAGCACCTTTAGGTGATTAAGGTTAAAGTGACACAACTAAGAGGATATGCTTGACAAGTTATAAGTTGAAATCTCATGCCCCTTACTTACGAGTACCAAACCTCATGCTACTCAACTTCAGTCACAAGTAAGCTCTTGTCATTGTAAATACATATGTATCATAGAGAACCGCCAACGGGGTACCCCTTGCACATGATACATGAGCTATCCCATAATCAAAATGACAAGGCAAGCAGACAATGAGCATCTCAGCGATCTTTTTATTTGCTATTTGCATAGGTTTTTATTGAGGATGCTTCATAGAGTACTAATTATGGTTATGCTGCAAGTTTCCACCATGATTAGGCATGGCTTAGGGTAGCGGCCCATGCATTTCTCTAACACACATACAAACTCCATGATCTTACAAGTTCCCCTTTTATTTCACACCGCCGGGATCCATAAGCAAAAGAATCATGATATCAACGGAATAATAAGTGCAATGTTGAAAGCGTTCCCCAATATACATGGTTCTGCTAACTTCAACTTATAAAGCGCAAACATATACGCAACAAAGATGGACGCAATGGTTCAAGTTTATTAAGTGCAGGAAAGTAAAGTGTGCCTTCAAGTTCGTGAGAGCTTTAATCACTAATTTTCACATAACAAGTTTAATTCGGAAGGTAGATAAAAACATGAATTTACTTGGAATAGCAATAGTGCTAATAGGTAGGTATGGTGGACACAAAAGGCATAAGTTTTGGTTGAAGGATTGGATGCACGAGAAGCATTCCTTCTCAGTACAGGTTTTTGGCTAGCAAGGCTGGGTAGCAAGCATAAGGGTTGAAGGAAACAAACAAACATACAAGTGATAAGAACAAACATGCAATCTTCCTTGGAAGCACAAAAGATCTCAACTAGAGAATACTAAGCTTATGAGCAAATCAAGAAAGATGATGATGAAATTATATTTCTTTAGAGTACTTTTAACTTTTCATTCAATTCTCAAAATAGTGTTGCTACTGACCAAGACAGGTTTGCCAAAACCAACTAAATTAACTCAATGATCCCAAAGTGATACCAATACTAATAACAAGATCAATCATATAACCAAAATTGAAAACTAATATAAGATATGCAAAAGAGTAAATGATAGAACTTCTCATTAATATTCCATAACGGCAACTCACACCAAGGGGTACATAGATATCTAACGAGAGGGAGGACACTTCCATAATGCAAACCATCCTACATGATAACTTCTCTATTCATGATATGACTCTACTAAAAAGGTAAAAAGATAGAAGATAGTGATGTGATACTGCGGCACTCCCCCAAGCTTGGAACAAACCAAGGGGATGCCAAAACCTAATGATGAATTACTCCTTCGGTGGTGGTGGTGTTCTCTCGATGAGATTTTCAATCAATTTCCTCAAGTCCTCAATCTCTAAGGTGAGGGTACGAATCAACTCCGAATTGTGCTCGATGCGGTTCATGATCATGTCCGGTTGTGAATCCCAGCTCGTACGATTCTTTCCCCACTCTTCCTCCTTGAAGTCTTCTTTTCCTGCATGGTTAGAACGAGGCATATCCCAATTGGAGGGTAGTTTCTCCTTGGGCATATTCTGGAATTGATGCACATGGATAAGGGTATGGAAGGGATTCTTGGTGCGTGGAGAAGGTGACCGTGGAGCCAAACAGTGACGCGGAGGTTTCCCTCCAATTGACATCTGTGCAGTCCTTTTGATCCTAGTAGGGTTTGCCACCACTCAAATTCTTGCAATGGTAGTGCCGGTGTGCGGATGCTGGCTTTGCTTTGCCTCCTCTTCATCTTTACTCTCGATCTCCTTCTCTAGCCCAAGGTCTTGGGGATCCTCCTCCGCAGGCTCCTTTCCCTTATCCTTAGAGGAGACCATTGTGCTTCTAAACTTTGAGAATAGTTCCTGGCAGAAACAGATTGAAACGAAAACACGACGAGAACACGATATACGAACCTCGGGGGATCCGAGGGATTATATATTATGATTTTTTACAACATAAGGAAGGTACTAGGAGAAAACGGGTCGGAGGCGGAGTCCGAGGTGGCCACACCACCTGCTGGCGCAGCCAGGGGCCCACGCCAAGGGGTGGTGTGAGCCACCCTGGCTCCGTTTCCGTCCCTTTTTCGCTTTGTTGCTTTCCTTGTTAGATAAAAACTCCAAAAATATAACTAGACAGATTTTTCATGGACTTTTCCTTACCAGAACTGTTACCTTTTCGAAAATGGACTATGTAGGTCTCTGAAGTTGGCATTTAGTAGATTCTTCCGGAGTCACTGCTTGAATAACATCAATATATTCATATTCATACACATATTGCTTGAGTCATGAAACATTTCACTATCTTATTACACCATTTTCTCCACTAACCTAGAAATTTCTTTCACACAAAACTTCACACAATTCTCATTAGCAACATTAGTGTAAGCGAGGAAATAAACCTTTTAAGTTCAATTTCAACTAAAATCCATCAAATCATAAGCTACTGTAGCAACTCCTTCCGAAAACCCAAAAATAATTCAAAAAAGGAAATCGATTTAAGTGGCAAATGCAAGAGTGGCAAAAATCTGTCAAAACAGATCAGCAGGTAAAGATTATTTTTTCGAAAATCTCCTGTTGCTCAAATCAAAAGTGCAAACTAACGAAAGTTAAATAACAACCTGGGGCATAAGCACAAAAAATTACAGCTCAATCCGACATACAAATTTTTTTTACGAATTTTTACGGCGAAGCTCAAAAAATCTGTTTCAGGAAAGCAACTTTCCCAAATATTACTTCTCTCTCATTAGAGGTTGATCTTGACACAAAAACCAAACAAAAAAGATAAGGAGAGGTTATTGCAGAAGCAATAACTTCCAAGACTCAAAGAAACAAAAACAAATTGAAAGCAAAAATATATTGGGTTGTCTCCCAAAAAGCTCTTTCTTTATAGCCATTAAGATGGGCATGATAATTTCAATGATGCTCACATAAGAATATGAATTGAAGTGAAAGAGAGAATAAATAAGAAAAAATACAAATGTTTAAGTCTAACCCACTTCCTATGCAAGGGAATTTTGTAAGCAAACAAATTGTTGAAACCAAGGACTGCTAGCATAGGAAGGCAAAACAAGTGCAACATAAATACTTTCAGCATAAAGCGAGGAAACTTAATATTATTGAGATGCATTAGAATCGTCTTCCCTCTCTCATAATAACTTTCAGTATCATGCATAAATTTAATGATATAACTATCACAAGAACCATTGTAGCAATTATCACTTATTCTAGCAGAAAACACATGTACACTAGCTCTCATAACACTACTTTGTGAAACAATATTAGGGATATTCTTACAAAGGATAATGTGTCCCTCTTATACATATTTAGTGAGAAAGTCTTTCACATTTGCTATCACAGGTTCAACATCCACTTGTTCATCAGGTTCAACAGCTTTATTTGTACTTTCATTAACCATACTAGCTATCATAGAATGTTCCTTTACTTTAACTGGGAAAGGTATTTTCTCAATGTAAGGTTCAGGTAAAACATGATTAGCAGTATAAACTTCATTATTTCTTGCAGGAACACTATTAACAATGTCTTTATAAGGTGCATGATACTTATTCCATTTCTTTTTAGGAATTTTAATATAGGAAGCAAAAGCCTTAAAATAAGTTGCAATAGCTTGAGAGTCTAGACCATAAGCATTTTTAATATTTTGAAAGTCATCAGTTCCCATAAAAGATTCAATGCATTCATAATCATAATTTATACCTGACTTTCTTCCTTTATCATTCTCCCATGCTTCAGCATTATCTTGAGTACGGTCTAGAAGATCCCATTTAGCTCCTTCTTCCATGCATGTAAATGATCCAACACAAGAAGTATCCAATAAATCCTTATCATGAAGAGAAAGCCTTGCATAAAAGTTATTGATAATAATATTGTTAGGGAGATCATGAATAGGACATTTGAGCATTAGTAACTTCAATCTCCCCCAAGCTTGAGCTGTGCTCTCTCCATCAAGAGGCCAAAAGTTGTATATTTGATTCCGATCTTTATGAATCTCACTAGGAGGATAAAATTTAGAATAAAAGAGAGGCACTATTTCCTCCCATTCAAGAGCTTGACCATTCTTCAGCAGCTTATACCATTCCTCAGCTCTTCCTTTCAGTGATAATGAGAATAACTTCTTTTTTACTTGATCTGTTGTAATACCTGCACACTTGAAAAACCCGCATAATTCGTGTATAAAGAGCAAATGATCACCGGGATGGACAATTCCATCTCCAAAATAGTAGTTATCCATAACACGATCAACAATTCTTGTAAGTATTTTAAAAGTATCATTCTCAGCAGGTGGCGGTTCATCTACTACCTTAGCAGTGGTAGTAGCATTATGAAATAAGAAACTCAGCGAATTATCCATATTGAAATAAAGTAACTTAACAGAAGTAAACAATACTCACGGTAGAAGTTTCCTTTACCGGTTCCACTCTCCAATAGCGCTTCACTCCCCGGGAATGGCGCCAGAAAATAGTTTTGATGACCTACAAGTATAGGGGGTGTATCACAGTATTTTTGATAAGTAAGAGTGTCGAACCCAACGAGGAGCAGAAGGTTCTGACGAGTGGCTTGGAGCAGGAATTCTCTGTAAATACTTAGCAAACGGATTTTTAGGGGTTTTTGATAATGCAGATAAATAAAGTGCAAGTAAATAAAAGACAATAATAATAAATGCAGCAAGTGTCCCAATCCTTTCTTTAGCAAAGGACAAGCCGAGTGTATTACTTAAGATGACCGAACGTTCTCGAGGACACACGGGAATATCGTCAAGTGCTTTCACTTCATATACTTGATTAATCTTCTTTAGTTTGATAAGTGTTATGTGGGTGAACCTGTGCTAATGTACCGACCTTCCTAGGACTAATACATACTTGTGATTATACCCCTTGTAAGCATCCGCAAGTACAAGAAAGTAATTAAGATAGAAACCTAACCACAACTTTAAACTCTAAGACCCTGACATCCCTTGTGCAAAGGTTTTCTAACGGGGGTTCAGGTTTCTGTCACTCCGGCAATCCCTACGATTAGTAGCCAAATACACAATGCATTTCCCTAGGCCCATATAGGTGAAGTGTCATGTAGTCGATGTTCACATGACACCACTAGAAGAATAACACCACAACTTAAATAACAAACTATTGAATCTTTCTCAACACAATTCCACTACTAACAACATGACTTCTCCCATGTCCTCAAGAACTAACCGAACTACTCACAAGACATCATATGGATCAAGATCAGAGATGATATAATGATAAGCAACACTCTGAACATAACAATAATTCAATGGTTCACTCAATAGCATCAACTACAAGGAGTAATCAACACCGGGAAAGTTTCCACTAAGAACTATGCAAGATTCAACCCAATTGTTACAATGGTATGGAGTGGTGATGATGATGATGATCCCGATGAAGTCCAGCTTGATGGTGGTGTTGATGGCGAGGATCTCCCCTCTCCGGGAAGGAATTCCCCTGGCAGAATTATGTCTACCAGATATTTCTCTCTCTATAGTTTTCCGTTGCCTCCAGGTGTTAGGGTTTCGAGGGGATAATATACGTCAAAGGGGACAACCAGGAGTAGGCCAGGGTGGCCACACCACCTGCTGGTGCGGCCAAGGGTGGCCCGTGCCGGGGGGTGGTGTGGGCCCCCTGTGGCCCATCTCCATTCCCCTTCTAGCATCCTTCATCTTCTAGAAAAATAGGATTTTCTATGTATTTTCCCGGATTTTCTGATCTTCGCGAATTTCGCCTCCAAACAACACCTTTTCCATCAGAATCCTGACTGCAGCGGTCCATGCTCCAAAAGTCATCAACCATGCAAAAACAGATGAAATAACATAAGTATCATCTCTTAATATGAAATATATCAATGAATAACAGTAAATTATGATATAGAATAGTGATGCAAAATGGACGTATTAGGCTCCTGATTTGTTTGACTTTTACATGCAATCCCAAATGGTAAGAGATTGCTGATGCTATTTCCTTCGATCCTGGTTAGACCCCGGTTGATCATCCAGATATTGTGACACGTGTTTTTCATATGAAATATATGTAGTTTCTCGCGGATGTCAAGAAGGGGAATACATTTGGTGCTATTAAGGCTTGTAAGTGTTTTTTTAGTGGTATGTGTTGGTTTGTTTATATTTTTTTTAATATTTCTTCTTGTTGCTTGGTGCAGATATTTATGTGGTCGAGTTTCATAAGCAAGGTTTGCCACACACCGAAAATACGAAAGATCCATCTGCTGCTCTTATAGATAAGTTTACAAGTGCTAAGCTTTTTGATCCCAAGCAAGGTCCTTTAGGGTATTCTTTGGTTGATGAGTTTGTGGTTCATGGGCCGTGTGGTGATTTGAACGAGAATTTCTTGTATGAAGGATGGTTCATATTCTAAGCGATTTCCAAAGTTTTTTAATGAAGAGACTTTGGTTGATGAGATGGGGTTTCCTGTGTATCGGCGTTGTGATACTAGTTTATTTTTTATAGGAATAGGAAGACGGTTCGTCTCAATAACAAGTGGGTTGTTCCTTATAATCTTGATTTTCTCAAGTGGTTCCAGGCCCATATTAATGTTGAGTGGTGTAATAAGACTAATCTATTGAAGTATTTATTCAAGTATGTCACCAAGGGCCATGATATGGCCCGTATACATTTGCAGAATGTAGTTCATGCTGTAGTTTTTGAGCACGTGGATGGTGTGTATGATGGTAGAAATGAGATCGATGAGTATGTATGATGCAGGTGTGTGTTTTTTCTTCCCTTGTTGTGTTCGATTCTTTTACTTTTATTGTTTGGTTATGTATATTGTTTTTTATTTACGCTTATTGTGTTTTGTAGGTATCTTTCTGCTTATAAGGCGTGTTGGAGGATGTTTGCTTTTGATATAAATGGTCATCAGCCGTCCGTTGAGAGGTTGGTTGTTCATCTGCCGAATATGAACAAGGTAATTTTTGCCGAGGATGCAAAGTTGGATACTTTGTTGGCTAATCCTTCATCGTGTAAGACTATGTTGACTGAATGGTTTGTGGAAAATGAGTTGCATGAGGATTCTAGGGCTCTTACTTATCTTGAGTTTCCTAAAAAGTGGAGGTGGGATCAGTATCACAAGGTTTGGATAAGAAGAAAGCAAGAACGTAAGCTTGGTACTGGGATTGGCAGGATATATCATGTTCATCCTGGAACAAGGGAGTTATTTTTTAAATATCCTTCTTATGGTTGTTCCTGGTGCTCTTTCTTTTGCTGGTTTGAAAATATACGGTGGTATTTCCTATGCTACTTTCAAGGAGGCATGTCAGGCTAGGGGCTTGGTTGGTGATGATAATGAGTGAGTTAAACTTTCCATGGTTGTTCTTCTATACTGTCTGGTTGCAAATGGGCGCTCATTGTTTGAGCGGTATTGGTCGTGTATGTATGAGATTTGTCTTACATGATGCATTTGCTTGTCGGTGATCTGATGGCTGTGATATACAACACTTTTTAGCAATATAAATTGTGTCATTTGCTTATTATATCATGCTCCATCTAACTATTGCTATGCCTGATATGCATGATTACTTCTTTTTATTAAATTCAATATGAGCTTTCAACATTTACTAGTTTAGGTAGAATTTTATCCCTCTCCCTTGTCTTTGACATGTGTGTAGGTGTTGATGATGATTATGGACAAAACAAAGGCAAAAGAAACAAAGAGAGCATAGTATGAAGGAGCTGCAGGGACCAGACTTAGCCATTTGAGGTGTTGGAAAAGTGAAATTTTCCAACTTCTCAAAATAAATATCCAAGACTATAGGGTTGTAGCCCTCGATGATACGAACTCAACGAGCCCAAGAACCACCAAACCGAAGTTTGTATAAAGAAATGGCGACCAAAATACTAAAGGGGACAAACAATTTAACAAGCAATTATACGACCGGAGCCATATTTCCGGCCATATAGTTGCGCCCGTATAGTTGCCAAAAAGGTCAGAAACGATGGGATTTTGTCCCAGAAAAGCTCCAGAACCTTCCCTAGGTCATATAACGGTATTGGGAGAACCCTAGGACACCCCCAAGGCCTATATAATGGAGAGAGGACCCAAGGAAGCCACCACATATACACAAGACACCATATACAAGATCTAGATCCCATCTACCGCCTCCATGGCGGCGCCCTGCCGCCGTGTCGCCTCCATAGCCACTACAGCTCCACCAAGATCTAGATCTCCATCAACACCATCAAGCCATCCAAGCAAGAAGAGGAGGAGAAGGAGGACTCCGCTAACACCACGCCGACGCCACCATCACCGTGCCATCATCACCATCTCCATCGCCTCTACTCCTTCATCCTTCCCCATCATGATCTCCGTGATGGGTGGTAACATTTCTTGAACCCCCTTTTATTAATGTTATGATGATTTGAGTAATTGAAGTGTGGTGTGTTCTTGTTAATTGATATGTTTGTGTTTTCTCTTTACATTGTTCTATTCATGATATTATTCTAGTGATTGGAGACGTCCAATCTATTGTTGAGGAGTTTACTAGGGATTCACGGAGTGTCACAAAACTTATCATTAGTCTCTACTCGTTCCATGGGCCTGGCAAGTCTGTGGGTAGAACTAATAGACTATTTTCTATAAGTGATTTGCGGAGGCAATAGCAGGTTAGGATGCACCACCTATTAAGATTTAATTTCCTCAAGATCACTCATGATATATATAGGTATAGTGTTGCAAATTGCTTGACCCCAAAGTGACACACGGGATATCTTGTGACTAGCACACTTGCTTAGGAGTACGGTTGTCCATAGAACTTGATGCATTTGCTTTGGTTTACCTTGATTGGTCTTGTTACCTTACTACACTATTCTCTTACGGATGACCCATGTCCGGAGAGGGTGAGGACAATTGAGTTGTCTAGTTGCCACTTACCAACGGTGGAAGACAACGGTATATGAGGGACTGCCACAGTTATAGTTAACAGCTATTCCATAAGCACTTATCATGCACACCGGTATACACAATATTACTTGAGGAATCATAGCATTAATACTTTATCTCATTGCATTCACCTCTTTTTAGTTTTACTTTTGTTCTAGTTTCCTTTCCAGTCTTAGTAGTAGTTATTACAAAACATCTTAAATTCATTTATCCTAGCAACTTATAGAATAGGCTATTTAAAAACCATGGCTATTTAAAAACCATGAGGGGCTGCGAGGGCCATGTTCGCCAAGCACCCATCGGGCCAAACTCTTAAATATTTGCTGCTACAAGTACTGGAATAACCCTGTTTTGGTGCAAGAACTCAGCCCATCATGATCCAGATATGTTGTGCCTGAAAGCCTTCTTCTTGATGAGTTACTTCGGGAGTTACAAGTGATGTTTTCTAACAATGGGTCTTCTCTTACTTCATTTGGTCTATCTACTCAGACTGTTCCGGTTAATATGGGGTCTCTAAATAGATTGATTATTGAGGAGACATGTTATAATGAGAATCAACATCGATTTCAGGCCAAGTCTCTTGTTCATATGTTGAATGAAGAGCAAATGGAGATTTATGAGGAGATCATTAAAACTTTTCAAGATGGTGATCCTGGTGTTTATTTCATGTCTGGCCATGTTGGTACAGGCAAGACTTTTCTATGGACTTGCATTGTTACGGCTCTTAGGGTTCAGGGACATATAGTCATGGCTATTGCTTCTTTTGGTGTGGCATCTCTTTTTCTTCTAGGTGGACGCACTGCGCGTTCTCAGTTTTAGATACTATTGGATATAAATGACCATAGTCATTGAAATATTTATAGAGTCTCGACATTGGCTGGCCTTATAGAGAGGGCTAGGTTGGTTTTGTGGGATGAAGTGCCGATGATGAATCGTCTCTGTTTTGAGGCTCTTGAAAGGAGTCTTAGGGATGTTCTTGTTGTGGCTGATGGTGCCAGGGCGTTTTACTTCTCGGTTGGAAGGTTGTGGTTTTGGGAGGGGATTTCAGGCAGGTGTTGACTGTGGTGGAAGGTGGTTCTCGGGATGAGATAATTGACGCGCCGTTGATCATGTCTCCCCTTTAGTGTCATATTAAGGTACAAAAGTTGCGTTCTAATATGCGACTTACATGTCCTGTTTTATTGTCTCAAGAGTCCGCTAAGCTTTCTTCATTTGCACGTTCGGTGCTAGATGTTGGCAATGGTGATGTTCTAATGGTGTGTAGGGCTAGTGAAACTATACCTTCTTGGATGTGTATTCCTGAAGATTTATTGTTGCGGCCTTCTTATGGTAATATAGATGCTGCCGTTAAGAGTGTCTATGATTCTTTCTTGTTTAGTTATGCTGATTCAGATTATCTTGCTAAGCGGGCTATCGTTTGTCTGATGAATGTCGTGGTTTATGAGGTTAATGGTGACATATTTGGTCGCGTTCCTGGTTGTGCAAGGGAATATCTCAGCTGCGGCAGTATATCTAGGTCTAATGATTTTGTCTGTGATGTTGATCTTCTTTATCCTCCGGAGTTTCTGCATTCTATAGAGTTTAATAATTTTCTGGTTCATAATATTTCCCTCAAAGTTGGTGTTCTAGTGATGCTTCTCAGGAATCTTAATCAGACCCTCGGTTTGTGCAATAGTACTCAGTTGCTTATTAAAAGGCTTGGCAAAAGGGTGATCGGATGTGAAATCATTACAGGTTCAAACAAGGGCCAGCGTGTCTGTCTCCCTCGGATTGTTTTGAATTCTATGGGTTCTAAGTGGCCTTTTAAACTTCGTCGCTATCAATTCCATGTACGTTTATGTTACGGTATGACCATTAATAAGAGTCAGGGCCAGACATTGTCCAAGGTCTGTGTTTATCTTCGAAAGCCCGTGTTTTCTCATGGCCATCTCTATGTGGCTATGTCTCGTGTTACCTCGCATGCTGGTCTAAAGTTTCTTATTGAAGATGACAATGGTGTTGCAACATGTGAGACAAGGAATATTATGTACAAGGAAATAATCGATCGGCTCTAAGGCGGTAGGTTCCTCAACATTTTTTTTGCCTTTTAAAGTTCGTTTTCTATCTTTTTTGTACTTTTGAATTGGTGATTTAAATTTTGTTGTTCTTTTGCAGGTGGTGTCTTCGTTTTGTTATGTATAAGAAAATGATCTATGGATGATGCTTGTTGTGTGGACTACTATTTTGGGTGCACGAAGCGCGTGGTGTGTCGATCCGTGATTCAAGTTCCCTGAGTGGGTTTTGCTCATCGAAGAAGTGTTCCCAGCTTGTACTTTGTCTATGGTTATTTTCTATGCTTGTCGGCATGCTTATGGTCTATAGATCTTTCAAACCGTTACCTGTTGTCCCATGTCATGGCCGGCCTGTTTAGTGGATTGTGGCTATTGAATCTCTGAAGCTATTACCTGGTGGCCCATTGTCGTCCGTTGGGTTTGTTGGTGTTTTCCCTCTAGCATGTGTTTGGGCTGTTTACGGTTTCTTCTGAATATTTTATGGGTCGGCTCTTTTACTGTTCTATGTGGTTGTTGTTTGTTTCTCTTTTTTCTTTTATTTTATTTTTTGGGGAGGGGGTTAGTGGCGAGGTTCCTTGTTAGTGTCATGTTGGTATGTGTTATCTTTGGTGCTCACTGTGTTGTACATGTGTCCTTTGTTGTTTGTTGTATGTGCTACATGTGATTCCACGTGTTGTTGTGTGTTGCTGTCTGTTTTTTTAGATTTGGCCTATAAGTCTGGTGGTGTGCTTCCCTTGTTGGTCTGTTTTGTTTCCCCCTCTCCTTATGCTCTGTTTCTACGAGATTTAACTTGGTTTGTGTTATCTCTTTTCGGATCTTCTTTTATTATTTTATATATATGTATATTTGTTAATTTCTTGTTGTCTTTCTTTGCTATAGGACTTTCTCCTTTTTTCTCGGTTGTTGCTTCATGGAGTCGCGGTGGCCGGTGACGGGCGGAGTGTTTGCTGGAGATGTTCAGTTGTCTACTAGGATTTTTACTGTCCTCCATTGCTGTTTTGTGCTTGAGCCTCTTTCTCCTATATGGCGACAACCTCCTTGCCCAGTTCTTAGTGCTGTTAGATTTAGGTTTAATGTTGGGTGGTGTATGTCGATTGATGTGGCCACTGATTGGAAGCTCGTGATGTATTTTTCTGAACATTCCATCGCTATGGAGGCTCTTAGTGTTGTGGATCAGGGGAGCTCTCTTCGTATAGATGGTGTTGCTCACGGTTTTTCTCTTGATCGCCGTATGTACCATTTTTACAAGGAAGTTTTTGATAGGTGTGTCACTGTGACACTCAGAAAGTTGCCCCTCCACCTTCAATCACACTCTGCATGGAGTGGATACTTGCTTATTTTTGGAGGATGACTAGCGCGAGGGCGCGCTCTGGAGAGGACACTACACGCGGCCCTGCGCGCGGGCAGCAGTCCGTCTTGCTCTCATTAGTCGCCACGTGGACACGCTGCTACTCTGCTTCTACGCGCGTTTCACAATAAATATCCACGATGAAAAATACAGTATATGCAAAAAAGAGCAGTGCAAGGCAGTACAATGCAGAGAACTTCCAAGACATCGTCTCATGTACTGCAATTGAAGGAAGTGCAACGCAACATAAAAAGGCAGTGCACTGCTAGGATACCTGCGCCCGAAGTCAGTGCAACACAATATAAATAGGCAGTGCACCGGACATCTTCTCGTGCACTGCAACCGAAGGAATTGCAACACACCATAAAAAGGCAGGATACCTCATCGTGCACCGGGCCTGAAGGCAGTGCACCACAGTATAAACAGCGTGCACTGCCAGAACATCGTCTCGTGCACTGCGATTGAGGGCAGTGCAACGCAACACAACAAGGCAGTGCACTACTCGTGCACTGCCAGGATACCTCGTTGTGCTCTGTGTCCGAAGGCAATGCAACGCAGTATAAACAGGCAGTGCACGGCAAATGCACTGCCAGGACATCGTCCCGTGCATCTGTCCGAAGGCTGTGCAACGCAACACAAACTGGCAGTGCACGAAGTATATTTTGTTGTGCACTGTGCCAAAGGCAGTGCAATGTAATACAAAAACGCAGTACGCAGGCAGTGCGCCACCAGGACATCGTGTCGTGCACCGCCAACCAGAGGCAGTGCAACATAGGGTCAATAGGCAGTGCCAAAAAAAGTTCGTCGAAACCTATCAACATGGGATCTAGTTTTGTAGGTCTCAACACGACTAATACAACTATGAAAACGGATGTCGATTTGAATGATTTGTTCAAAAGATGTCGCATTTTTCGTATTTGAATCTAAAAGAGAAAGGGAAAAAGGAACGCAACCCTCTCTCTGCAGGCACCACGTGTCGCATAGGGGAAGAGTCGGGATAGCGCGAGAAGAACTCTCAGAACGCCACGTGCAGGGACAACAGAGATTGCGGACTGAGCTCTGTAACACGCGCACTTTTTCTAGTGTTTCGGTTATTTTTTGAGGTCGATTATGCACCATGTGAAACCGTACACATGGATGATGCTTCCCCTCTATTTATGTCATGCTCGCTCCCATGGCCCTGTCTGCTTTCCTCGGACAGTAATAGTCAGTGTCACCGATGCTGATGAGATTGATGATTCCAGCGGGGCCGCCTACCCTGACTCTAAGGCTTTGTTTCTGAGTAATCATGTTGTTGATGTGGATGTACAAGACTATGTCATTGCAGCTAGCGGTGTCAGACCCGGTTTTTCCCCTTTGGATGGTTCCTCTCGTACTATTCTTCCTGGTGCTGCAACTATTCAGTGTTACATGTCCGATGCTATGGTCAACCTTGCTTCTGTCCGAGAGCTGTCTGCAATGGTTATTTTGTTGCCGTGTTAGGGATCACGTTTTGTGTATCTTGGGGAGGTGGAAGCACTGTTTCATGGTGTGTCTTTTGTTCGTGTTAGGATCAGGAGGGTGTACGGAGGGGCTCTTTTATTATCACTTCCTCACGGGTCAGATACTATCACACTTCAGCTGCTTGATTTCCTGCTGTCTCGTGAGGTGTGAGCTGGTGATATAGTTCTCTAGAGCTGGTCTGCTGATTATGGGTCTGCTAGGAGTGTTGTATTGGGAGTGGCTGAATTGTGCCTTCATGGTTTGCCATGTAACTTGTTTGTTTCTCCTATGATAGAGCATGTGCTTAGTCCGTACTTCATGGTGAAAAAGCATGCTGAGGTGGTTTCTAATTCGGAATGTGCTTTTGGGGTACCTTTGGTTTCTTCTCGATGCTCAGTCTAGTGTGCCTCTATTTCTGATATTCCCCTCTCTGTTGAGCTCAGGTTGCTTCCTCTGAGATTTGCTGATCCGGGCACTGAGTCATCTGATGGTAGGTTTTTTTAGGACCATCGATGTTGAAGTTGTGATATAGGTTTTGTCGCGTGAGTTGTTGTACTCATGAGGTGTGTATTATTTGTTGTAGGCAGAAATAAAATTGTATGGTTTATAATGTTATATATGCCAAGATCGATCTATGTTTTCTTGTGGTTTTTCCTCCTCTTTTTATTTTGTTTTGGAGCATTTTATGTTTTTGGTAAATAATATGTATTTCTATTCCATTGTTTTCTTGTTAGGCCAGCGTCTGTGTCTTCTTGTTTCTTTTTGTGACATGTTTTGTTTCTAGTATTGGATTCTTCATTGGGTTGGGCCGGTTGGGACATTTGTGTGATGACGCCCTAGCATTTTCTTTTTTTCTTCATTGGGCTGGGCTGGTTGGGCCATTATATTTACCATTTGTGTATCGACGCCTGTACGTGTCTAGCGTGTAATGCTCGTGTGTGCTTATCAGTGTTGCATATGATGCATGACTGCACAGTGTTGTACATGTGTTAGCATGTGCGCGTACGTGGCTTCCCTTGGCTTCTCCGTTACAATCGATGTCGTGCTCTCTTTTTTGTTTTCTTCTTGTTTTGGAGCTTTTCTTATTCGAAGTTTGCCTTCTTCTTATCCTTTCGCTCTCTTGTTTCTCCTAAAGCCTTTCTTCTTACAGGCTCGCCCTCTTCTCTTCCCCTTTCCTTCTTTTTGTCTGTTCTTCTTCGTGTTCTTTGTTGATTTGTTCTTTGGTCTCTTCAATGGAGGTGTCTCTTCTTCGAGAGATATCTCGTGCATCTTATCGCTGGAAAGTGGTGCGATTCGCTAGGTTATGGGAGTTCAGGAGCCAAGATAATGGGGTTCTTTATGAGCTTGACTTTGTTGTGGTCGATCAGCTGGTAAAGTCTTCATGTTCCTTTTTCCGGTTTATCTTACATGTGTTTGTTTTAAGTTTCTTGTGTTCATTCTATCACCTTTTTGCAGGGTGGTACTATGGAGGGGTTTGTGCCTTCGGATCGTGTTGTTCAGTTTAGGGAAAAGCTCAAGGAAGGATCTGTGTACATGCTTGATCGTTTTAATTTATATGATGCTAAGAAGTCATATAAGGTAGTGGGTCATCCCTTGTGGATTTGTTTTACTCATAGGACACTTGTGAAAGAACTTGTTCCTCAGCCTGAGGAATTTCCTATATTTTGCTACAATGTATTTCATTTCTCGGTGTTGCCGAAGCGAGCAGATCGTAACTTACTTTTGTCAGGTTAAGTCTCTCTCCCTCATCCTCTTCCTTCTCGCTCCTCCCTTGTTTTGTCTATGTCATTATTTCATGAAATTATTTGTTGTTGCTTGCAGATGTCGTTGGTCTTGTGACTGAAGTTAGCAAGGTTGTGACTAGCATTGGCCAGAGTAGGCAGCCGAAGAGCCATGTTTTTATTAGGGATGGGAGGTTTGTATTTCTCGTTGTGTATTCCAAATTTGCGTCTTCGTTTTCCTGAATTATTTTATGTGCTTATTCTGATTATTGTTGTTTAAAAAATCAGAGAACAAGTTGTTGTAACGCTTTGGGGACAATTTGCTCATACTTTTGATGCTGCTGGTTTGCAGGAGGACTCTGTCGAGGAGCCTATCATTGTTATATTTGTGGGAATGACGGTTGGGCAGTTTTCAAGTGTGATTTGTTGGAATTTTATTGATCATATGATTTTTTCCATTTTGTTCTTTCTGTGTATGTGTGTGCACTATCATGAAATGTATTGGTGTTATATTCTCTTCTATTTCATCTTTAGGTTTGCTTGCTTTTAAGAGTACTTCTGCTACAAGGTGGTATGTTAATATATCGGTCAATGAGGTGGCGTCTATACATGAGAGGTTAGTTTATTTTTTTGATGTATGTTTTTATTTTCGTCATGTGTGTATTGTATATTGTTTTTATCTTTTCTGAACTACTTTTGTGTTTTCTTTCTCATTAAGTACAAAGAACATGCCTCATCGTATTGTGTGGCACGGTTCTGATCAAAAGCAGGGTGAACCAATTGAGACGACTATTGAGTTCGTGGTTGCTCTAGAGCCAAATGATATTATGGCGAGTGTGTGCTTAGGGTGGTTATTTGGATTAAACATTATACTATTGTTGAATTTCTTCTTTATTGTTTCGATGCGTGATGGGTGTGGTATTTTCTTTTGTTTCTCCTTTGTATTACAGAATGAGCGTTACAAGCTAAGGATCTACGTTACGAGGGTTTTGTCTACGAAGGATTGGTATTACATGAGTTGTAAAGATTGCTGGAAGAAACTTGTCTTTGAGGATGAGAAATATAAGTGCCCGCGTTGTATTGATCATGTTCCTACTCCAAGGTACTATAATATATTAATGCTCTCCTTTTTTGTTTGTGTCTTGTGTTGGCTTCTCTTTTTGTTGGACGTTTTTCCTGTTTTATTTTCCTATGTGTGCATGTAGGGTTGTTTTTTCCTTTTATTTTTATTTTTTGGAAAGATATAGGATTGTATTGCAAGCTGTTGATGCAGATGCTCCTGATTCATCGGAGGCTAAGATGGCAAAATTTACTTTCTTTGGTCCTCCGGGCGAGGCCATAGTTGGTAAACAGGCTTTGCTTGTTGTGTCTAATTCTAGGGGTCATCTTGATTATGTTCCACCGGAAATAGCTGGTCTTCTTGGCTGTCGTTTTTAGTGGTTGTCACTCCCACCGACAAGTCTCTCGATGCAATGTATACCCATTACCGTGTGTAGTCGGCTGAGACTTTGCCTGTGTCTGCTATCGATCGACAGTCGTTATCTTCTGCGCCTGCTGTAGGCGAAGGTGGTTCTCGTGCACCGACCGTCGATGCTTCAGTCGATGAGACTTCTGTGCTCGTGATGGGTGAAACCACTGTTCCTTCGGACCTGGATATTGATGGCGTTAAGATGCCGCCACCTTTGCTTGATGCTACTCCGTCGGGAGGAAAAATATTACTCCATCTATCAAAGGATGCTACTCCACCTGAAGGAGCACTCTCTGAGTGTGCTTCTGTCGAGGTAATAATTTTTTAATATATATAATTGGTGGTTGAACGACTAATGATAAGTGTTTAATTATTGGTTCTGCCTTCACGTTTCTAGCTAACAATTTTATTGATTTGTAGGATGATGATAGCACTGCCTGTTGGAAAAAGCGCAGAGTCAGACCAAAAAACAAAAGAAACTTTTCTGCTCCGGCTAGGACTCCGGCGAGCCACCCCAAGATCTGGCCAAGGTCAGAGGTAATAGCTCATATCTCTCGACGAAGAATATAATTTTGTGGCCCGAAAGTTGAGGCGCCAAGGTAAAGCAGTACCCAAGTTGCTTGTAATCAGCTGCGTTACCCACAGTTGGTATGCCAAATACTCAGGGGGTCTTTGTCAGAATGAATTCAACTTAACGTTTGAATACAAAATATCAAGCTAATGCCCGTCAAGTTGCCCCCCTGTCAGTTTTCGCCGTCATGTCCTTGCCGTCGTGGCTGCCATGTAGACTTGAAGTGTTGGCGCATGCATCCATTCCTCATCACACGTCTTCTTCTTCCCCCGAGCGGTGATCTGTGGTCACGGCCATGGCGCGGAGCTGGAAGCCATCTTGTTCGGTGGTGAGATCCAGAACATGGATGAACCTGCTCAGCCCCGCTCTTCTCTCTATCCTGAATCAGAGCTCGCCCTCACCAAGGCCGCACCCATGGCACGTCGCGAGGATGAGAATTGATTCTCAGTGAGATATGTCACCATGTCGACCATGCTTGGTCCTGTTTTCCTCCTCCAGAATCCGAGCTCACCGTCATCATGGTTACACCCGCACCAATTCTGCCACCCTTGCCGAGGTCTTTGTGGGGAGATCAAATTCTGCCATGTTGAACTTGTAAGCGAATTCGGAGCTGGGCGGTGGCAAGCTATTTGTTGAATATAGTAACGCCGACACCCGTTGTTGAATACAGTAATACCGATGTGAGATCATTTAGTTACTTCAATACAAATTTTCCGCTAATTTAAAATCTGTTTGATGTATTCCTTGACAATTATAATATAATCAAGCACTAGAAATTTGGTAGTGTGCATGAGCATGATCAGTAATATAATTGAACACTAGAAATTTAAAGGAACTCCATATAAAGGAGTATATATATAGACGAGGTTCACCAGAGACACCACGGATATATTGTCTTACATTCAACTAGAGGTAATAATTAACTTAGACAAAATAAAAGCGGGGGCAGCAGCAGGAGGCCGGGACACGGAGACGCCTAGCAGGGAAGAGGTAGCATCAGGAAGCCGGGACAGCCTACTCGAGGGGATACAGACCATTCCTGACATAATCCCGGAGGAATTTGCCAAAGGCTACGTGTCGCGCCAAGGTCTTTGGCTGCGGTGACCCAGCATACCACTACATGTGTAGTACACTATAGTCGTTGACATGACATCCACAGAACACCATTCCGTAAATATCACATCCCTCAAAGTGGTACAACAGAAACATTGTGGGTCCATATTACAATCATACACACTTCATTATTATTACAATACCAGAAATTCGAGACTTCAAGTGATTCAAACTTTAAAACCCAAATAACTAATTTCATAAGTTAAGCGGAAGAACGAAGGACACAGCGGTAATAAAGACGTGAGCTCAACAGCTTATTCTATAGGGTTCGTGCTGCTCGGCTCAACCTAGGTAACTACACTCTGGCCTGACAACTACTCTGACTCATTGTCTTCAGTTCCATAGTGTATCCCGTAGTCCACCCCCTTTGATTCCATTGGATAGATCCGGCTCTTCATAGTCGACATTGTTCTGGACCTCCGTAGCATACACCTGGTCATTCTTCTGGCCCTCAAAGTCTAGCAACGGGTTCAAAGGAAAGAGTGAGTAACAACGTTACCCAGCAACTTCACTATATGCAAAGTGGGAAGTTTGATCCTCTAACTACCACCTCGAACTATAAGTCCTTGGTACTATGCAGTTTTGGTAAACGTTTCTTCAAAGATTGATTTTATTATCAAAAACTATGCCCATCAGCCTTCACAGGTTAACTAGAACTTCTTGGAGTTCCTTTCCTACCGTGTCCGTAGCTCCTTTCCGGAAAGGGAGTAACATATCACAATTCTTACACTCTATAAAGGTGCGTTGTTTTACCCATAAGAGACCAAATCCTTGTTGCACAACCAGGCGTACTTTCCCGTCCACAATTCCGTGATGTGGGGACCAGTAGATGATCCAAGCCAATCACTGCCCCTCTCCATGACCCTTTATGAAGACACGACCCTCCATAACATGCCCCACCTCTGTCAAGCCCCTTATAGGACCGACTATAACTCTGGTAGGCACTTGAAGACTCTATGAGACGGTTATACCCTATCAAGCTCCCTTAAAGGTCTAGCTAAACCACTGACAACCTCTCAAGATGATATAGACACCAAAATCACGGGAAACTAAGGGGTTCCTCTCATGTGCTAGGTTTCTCCACGAGAAATCCTCAGCCTCATGATCAGGTCATCCATCCATGCGAAAGAAACAAGATCCAGCTGACTTCTCCATCCCATTCCAAATCTTATGGTTAATGCGTAATAAACGATGCTAGAATCATTGATGTCGTGGGTGATTAAATCCTAGTTGTTTTGCAATTGGAATCTTAGATTCCACTGCAATTCTTAGTATTTATCATCACTTAGGATGATAATAGCATTTCATTTGTTTGGGAAAATACTTATTTTCTGTCCCTTTTAGAACACAGGTGATAACGCACAATTTTCAAATACTTTCATAAAGACTCTTCACAGAACATGATCAAGTAGTGAACTTGCCTTGTGACTGTAAGGTAGTGAAGTCGGATACTTCCACCTGACCTTGAGCTCCGGTTTCTACAGAAAACCATTATTGCCCGGTAAGGACAATATATAAAGAAGCAATATACAATGCATAGTAATGTCATGACATGATTTGTTTTCTTTCTTCTTTGCGTGTTTTACCCACCTTGTAAAGGTTTTAAGTTCATTTTAATTAATAAAAGAAAAGCATTACTCAAGAATCATTAAATTCATATTATTTTGATATTTAGCATTCTTATAATAACTAGTATTATTCTAAGAGTTTAAATATGAGTTTATTTAATTTTTAACTCTTTTAAATATTTAACTAAATTTCCTTTAAGGAAATAAAACTTTATTTTTATCACACTTGATTTACATTTCAAAAATACAAACTAGTATTTTTCTATAATAGTACTTCCCTTTAGAATCTTAAAAATGAATTTTATTCAATTTTAAGTGTTTTGTATATTTTTTATAAACTTCCAGAAGGAATATATACAATTTTAATAATAGATATATATTTAATTACTTGAAATTACTATCTATTATTTTTATTGGATAAAGGATATTTTTGTGATTTCATAAATATATTATTTGTATTTTTAGGATTTTTTCCAGAGCCTAATTTATCTCAGGGATATATGTGTAATTAGGTATTTTACATAAGTCCTTCTTTTAAAACATGAGCCTGGCCCACTTGGCTAGCCCAGTCCGACCCGACCCGCTTGGGCTAGGCAAATGCCCCTGGGTAGTACTGGGCTGCTCACACCCGGCCCGGTACCACCTAGTCGCTCTCTTCTCTCTCTTCTCTCTTATGCGACACCCTCTCTGGCCGCTTGATGTCACCGTCGCTGCGGCTGATTTCGGCTACCCTAGACCGCTGTGTCCATTGCCGCGGTACAAGACGACACGGATGATGCCGCTGCTCGATGTTGTCCCGCTCGATCTGGCGCTGGTGCTCTTCCCTGGCCGCGCTGACCCCCACCTCGTGCTAGGGTTTGGGGTCCGCCGTGCTCTGGCGCTCCCTCGATGATGTTGTGGTACTCGTCGTGTTGCTCTTCCATGGCCACCACTACCGTGTGCAGGAGCGGGTTGCAGCGCCCCCTTGGGGTGCTCCCCGTGCTGCCACCTCTCTACTTCCTCTTCGATAACCTTATGCTCTACCTTGCCTCTATTCTATGCCATGTGGTCACTTGCAATGGATTTCCCCATTTAGGCTTCATCCCTAAACTCCTAGGGTTCATTCCCCCTATAGTGGTGATTTAACATAACTCTAGGGTTAATCTTGCCTATGCTAATCCTTTGAGGTTGATGTACTGTTAGTGTAGTGTCAATCTCTGTTGAGCATGTTTGTTACTCTATTCTCTATAAGAGAACACTCCGCTGATCATGCTTTTGTTACCCTGTTCTCTGTCATAAAACTCTCTGTAAAAACATGCTTAGTTTAATGTGGATGCCCAAGTTGTTGTGGTTGTGGATTTACTCCTATGGAGTTGAGTTGGGATGCTCTTTGTACTAATGCTTGGTTAATTGCTTACTTGTGAAGCATTGATGTGTTCCGTCTCAGGATTTAATCCTGTTACTGTGTAAATCTAAAGTCACTAGTGTTAGTCTCTGCTCTGTGATTAATAAGGAGATGATTTATAAAGATATGATTCCTATATGCTTGTAGGAAAGTGATTAAACTTAGTGGTTTCTATACAGTGTGGCCTAGTGATAGACAAAGTTGGTCTTTACTGTCCTTTTTAAAATACAGTGTCTATTTATGATTCCTAAATCATTTAGGAAGATGATTATCTTTGTTGAAGAGGATATGCTTGAGCTTGTACTCAAGCAGATATGAACCTGCTAGGTACAGAGGTGCTACCCTTCTGGGAATGTGCCCTGTACCAACAGCTATGATGTGTATCTATCTAGATAAAAATAGATCATAGTGTCAGTGATGTTGGTCTGAGACCCTGCCTGTGCAAGAACACATGCCTTATCTGGCTGTTTATTATCTGTTGTCCAATATTTCCACTTATCATGTGCTTGCAAGAAAATAAATGTGTAAGATGGAAAATGATTAGATCTAAATGTTGGGATATACCCTGGTAGCCTTGTCTTGATGTTGCCTTTTACTTATGGCTTGTGGTAGCCCTGGATTTGTTTTGGCTTCCTCTTGGCCTTGTCTTGCTCCTTCTGTTGTTGTTGCTCCTGTGTGGCCTTGTTGTCCACCTAGTACACCCCCTCCTCAAGTCACCATCTTTGCTAGTGATCTCTTGGGTTTTTTGTGGTGAAAAGTTACTTGATCTTGTGGTATGGTTACAAGATCTGGTGCTGTTCTTGCATGTGCTGGTGACAAACTGTGGTTGGGCTCTCTCGAAGTGAATAGCAAAGCTTGCTTTGCTCTATGCTGCTGTGATTTAAACTGCCCCTTTGCTCTCTGATGCTGACACCTCAATGCATGCATTTAGGTGTGTGAGTTGCTTCACTATTTGCTTTGGCTATGGATGAGATCAATAAAATATGGTTTAAACTCCCCATCCTTTTACTATTACTTATCATGGTGAAACTTACTACTTTTCTACTTGGCTTATAATGTGGCACTGGAGCTATTTGCTTAAAAGAACAGATACTACACATTGGTGAAACTTGCGCCTTTTAATTACTCTATGATGTAATATGAATAGTGCACTTCATTGTTCACCACTGAGAGTAAAACTAATCAATGAACATTTTATTTCTTTTTGAGTGGTTTACCTTATTTTGTAGGAACAAGGTCTGGATGCTCAAGATGTAGTATAGGAATAGATAGGTAGTATAGATTCTTATTGTAATCTCCTTCTATTCTTCTTGTAAAGAACCTTGTAACAATATTTCTATGATTTACTAAATATTCATTTTATTGGACTCTATTCCTTGTAATATTCTGTCTTGGTGTAAATATCTCCATTTGTAATCTTATTATGGAATAAAGAAAAGAAATAAGAATTCATTTCTTATTTGAAGTTTCTTGTCTTAAATTCATATTGTTGTTTAATATATAATCAAACAATGTTAATACATCCTTTTGGAAATCCACTTTTTGTTTCTAACTTCTAATTTTCAAATATTTTTCAAATGGTTTAAGTTTCAAATTTGAATTCAAAATATTCCCCCCAAAACACAATAATGCCTAAAGGTCATGTCAAAAAGTTAGAGCAACCACTTCAAAGAGTTATTCCTACCTCTGGTTAGTGAAAAAACTCTGATCTCTTTAGGTTTTTATTTGGCAAAAAATTTATGCCGATTTTACAGATGAATGCATGCATATGCACAAATTCCTATTGCTACCCCTCCGTTGGTTCCTAAATGCTAGGGTGTTATAGACTTCCCCCCTTAAATTAAACTTCATCCCGAAGTTTGCTGATGTGTACCTGAATAGTTCTGGATATGCTTCTTTTAAATCACGCTCTTTCTCCCATGTGGCTTCTCGCTCCGGGGGATGTTCCCATTGTACTTTGCAGTATTTGATTGTCATGTTTCTCAACCTTATCCAAATCCATTTGCAACTCTTTTGGTAATTCTATATTGATGAGTTGAGTATCCATACTCTGCCGACTTAAAGCATCTGATACTACATTGGCCTTTCCTGGAGTATAGTTAATTGTAAGATCATAATCCTTGATCAACTCCAGCCATCTTTTCTGCCTCATATTCAGCTCCTTCTGAGTAAAGAAATATTTAAGACTTTTATGATCTATGTATAGTTCACACCTTGCTCCATTGAGAAAATGTCTCCATCCCTTTAAATCAAAGACCACTGCTGCTAACTCCAAATCATGTGTTGGGTAGTTGACTTCATGAGGTTTGAGCTGTCTAGACCCTTAAGGAATTAACTTCTGATCTTGCATTAGCACACATCCTAGTACTTCTTTGGATGCGTCATAATATACTATGTAATCTTTTCTGGTTTTCGGTATAGCTAGGATTGGTGCGGTTGTTAATCTGGTTTTCAATTCCTGAAAACTTGCTTCGCACTACTCATCCCATATGAATGCTGCATTCTTTCTTAGAAATTTCGTCATTGGTCCAGCTATCTTGTAAAAACCTTCAATGAATCTCCGATAATAGCCTGCCATGCCTAAGAAACCTCGGATTTGTTTCACATTAGTTGGTGCATTCCATTCCAATACTGATTGAACTTTGGACAGATCTAGCACAATTCCATCCTTACTTATTACATGACCAAGAAATTCTACCTTGTCTAACCAAAATCCACACTTGCTTAGCATACATCTTATGTTCTCTCAATATTTGCAACGCTATCCTCAAATGACCAGCATGATCTTCTTTATCCTTTGAGTATATCAAAATATCATCAATAAACACTATGACAAACTTATCCAGATATGGCATGAAGATTTTGTTCACCAGGTTAATGAATATTGCTAGTGCATTGGTGATACGTCGTAAACCTATCTATAATTTTTGATGTTCCATGCTTGTTCAGTATCTACTTTCTTATGTTTTGTTCATACTTTGAGGTATTCTTATACATTTTCTGGAACTAACCTATTAACAAGATGCCACAGTGCTAGTTGCCTGTTTTCTGTTGTTTTTGGTTTCAGAAAAGCTGGAAAAGAAATATTCTCGGAATTGGACTGGACAAAAGCCAAAGTCGATATTTTACTGGAAGACTCACGGAGCCAGAAGACGAGACGGTGAGGGGACAGGGGCTGGCCACACCATGGATTAGAGTGTCCAACCGGAGAGTAGTTCAGAGTAGTATCATGAAGAGAAGATATTTATATGAGAGTGTTTACTAGCGAAAGTATGATCCCCAGGCCTTATTTCTAAACATTGAAACACCATTCGCAACTAGATCTCTTACATGCTTGCTTGCTTCCATCTTTATTTCAGATTGCCTTTAGTCTCTTCCTACCCTTCAAGCTCTTTTCTAGCACAGTTACCACTTATAATTATCCATACCACTTGTATTTCACTATCTCTTCGCCGAACTAGTGCACCTATACACCTGACAAGTGTATTGGGTGTGTTGGGGACACAAGAGACTTCTTGTATCTTGATTGCAGGGTTGCTTGAGAGGGATACCTTTGATCACTTACTCCCTGAGTTTGATAAACCTTGGGTAATCCACTTAAGGGAAACTTGCTGCTGTTCTACAAACCTCTACTCTTGGAGGCCCAACAACTGTCTACAAGAATAGAAGTGCGTAGACATCAAGCTATTTTCTGGCGGTGTTGCCAGGGAGGTAAGGTAAAAGGTACTCACATCCTCTGGCTACTAAGCTATCTTCTAGTGAGGTTGCTAGTGTGTGAGTGCTCGAAGTTATTCCCCTTAGATTCTACAATTATATCTTTTTGTTTCTTGTTTTTATTTTCACTAGTTAGGCTTAGTGGAAAACAACAACAAAATTAGAGAGCTTTTTAGTATTTTTCCTGAGTTAGAACATGAATGGTCTGAAAAGAAAATTAAAAAACCCATGGAATTTTCTTTGCATGCTAATAGCAATGTTATTAGTATGAATCTTTTGAACACCTTTGTTACTGATGCTATGGAAACGTCTAAGCTTGGGGAAGTTAGTTTTTATGAAAATGATATTTTTAGTTCCCCAGCTTTAAAGAAGAAAATTTGCTCCGATGATACTTTATCTCCCATATGTGGTAATTCTAATGATACTTGTGATATTTTAAATCCACATACTGAAAGCATCCCTTTTAAAATACCTACAAAATTGTTGAACGTGTTTTAAATAACTATTATTTTGGAGATGGAACTATCCATCCTGGTGATCATTTGCTCTTTATACATGAATTATGCGAGTTGTTCAAGTGTGCATGTATTTGAATGAACCAAGTTAAGAGGAAGCTATTTCCTTTTTCACTTAAGGGAAAAGCAAGGGAGTGGTATGAGCTACTAGATGATCCTCGTCATTTGGAGTGGAAGGAACTTGAATCTCTCTTTTACTCTAAATTTTATCCTCCTCATGAAATTCATAAAGATAGGAATTACATTTATAATTTTCATCCACATGATGGAGAAAGTATTGCCTAAGCATGGGGGATATTGATGTCACTAATGCTCAAATGTCCCATTCATGAGCTCCCAGGTAATATTGTTATTAATAATTTCTATGCAAGGCTTTCAGGACATTACAAGGACTATCTAGATACTTGTTTAGAGGGATCCTTCACAAGTAAGGAGGTCAAAGCGAAGTGGGATCTTCTTAAAACAATTCAAAGCAATACCGAAGATTGGGATAACGACAAAGATAAAGAACCAGGTATAAATTATGAGTATGATTGCATTAAGTCTTTCGCTGGCACTACTGATTTTGAAGAGCTTACTGCTAAATATGGTCTGGATCCTCAAATACTTATTGATTGTTTTAGAGCCTTTGCTTCTCATATTAATGCCCCTAAAGAAAAATGGGACATGTATCATGAGCCTTTTAAAGACACTTGCATGGAAAATGAAATTGTTATTAATGATAGCAATAAACATTTTCAAACCTCTGAAAGTAATATTTCTTATAAGCATGTTAATTTTTGTGGAATACATAGACCTTGTGAGAATAATCAAATTTAAGAAGAATATTGTATCACCCATAGGAATGAAAAAACTAGAACGTGGTATAGGGCTCTGAATGATTTTGGTAAAAAAGTTCGTGCCCTCTACCCTTTTATTTGTGAACTTTGCTTTGAAGTGGGTCGTTTCAATTTTCAATGCTCAGGACATAATAATAACCCTTCTAATCCAATGAGTACTACAAGTTTGTATTGTGAAGTCATGATCACTCCTAATCAGCATAATGAACTTACATTATTTTTGGGGTGTGAAGAATTATCAAGAAAATCTTCTTTGGTAGATATGAGTGTTTTTGATATGAATAGCGTCCTGCATGGTTGTCATATTTATTGTGTTGATAATTGTCACACAAATACTTCCATACAAAATATTATAAAAGATGAGATGTTACCAAAATATGACAGGACTAATATGTGTTTTGATCTTATTAATGAAAAGGAGGAATCCTCCAAAGTTTCTTCTATTGTCTCTAACAATAAACCAGGGTATATAGAGAAGCTTCCTTTCAAGCCTCTCCCTTCTAAAGAGAAGAAGAAAAGGAGGAGTAAAAGGAGAGAGGAAACGGTATTTTCTGCTAAGCATGTTTCTCCTATTATAGTTTTTGATGAGTCTGAACTCGATGATGTTCCTATGCCTATTACCTATAGTAGTGATCATGATTGGGAAAAGCACACTTCTTTTGATATTGAAAATATCTTTGGTACCAATTCTGAAAATGATGATATTAATAATTGTTGTACTATTAGTGCTATCAATGTTCCTTCCAATGATGATATGTTTACAAATGAACACACTTTGGAAGATAATTATTCTATTGCTTATGATGATACTACACCTCCAATATATGATGATTACAATAATGAATATGATATTTTAAGTCCACCTACTATTGAGGAGAAAATTAATTATGATTACAATATGCCTCCTATATTTGATGATTATGGTGATGAGAATAATAATGATAACTATTTTGTTGAATTTGCTCGCACTACAATTAATAAGAATGACTATGTTTATGTGGGGAGTATTAATTCTGTTATGCATGTGGCTCATGGTAAGAATGTTTTATGTGATAGTTATATTGTTAATTTTATTCATGATGCTACTGAAAATTATTATGAGAGAGGGAAACATGGTTTTATGTATCTCAACAATATTAAGTTTCCCCTCTTTATGTTGAAAATTTTGAAGTTGTACTTGTTTTGCTTTCCTATGCTTGTTGCCTTGTTCTTTCATGACTTGTTTCTTTACAATTTATTTTTCATAGGAATTGGGTTAGACTTAAATTTGTTCCATATTTGCTTCTTGATGCTCTCTTTTACTTCAATTCATATTTCTTATGTGAGCATCATCGAAATTATCGTGCCTAGCTCAAAGGCGTTAAAGAGAAGTACTTCTTGGGAGATAACCTAATAGTTTTTTTGAGTCTTGGAAGTTATTACTTCTGTAATAACCTCTCCTTATCTTTTTCTTATTTGATTTTTGTGGCAATAATAACCTCTAATGAGAGGGAATTAAGATTTTGGGAAGTGTTGTCTCGAAACAGATTTTTGTGCTTCACCGTAAAAATTCGTGAAAAATCTCTGTATGTCTGATTGAGCCGTAATTTTCTCAATAAATCCCCCAGGTTGTTAGCTAACTTTAGTTAGTTAAACACTTTTTGATTTGAGCAACAGAAGGTCTTCGAAAAAATCGGTTTTCACCTGCTTGTCTGTTTTGATAGATTTCTGCCATTATTTGCATTTGCCTCTTTATCGATTTCTTTTTGGGTTCTTTTTGGTGAATTGAGCTTTTTGAGGGAATTGCTACAGTAGCTTGTGTTTTTAATGAAAGTTTTGCTATTTTAAAACTGAACCCCAAAGGTTTATTATCTTTTGAATGCACTAATGTTGCCAATGAAGATTGTGTGAAGTTTTGTATGAAAGAAATTTTCAGGTGTAGGGAAAGAATGATGTAATAAGATGAAGAATGGACAAAAGCTCAAGCTTGGGGATTCCACCCGTGTCACCCCAAGAAATATTCAAGTACAAGCGTCAAAGCTTGGGGATGCCCAAGGCATCCCCTTCTTCATCAATAAAAATCTCAGGTCTTTCTAGACACTTCATTTTTATTGTTTCATGCATTCTTGTGTTGTTCTTGGAGCGTCTTTCTTTTTGTTTTTAGTTTTATTTTGCTTTGTTTGCTGCAATAAGTTGGTTGCATCCTAGCACTTCTTTTGGAGAGAGATACACTCTTCTTTCATTGTTTAGAACACTCTAGTTTTCATTCTTATTGTTTTGTGAGTGTTCTCTTTTGCTAGCACTGTGTTTAGCCTTAGTTTTATTGTGCTTTAAGCTTAAAACTTTTTAGTTCTTCTTTTTCGATTTGTGAGACAAGCTCACTGATCTTTATTTATTATTATCTTTGTGAGTTCTTTCAAATAAGTTGGTTTGGATTGGAAAAGAGTAGGAAAAGTTTATGCTTAAGTGCTAAAAAGGAGCTTGTTTTTGATTGTGGCCTATGCTTTGTCATGTCATGCTTGATATTGTTTTGGCTTTATGCTTAGTGATTTTTTCTGTAGCATGACATGTTATAAACAATTGAGATCTCTTAATCTGCCTTGAAAGAATCATGTGTTGTTTTAGCATATGAAAGCATAGTATTGTGGTATTCTCCTTTGATGCTTTATTTGGGTTGACTTGGTGCATTCTCACACCATGTTAAGACTATACCAAGTCACCATAGCCTCTATGATCCTTTAGTTTTCGACTTGTAATATCACTTTATGCTTTAATTAATGATGTTTTGTCGCTTTGCATGATTATGGCCATTATTGCTCTCTTAGTTGGTCGCTCCCAGTCTTTTGCTAGCCTCCATCACCAAGTATGAGTTCCACTCATGCATCAAACTCCAAATAAAATAAAGTTATTCCAAAGAGTCCACCATATCTACCTATTAGCATTTGCTATTCCAAGTATATTCGTGTTTTAATCTACCTTCCGAATTAAACTTGTTATGTGAAAATTAGTGATTAAAGCTCTCACGAACTTGATGGCACAATTTACTTTTCTTGCCCCTAATAAACTTGAACCATTGTGTCATCTATGTTGTATATGCTTGCACTTATACGTTGGGGATTAGCAGAACCATGTTGTCATGGGAACGCTTTCAACATTGCACTTGTACATTGTACCCAGTTGATATCATGCTCTTTTGTTTATGGATGTCTTCGGTGTGAAATGACAGGGGAGCTTGTAAGTCCATGGAGTTATGCATGTGTGTTAGAGAAACGCCTGGGCGGCTGGTCTAATCCATGCCTAATCATGGTGGAAACCTGCAGCATAACCATAATGAGCAATCTATGAAGCATTCTTCTTATAAAAAAAGAGATGGAGATTGAGAAAAAAGAAAAAAAGATGAGAAAAGAGGAAAGAGAGAAAAAAGCACCGTTTTCCCATGGTAAATAAGAAGACGTTGAGATGCTTATTGTTTGCTTGCCTTGTCATTTTGATATGGGGATTCTTCTGTATCATCGGGAAAGGGGTACCCCGTTGGCTGTTCTCTATGATACACATGTACTTAATATGACAAGAACTTACCGGTAACTAAACTTGAGTAACATGAGGAGCGACCCTCGTATTCAAGGGACATGAGATTGCCAACTTATACTTTGTCAAGCATATACTCCATAGTTTGTTCACTTTAACCTTAATCACTTCAAGATGCTTATGATAGGAGCAATGAGAGCTGAAAGATAATAAGTACCATTATTTTTGGAAGCTCTTTATGAGACTTGAATCCCTGCTTCCTTCTATGAAGGCCTTTCTTTTACTTTTATATTGAGTCTCCACCTTCTATCCTTAGGCACCAATTAAGAGACCATATTTGTCATTCTTAGTTTAATGTGCATGGTCCCAAAACTTGATAATTGATTCATAACTTTGATATTGCTTGTTCTTAAACTATTTGTATCACCCTTATGAACTTTGAAGGTGTCCTATGCATTTATGTTTTGCTACACTATGAGGGACAAGCCGAATGCCACTTTTATTATGTTTTCTATATGTGAAACAAACACACGTCTTTCAAAGAATTGTTATTCATGAATCTTTTGTTTGTACCTTTTCATGCTACAACATAGTTTCTATGTCTTATTGTTAGAACTATATCTTTCATGCTAAGTTAAAGTACTATGATCCCAGCTATCAATGTTTTATAAATACCTTGATCAAGATTGTGATGGTGCATGTCACCTCAAAAATTATTCTTTTTTATCACTTACCTACTCGAGGACGAGTAGGAGTTAAGCTTGGGGATGTTGATACGTCATAAACGTATCTATAATTTTTGATGTTCCATGCTTGTTTATTATCTACTTTCTTACGTTTTGTTCATACTTTGAGGTATTTTTATACATTTTCTAGAACTAACCTATTAACAAGATGCCACAATGCCAGTTGCCTGTTTTCTGCTGTTTTTGGTTTTAGAAAAGCTAGAAAGAAATATTCTCGGAATTGGACATGACAAAAGCCAAAGTCGATATTTTACCGGAAGACTCACGGAGCCAGAAGACAAGACGGAGAGGGCCAGGGGCTAGCCACACCATGTGGTGGCGCGGGTCCCCCTGGCCGCGCCACCAGGTGGTGTGTGCCCCTAGTACACCCTCTGACATCGCTCCTTCGCCTATAAAATCCTCCCGGGATGAAAACCCTAAGTACTAGATCAGAATTCCACGAAAAGTTCCACAGCGCAGCCGCCACCGAAGAGGAGATTCGGGGGACAGAAGTCTCTGTTCCGGCACCCTGCCGGGACGGGGAAGTGCCCCCGGATCCATCTCCATCGACTCCACCGCTATCTCCATCGTCGTTGCTGACTCCCATGATGAGGAGGGAGTAGTTCTCTCTCGAGGCTAAGGGCTCTACCGGTAGCTATGTGTTCATCTCTCTCTCTATGCGTGATCTTATTGAGATCATGACCTTTGTAATCTATAGATCTAGTTTTGCTACTCAAGTGCTTTAATAGATCTCAGCTCTCCCCACGTGTGTGAAGTTGACAGTGTGCACACCGTGTGGCACTTAGGCTAGAAATTACATAAATACTTGTTCTGAGTTATATTTGGAGTTGGATGTCTCTGTGAAATTGTGGTGTTTGTTGGAACCATCTAGCGCTCAAGGTGATAGTGTGGGGTTATCTAGATGGGGAAGGCAGACTTTGAGTAGTGCTGTTATAGCCCTACCATGGATTAGAGTGTCCAACCGGAGAGTAGTTCAAACTAGTATCATGAAGAGAAGATATTTATATGAGAGTGTTCACTAGCGAAAGTATGATCCCTAGGCCTTGTTTATAAACATTGAAACACCATTTGCAACTAGATCTGTTACATGCTTGCTTGCTTCCATCTTTATTTCAGATTGACTTTAGTCTCTTCCTACCCGTCAAGCTCTTTTTTGGCACCGTTACCACTTATAATTATCCATACCACTTGTATTTCACTATCTCTTCACCGGACTAGTGCACCTATACACCTAACAAGTGTATTGGGTGTGTTGGGGACACAAGAGACTTCTTGTATCTTGATTGCAGGGTTGCTTGAGAGGGATACCTTTGACCACTTCGTCCCTGAGTTTGATAAACCTTGGGTAATCCACTTGAGGGAAACTTGCTGCTGTTCTACAAACCTCTGCACTTGGAGGCCCAACAACTGTCTACAAGAATAGAAGTACGTAGACATCAATTGGTCTATCCAAAAGGTATGACGAGCTACTCATGATGTCCATACCTTGACACAAATGCTGTTTTTGGAAGATCTTCAGGTTTGATTTTTATCTGATGGTATCCTGATCTTAGATCAATCTTGGAAAATACTCCAGCTCCTTTGACTTGATCAAATAGATCTTGAATTCTTGGTAGTGGATATTTGTTCTTGATGGCAACATTGTTGAGATTTCTGTAATCACCACACATTCTTCGTCCTCCATCTCTTTTATCCACAAAAATTACCGGAGTTCCCCATGGGGATACACTTTCCTGAATAAATCCTTTTCTGACTAACTCATCAATTTGCTCCTTAAGCTCTTTTAATTCTTTTGGTCCCATGTTGTATGGTGCTTGGGCTATTGGTGATGTACCAGATATCAGGTCAATAGTGAACTCTATTTCTCGATCAGGTGGCATTCCTGGTAACTCTGCTAGAAAAACATCTTAAAATTCCTTCACAATAGGAATATCTTCCAATTTGACCTCCTTCATTGAGTTCAATTGCAGATCTACCATAATATGACTATGTTTATCTGCCTGATATACTATCCTTCCTCCACTTGGAGACTTGATTGAAACAGTTTTATCCTCACAATTAATCTAAGCCCCATACTCAGCCATCCAATCCATTCCCAACACTACTGCTATTCCCCTTAATGGAATCACATAAAGATTCGCATAATAGTTTTGGCCACAGATTGAGATAACTTGATGCAGTAATCATCCTCAAAGGTTATGGCTGCATCAAGTAGCTGTTGAAAAGTCGCTTTATTGGCTAGCATTAGCTGCATCTTCACAAATGGATTTAAACCACGCAGAAAACATTTTTTCCTCTTTTCCTCGGTGCTCACTTCATCCTCAGCATAACGAGATAGTTGACTAAACTCCCGGATGTACTTCATGACACTGGTATATCCCAGCTAAAGTTCTTCAAACTCCCTACGCTTCAGTTCAATAACACTTTTCGAAACATGATATTCACGGAATTTCTGCTTAAACTCCTCCCAGGTATACTCACTTCTTGGAGGTTGCATTGCTATATGATTCTCCCACCATGATGCTGCAGGTCCAGTTAAGAGATGTGTTGCATACCTCAACTTTTCCTCATCATTGCATCCTACAGTTTTCAACTTTCTCTTTGTATTTGCTAGCCAATCCTCTGCATCCATTGGCTCAGGGGCTGATGCAAAAGGTAACGGCCTTGCATTTTGAAAGTCAAAAAGACTCACACCACGTCCTTCAGGTTCCCTCTGATGTCCCACACGATCCACTAATCCCTCCATAAACTTGTTCTTGGACTCTTGCATCATCTACATGTACTGCATAAAGTTCCATTCCATCAACGGCCTCATTGGTGGTGGTGGTAAATTTGCCTGCATTCTGGCGTCTTCATCCGCCTTTTCCTTAGTTTCGCGCTCCATGCGCTGCTGTTCGGTCTCGTCCTCTACACCCGTTTCCATACCCCCTAGTCCTGTAACATAAAGTGAACACTCATAATTACATCATGCATATGTGTTCTGAGATCAACTTCATGCACATAACTAGTCACACAAGGGAAAACAAGATCCAAATAAGAACCAAATATGCATTTCACATATTATACATTACAAACAACATAGTCAGTACAACATCATTACAAGACCATACCATTTAGGTATTACAAACTCATATGGATGTTATCCCACTTATTTAGTTACATCGAGTGCTCATACTCTAACTCCCGTATCATCATTGGGATACTCCTTATCAAGGTCGCGCTCCCAGAAGCTGGGACGTTCATCGTACATACCCAGAGTACAACCGTGCTGACGTGAAGTATGACACACCGTCTGTGGAACAACTTGCCTCTTCGATGGATGATACTTAGTATCAGAAGTATCCGTACTTGACACATCATCCAGCTGAAGTGCGTCCATACCTTCCAAATCATCTGAGGTATCTTCAGAATCATCCTCATCACTGTCTTCTTCAATCGCCTCCTGCATCCCGACTCCTGAGTAATCAACAGAATATTCCACTTCCGGTGCTCCCCAAGTACTCTGCTGGGTACGATAGTCCTCAGCTATAATTGGATAGTGCAAGTTATCTGGAGTAGGATAATGTTCTGGTGACTCAAACACCCTTTCTCAGGGATCTTCCTCATGGGACTCTACATCCTCCATGTGGACATCCCTTCCATCAATGGAATAAGACCTCACTCCCATGCGACTAGTTTGCCCGGTATCACCAACCGAGTCTTCTGTAGGAACAGGATTCCTGGCAGATCCATCCATTGATCTATACCTCCATCCTTTGGAGTTTCCTATAGGTAGTTCTGAGTCCTCGGTGCCCCAAGAATTTTGTGGTACTAGATGACTAGTTCCCTCATCAGGATATCTAGTGGGTTCTGGCATAGGTGAATTAGGATATGGTGTATAAGATGCTGGATCTATAAGTATATCCTTAAAAGTTGGGCTAACCCTACCCACTGCTTTGTTCTCTAGTTGAGATGCTAACTTTTCCCTTCATTCAGGATTAGTCAAATCCTCTAACATATCAATCTGATCCTCTACAATAACCTGATGTGTCTTATACAAAGACCCAAATATCAGTCGATACTGATCCATAAACTTGGAAGCTAGTTTTGGTTGCTTCTTTACTAAAGTAAGATGATCCGAAACATGTTCTGTGTCTATAGAGTCATGAGGAATCACAGAATATATGCTTGCAGCTAACTCTTGTGCCTTGTGCTCCCGAACATTGGATATCGCCTCCAGAATAGCAACATGGTATGCTGCTAGGTGACTTCTACCTTCACCCATAGGTAAATTTTGATATAAACCAAGCTTATCTGGTAGTTGGATGCTAACACGATATTTGGATAACATATGCCCATCATGGTATGTCATGGTACTAACTGGAATAGTAGTTCTGCAACCAAAAACCCTCAGAAGTTCTCAAAGTTTTTCAGTTAAAGTCCCCTGATAATCATCGAGAGTTTCTTCTTTCCTTACCAAAGTCCGTTTTGGAAACTTTCGTGCCATATTAACTGTATAAAAAACCTTCATAATTAGTAACCAATAGTTGTAATGATGCATCATAAAAAAGAATTATCGCACTAAAAAAATATAACGAAATATTCCCAATTGAATATTCATCATATAATCTAGAGAACTCTTTACCATTGCCCTAAGACTCCTACAGGTAGTTCCCTTTACTAGGTTTCCAACCCAAGGTCAAAGCAATTGCTCTGATACTAGTTGCGGTGACCCAGCATACCACTGCATGTGTAGTACAATATAGTCATTGACATGACATCCACAGAACACCGTTCCGTAAATATCACATCCCTCAGATGAAGGAAATATGCCCTGAGAGGCAATAATAAAGTTGTTATCATATATTCCTTATATATGATAGATGTTTATTTTACATGCTAGAATTTTATTGATCAGCAAACATCAATACATGTTTGTTTAATAAACAAAAAGGGTTCCTAGTTATGCCTCTCTTATAGACTAGCTTGTTGATTAACAAGATGATCAAGGACATTGGATGTTGTTAATAACAAGGTCACACCATTGGTAGAATGATGTGATGAAAATTCATCCGAAGTATAGCATTATGATCAAGTCATTATGTTTATTGCTATAACATCATACGAAGTAATCTTTATCCTTAGACCATGAGATCATGTTAATTGCTAACACCGGAAGAGTATCTTGATAACATGAAACGTCACACCATAATAGGGTGACTATAAAGATGGGTTCAGTACTACAAAGGTGTTATGTTGAGGCTCATGGATCAAGAGTGGAATTTGTCAATCCCGATGACGGATAGATATACTCTGGGCCCTCTCGGTGGTATCACATTAAGATAGCTTGCAAGCAAGTGATGTGATCACTAGAATGTTATATCACGGGAACGAGAAAAGAGTGCATGTCGGCAACGAGATCAAACTAGGTATGGAGATACCAATGATCGAATCTCGGACATGTAATATATCGAGAGACAAAGGGATTTAGTTACAAGCGTTAAAGGTTCTCACGATCAGAGAAGTCATCGTTGAATGTGTAGGAGTCAGTACGGATCTCCAGATCCTGCTATTGATTATTGATCGAAGAAGGGTCTCGATCATGTCTGCATTATTCGCAAACCGTAGGGTGGCACACTTAAGAGTTACCGGACACCATTTTGGAGCACATATGTTTCAGACGAAAGAATTGCAAAGCGCAGGAATTGTTTCAATAGAAACCGGAAATTGGGTGAAATTGCGTAAAGTGGTTCTGCATGTGATATTGAAATATTGCAAGGCTATATGTGAATGTTTGTTAATTAAAGTAATTAACAAAATTCTGAATAAATTTAATAAAGAGTTTTATTAAATGAGAGCATTAAATTTGGAGAAATTTAATGCATTTAAATGGAGACTTTAAAAGGGAATGTGAAGAGGCAGTTTAATGTGGAGGTTACCACCACATGAATGGGGAGGTGAGGGTCACCCCCATGCGCCGCCATGGAGAGAGGGCACCCCTCCTCCTATAAAAGGCCACCCATTCCTTCCTTCATCCTCACACCTCCTTGTGAAGGATCTCTCCCCTCTAGAATTATTCCCCATGGTCTCGGATTAGCGAGATACATGTTCCGGTGGCATTTAAATGCGGAAGGAGTTGCTGCTTCCGCTGGATCGCTGGAGCAAGGAGGGGGAGGATGTCCGGTGGCTTGAACGTGTGTGCGAGTACGGATGCGCTGCTGAGTTGCGGTGCTCGGACTTCCTCACGATCTTGAGATTGGCAAGTGTACGACTACATCAACCACTAGTTCATACTCGTTAACAATACTCGTTGTCTTCGAGGGTAAGGTCTCGTTGGATGTATGTCCACCAGTTGCTTTGTACCTAGTAGATAGATCTTGGCGTGTAGTTCATACCGTAGGAATTTTTTTGTTTTCTATGCTGCGGACCCAACAGTGGTATCAGAGCCTGATCTATGCGTAGGTGCTTTGCATGGGTAGTACACATATGTTTATATGTGGGCGATGATGATCATGTTATTGCATCTTCTATGTATTTTGGATATTGGTGGCATAGTGGGATGAAGCGGCCCGGACCAAACTTACATGTCATCGTACATGAGACCGGTTCCACGACTGACATGCAACTTGTTTTGCATAAGTGGCTGGCGGGTGTCTGTCTCTCCTACTATACTCAATATCTGATTTACAACGAGTTGCTAATAACTTAGTCATCCTCGTTGTGGTTCATGTTTAGGTGAGAACGGTTCTATCTCCGAAAGCCCTAAGCCACGTAAAACTTGCAATTGATAATTAGAGGCGTCTAGTTTAGATCGTTGCTGGGATAGTGTATTGATATGGTATTGTTGTAAGTACATGTATGATAGATACTCTTACAAACACTCAACGTGTAAGTTCCATAGACCTTGGCCTTACACACAAAGGAATGATAGAGATCATACCACGATGCAAGTGATAGAGATCAAATGCATGGACCATATCATCTCACTTTACACATTAGATGTTTGCATCTTATACTGCTAAGTTTGGCGCTTTTGGTAGCATTATAAGATGATCCCTCATTTAGATATCAAGATAAAAATGTGTTCTTCCTGAAGTATGCACCGTTCTGTGGATCATGTTTCGAGACATCACATGATGATCGGGTGTACTCGAATCTACGCTTTCATAGGAACGGGTGTAAGACAGTTTTACACACGCAAATACTAAGGTTCTTACTTGGCGAGCCTAGCATGTACAGACATGGCCTCGAAACACGGACCGAAAGGTTAAGCATGAGTCATATAGTTGATATGATGCCCATATAGATGCTCGCCTTTTAAGCTACATCAACTCACGTGATGATCGGACTTGGTGTAGTGGATTTGGTTCATGTAATCACCAAAAGGACACGAGGGATGTCGTTTTTGAGTGGGAGTTCATTAGTAATTTGGATTAGTTGAACTCAATCTATCATAAACTTAGTCTAAATAAACTTTACAAATTCTGTTGTAGATGGCACCACCTGCTTTTAATTTCAATGTGTTCATGGAGAAAGAGAAACTTGCTGTGAATGGTAGCAACTTCACCAACTGGGCTATGAATTTGAGGATTATCCTCACTACTGCATAAAAGCAATATGTGATAGATGCGCCGCTAGGCCCCCCACCAGCTCTTGATGCCCCTGACGAGGAAAAGAATGTCTATGTGACTCGTTAGGAGGACCACAACTTAGTTCATTGCGGCATACTGTATGGGCTAGAGCTAGAACTTCGAAAGCATTTCGTAAATGGCAATGCCTTTGAAACCATGGGAGAATTGAAAATGATTTTCGATACCCATGCTGCCGTAGAGAGTTATAATGCTACAGAAAAGTTCTTTAGCTGCATGATGGAGGAAAACAGCTCCGTTAGTGAGCACGTACTCAAAATGTCTGGGTACGCCGATAAGCTTGTGTCCTTGGGAATAACGATTCCCATTGAATTAGGCATACATCATGTTCTCCAATCTCTGCCACCTAGCTACAAGAGCTTCGTGATGAACTATAATATGCAGGGCATGAAGAAGACTCTTCCTGAGCTTCTGTCAATGCTTAAGACTGTAGAAGTGGAGATTAGGAAAGAACATCAAGTGTTGATGATCAATAGGACCACCGGTTTCAAGAAAGACAAGAAATGCAAGCACAAGGGAAAGAAGGGTGGCAAGTCTGTTGCCACGCCTGAAAAGAAACCCCGAGCTGGCCCTAATTCTGACACCGAGTGCTACTATTGTAAGGGGACTGGCCATTGGAAGCGCAACTGCCCCAAGTATTTGGCGGACAAGAAGTCCGGCAAGGCAAACAAAGGTATATGTGATATACATGTTATTGATGTGTACTTGACTAGTACTCGCAGTAGCACCTGGGTATTTGATACGGGATCGGTTGCTAATATATGTAACTCGGTTTAGGGGCTACGGAACAAGCGATAACTAGCAAGGGATGAGGTCAGGATGCGGGTCGGCAATGGATCAAAAGTTGATGTGATCGCCGTCGGGATGCTACCTCTCCATTTGCCATCAGGATTAGTTATAAACCTAAATAATTGTTATTTAGTGCCTGCACTGAGCATGAACATTGTATCTGGATCGTGTTTGATGCAAAGTGGTCATTCCTTTAAATCTGAAAACAATGGTTGTTCGATTTATAAGAATGATATCTTTTATGGTCATGCACCTATGTTGAATGGTTTATTTCTGATAGATCTCGATAGTAATATTACACACATTCATAATGTTAATGCTAAAAAGATTAAACTTGATGATGATATGTCTACATATATGTGGCACTGCCGTCTAGGTCATATTGGTGTTAAACGCATGAAGAAACTCCATTCTGATGGACTTTTGGAATCACTTGATTTTGAATCATTTGATACATGTGAGCCATGCCTTATGGGCAAGATGACTAGAACACCGTTTTCCGGTTCAATGGAACGGGCGACAGATCTATTGAAAATCATACATACTGATGTGTGTGGACCAATGAGTATGTCGGCGCGAGGTGGATATCGTTATTTGTTACTTTCACGAATGATTTGAGTAGATACGGGTATATCTATTTGATGAAACACAAGTCTGAAACTTTTGAAAAGTTCAAGGAATTTCAGAATGAAGTGGAAAATCATCGTAATAGAAAGATCAAATTTCTACGATCTGATCGTGGAGGAGAGTATCTAAGTTACGAGTTTAGCACACACATGAAAGAGTGTGGAATAGTTTCACAACTCACGCCTGCCGGAACACCACAACATAATGGTGTGTCGGAACGTCGTAATCGTACCTTATTGGATATGGTTCGATCTATGATGTCTCTGATTGACTTGCCACTGTCATTTTGGGGTTATGCACTAGAAACAGCTGCATTCACTTTAAATCGGGCACGATCTAAATCCGTTGAAACGACACCGTATGAATTATGGTTTGGAAACAAACCTAAGCTATCATTTCTTAAAGTTTGGGGATGCGATGTTTATGTGAAGAAACTTCAACCAGATAAACTTGAACCCAAAGCGGAAAAATGCGTCTTCATAGGATACCCTAAGGAAACAATTGGGTATACCTTCTATCACAGATCCGAGGGAAAGGTTTTTGTTGCCAAGAATGGATCCTTTCTTGAGAAGGAGTTTCTCGCGAAAGGTGTGAGTAGTCGGAAGGTAGAACTCGAAGAGGTTATTGAAACTTCTCTTCATGGAATGGCGAGTGGCGCAGCACCGGAAGTTGTTTCGGAGTTGACTTCACCTGATGAAGAGATAGCTAATGATAATGATCATGAAACTCCGAAAGAGGACACTACCGAACCTCGCAGGTCAAGCAGGACACGTGCATCTCCTGAACTGTACGGCAATCCTGATGTGAATTTCATGGTTGATGAAATGGATGACCCTGCGACGTATGAAAAAGCGATGATGAGCCCGGATTCCAACAAATGGCTGGAAGCCATGAAATCCGAGATGGAATCCATGTACGAGAACCAAGTTTGGAACTTGGTGGACTTACCTCACGATCGAAAGGCCGTTGAGAATAAATGGATTTTCAAAAGAAAAACTGATGCTGATGGAAATGTGACCATCTATAAGGCTCGACTTGTCGCAAAGGGGTTTTGACAAATTCAAGGAGTTGACTATGATGAGACATTCTCTCCCGTAGCGATGCTTAAGTCGGTTAGGATTATGTTAGCAATTGCTGCATATTTCAATTATGAAATATGGCAGATGGATGTCAAAACTGCGTTCCTCAATGGTAATATTGAAGAAGAGTTGTATATTATACAACCTATGGGTTTTGTCGATCCTAAGGATGCTAATAAGGTATGCAAACTTCAGCGATCCATCTATGGACTGAAGCAAGCATCCCGGAGTTGGAATCTCCGCTTTAATGAGGTGATCAAAGAGTTTGGATTTGTCCAAACTTATGGAGAGGCTTGTATTTACAAGAAAGTGAGTGGGAGCAATGTGGCATTTCTGATATTATATGTGGATGACATATTATTGATTGGAAATGATATAGATCTTTTAAACATTGTTAAAAGTTATCTAAACAGCAAATTTTCGATGAAAGACCTTGGTGAAGGCCATATATTAGGCATTAAAATCTATAGAGATAGATCAAGGCGCCTAATTGGGCTATCGCAGAGTACATACCTTGATAAGATATTAAAGAAGTTTAATATGGACATAAGTAAGAAGGGGTTCTTACCTATGTTGCAAGGCAAGACATTGAGCAAGACTCAAAGTCCGGCTACGGCGGAAGAAAGAGAGATAATGGATAAGATACCCTATGCCTTGGCCATAGGCTCTATTATGTATGACATGCTATGTACAAGACTAGATGTGGCACATGCTATTAGTTTGACTAGTAGGTACCAATCTGATCCAGGTTCGGAACACTGGATAGCGGTAAAGAACATCCTCAAGTACTTGAGAAGAACAAAGGATATGTTTCTTATATACGGAGGTGAAGAAGAGCTAGTCGCTAAGTGTTATGTCGATGCTAGCTTTGACACCGATCTGGATGACTCTAAGTCTCAATCCGGATACGTATTTCTCTTGAACGGAGCAGCAGTTAGTTGGAGGAGTTCCAAACAACCTGTGGTGGCTGGATCAACAACGGAGGCGGAATATGTTGCTGCTTTAGAAGCGACGCAGGAGGCGTTTTGGATGAAAGAGTTCATTACGAAACTAGGTGTGGTTCCCAGTGCGTTGGATCCAATGGTGATCTATTATGACAACAATGGAGCCATAGCCAATGCAAAGGAACCGAGGTCTCACAAGAATTCCAAGCATATTAAGCGCCGGTTTCACTCCATCCGCGAGCATGTCAAGGATGGAGATATAAAGATTTGTAAAGTACACACGGACCTAAATGTAGCAGATACGTTGACTAAAGTTCTCCCTAGGGAAAAACATGATCAACACCAGAACTCCATGGGTGTTAGATTTATCACTATGTGAACTAGATTATTGTCTCTAGTGCAAGTGGGAGACTAAAGGAAATATGCCCTGAGAGGCAATAATAAAGTTTTTATTATATATTCCTTATATATGATAGATGTTTATTTTACATGCTAGAATTGTATTGATCAGGAAACATAAATACATGTGTGTTTAATAAACAAAAAGGGTTCCTAGTTATGCCTCTCTTATAGACTAGCTTGTTGATTAACAAGATGATCAAGGTTTCCTGATCATGGACATTGGATGTTGTTAATAACAAGGTCACACCATTGGTGGAATGATGTGATGAACATTCATCCGAAGTATAGCATTACGATCAAGTCATTATGTTTATATTGCTATAACATCATACGAAGTAATCTTTATCCTTAGACCATGAGATCATGTTAATTGCTAACACCGGAAGAGTATCTTGATAACATCAAACGTCACACCGTAACAGGGTGACTATAAAGATGGGTTCAGTACTACAAAGGTGTTATGTTGAGGCTCATGGATCAAGAGTGGAATTTTTCAATCCCGATGACGGATAGATATACTCTGGGCCCTCTCGGTGATATCACATTAAGATAGCTTGCAAGCAAGTGATGTGATCACTAGAATGTTATATCACGGGAACAAGAAAAGTGTGCATGTCAGTAACGAGATCAAACTAGGTATGGAGATACCGATGATCGAATCTCGGACATGTAATATATCGAGAGACAAAGGGATTTAGTTACAAGCGTTAAAGGTTCTCATGATCACAGAAGTCATCGTTGAATGTGTAGGTGTCAGTACGGATGTCCAGGTCCCGCTACTGATTATTGATCGGAGAAGGGTCTCGATCATGTCTGCATTATTTGTGAACCGTATGGTGGCACACTTAAGAGTTAGCGGACACCATTTTGGAGCACATATGTTTCAGACGAACGAATTGCAAAGAGCAGGAATTGTTTCAATAGAAACCGAAAATTGTTTCAGGTGAAATTGCAGAAAGTGGTTCTGCATGTGATATTGAAATATTGCAAGGTGCTATATGTGAATGTTTGTTCATTAAAGTAATTAACAAAATTCTGAATAAATTTAATAAAAGAGTTTTATTAAATGAGAGAGCATTAAATTTGGAGAAATTTAATGCATTTAAAGTGGAGACTTTAAAAGGGAATGTGAAGAGGCATTTTAATGTGGAGGGGTTACCACCACATGAATGGGGGAGGTGAGGGGTCACCCCCCATGCGCCGGCCATGGAGAGAGGGGGCACCCCCCTCCTTCTATAAAAGGCCACCCATTCCCTCCTTCATCCTCACACCTCCTTGTGAAGGATCTCTCTCCCCCTCTAGAATTATTCCCCCATGGTCTCGGATTAGCGAGATACATGTTCCCGGTGGCATTTCGTCTGGAAGGAGTTGCTGCTTCCGCTGGATCGCTGGAGGCGAGGTGGTGGAGGTTGTCCGGTGGCTTGAACGTGTGTGCGAGTACGGATGTGCTGCTGAGTTGCGGTGCTCGGACTTCCTTAGGATCTTGAGATCGGCAAGTGTATGACTACATCAACCATGAGTTCCTGCTCGTTAACAAAACTCGTTGTCTTCGAGGGTAAGTTCTCATTGGATGTATGTCCACCTGTTGCTTTGTACCTAGTAGATAGATCTTGGCGTGTAGTTCACACCGTAGGATTTTTTTTGTTTTCTATGTTGCGGACCCAACATCAGAGTGGTACAACAGAAACATTGCGGGTCCATATTACAATCATACACACTTCATTATTATTAAAATACCAAAAATTCGATACTTCAAGTGATTCAAACTTACAAACCCAAATAACTTATTTCATAAGTTCAGTGGAAGAATGAAAGACACAACGGTAATAAAGACGTGAGCTCAATAGCTTATTCTATAGGGTTTGTGCTGCTCGACTCAACCTAGGTAACTACACTCCGTCCTGACAACTACTCTGACTCATTGTCTTCAGTTCCATAGTGTATCCCGTAGTCCACCCCTTCGATTCCACCAGACAGATCCGTCTCTGCATAGTAGACATCGTTCTGGACCTCCGTAGCATACACCTGGTCATTCTTATGGCCCTCAAAGTCTAGCAAGGGGTTCAAAGGAAAGAGTGAGTAACATCGTTACCCAACAAGTTCACTATATGCAAGGTGGGAAGTTTGATGCTCTAACTACCACCTCAAACTATAAGTCCTTGGTACTATGTAGTTTTGGTAAACGTTTCTTCAAAGATTGATTTTATTATCCAAAAACTATGCCCATCAGCCTTCACAGGTTGACCAGAACTTCATGGAGTTCTGTAACATCCCAAAACTTCAATCCAAGTTTATCAAAGATCAAATCATCCAAATTTAGGATTAACAAAAACTTTTCCCTATTTAAAATGAAAGCATTCATATATGTGTGCATTTAAAATAGGAGTTGTTTTGAATTGCCATGATTGTGTGATCCCTTGCTTCTAAAATGTTTCTTAGGTGATTTAAACATCATCTACATCATTCCCAAACTTTTCCTAAAAGAAATCAAATCAAAAAGAATTAAAATAAAGGAATGGTCATTTTGACAAAATTAACTCTCATGCCTACTTTGGCTATTCCTAGTACTCAATTCTTAATAGAAACAATTCTGGATCTTTACACCCCTTGCTTGTACACATAATGAGGTACCAAGGCCCACCTTTTAATCTTCTAAAAACATTCTGGAAACTATTTTAAATGGCAGTTTAAAATTGAATCTAACGCATATGCATAAATCACCCCTATTTCAAAATCCATGTATTTGAGCTCCATTTTCAAAACCCTTGCAACCAGAGACTACCTAGCAATAGTGGAGATCACCCAAAATTTTTGAACTCAAAATTCAAACTTTGGTCTCTTGCGGCCATTTCATCGAACAGGTGGCAGACACAGATCAAACATTTGTCAAAACACTATAGTGTGCACTACTTCTTGTCACCATTTGGGCCTAACTCGGTCCCCCTGTCCCCCCAGCTCAAACCCCGGCCCTAGCTCTCTCTCCCTCTCCCCTAGCTGCTCCAGTGCCAAGCCGCCCGACGCCATGCGCCAGGTCGACCATGGATAGCTCGCACAAAGCCGCCCCGCGCTCTCCTTCGCCCGCTGGCAGACAGGCGCCATCACACCGCACCGCCTCGACTAGCCCCCGACCAAAATCGAGCGGAGGACTACCCCCAGTTGCTCACGCCCATGTCTCTGTCCGCCATGCCGATCACCCCGGAGCGCCGCGCCCGCCAGAGCAGCACCGGCCTCGCCAAGCCCTAGCCTTGCGTGGCAGCACCAGCAGCAGGCCCAGCAACCGCCCAGACATCCTTGTTCGCAGCCTCGCGACCAGCAGCCCCGAGGAACCGCGTCGAACACCGCCGCCCGCCGATGCACCGCCTCCCGACCAGCATAGACCACCTTGCCGCGCCATCAAGCCATAGAGGATCGCCAGAGACCGCCACCGTCCGCCTACCGCCCATGCCCTTAGCTCATTGCTGTCCGCCCACGCCGAGTTTCCCATGCCGCTCTGCATCCTTCGCTCGCCTATATAAGGAGGCCTCCCCAGCAAGCTCTCCTCACCCCATTCCCATCCCCACCTCTCACTCTCACTCCCCACAGCCAGCCGGAGCCGCTCGATCACCAGGACGCCAGAATTGCAGCCGGAGCCGCCGCTTCGGGAGGAGAAGGGCGTCGTTGATCCAGGCCATCCCAGGAGGCGCCGCTTGTACCAGGAGAACCGCCGTCGTCTTCCACTTTGTTCGCCCGCCTCACCAACACCGCTGGAGCCCCGGTACGCCCCCACTGCACCCTCACCAACCGCGCTAGGGTTCGAGCTCGCCGGCGACCCGTCTATCGTCGACGACGACCCTCAGCCGTCGATTTGCCCTCTAATCGCACGGCCACCTTTCATCCATACCCCTTCGGTACCCCCCTGTTCCACTGACGGGTGGGGCCCTCACTTAAGCTTGCCCGCGACGCTGCGCGGAGCATGGTGGGCCGGCCCATTTCGTTCCCGCGCACGTTTCAAACTCAAATTAGGAATTTTCCTTTTAGTTAGAATATAGTTTTTGTCCAGTGTTTCAAAATTCAATTCTGTGAGTTTGACAAATCCAAATTGCATGAAACTAATTTTTCTGAAAGGTATTGAAATCCTCTATCCAAGCCCGTTGGATTTAATTCATTTAGAGTTATAGATTTCTCCTAATAAAAATAAGAAGACAGAAGCTTTTGCAACTTGAAACATTTTTGTAAAATCAACCAAGTTAGCTTTTGAGTTGATTCCAACTCTCAAAAATCACATTTCATCATATCTATCCAAATATGTAATAATATTAAGGTTTACAGGCAGTGACTTTGGACTAGTACCAAAATAATGCTATATAGGCATTTCTAGTCACTTTAAATCATTAAATAATAAACTTAAACCAAAGTAATATAAATCCAACCTTTAAATCTCATTCCCACATGTTAGAATATGTGGTGAGGACATGTGTCCACATGATCCCATATTTTGGTGGTGAATATTAAATTCTAGTTAATTTTTCAATGAGTAGAAATTACTTTTCCAAAATAAAAAGGTTGAAACTATTGAACTAAACTTATGATGCTTGTGATGATCATGGATCATCAATTGTGTGGATTAGAATACTACTTAGCCTAAGTTAAGTATTGTTTGGTGATTGTGCACTCCCTGTGTATTTATAGACGATAGTACCGACCAAGCCTTCGAGGAGGAGGAGTTCTACCAAGAAGAAGAAAACTTCAACCACTGCACCAACCAAGGCAAGATATTGTAGCAAGCTATTAGTGGTAAGCTAACCCTTGCAAACATGCTTTAGTAAGCTAGTGTAGCAAGCTAGAATAAAACTAGATAGTTTAGTAAAGATGCCTTAAGCATACTTTGATCACACCCCCTTAGTGTACACCAAGTTCTTTAATTAATTTTGAAGGTAGCATAAAGAGTATAAAACTTGACCTACTTAGGAACCTTTAGATGTCATTCTATGGCATGAGATTGATCCCACCTTTCCACCTTAGTGAACACTCTTAACCTAGTGTTTTAGAATAGATCAAACTTGAGTCATTTTAGATGGGAACCCTTGGTGAAAATGAGTTATGAAAACCTTGGAATGATGAGTCATTATATTGAGATGTTTTGACATGTGTTGAGAAACACAATTGGTTTATGATGATGAAAATGATGAGGCATGAGCCTTAACCCCTTTTTATAAAACTGATGGTTGGATTCGGATGCGATACCATTCCAAATTTACCGTACAACCACATTACCTTAATTGGGTAAGGCTTAGCTAGAAATTTATATGCATTAGTATTAGTTCCCTCACGGGAGAGGTTTGAGCTGAGGCTACCTCTCACTGATGTCCACCTATGCAGTGCCCAAGATGACTGATGGTCATGGTTGGGAGGCCATGCTCATAGGAGAGGTGCTTGTACTAGGGTGTGTAAAGGGAAGGTTATGTTTGATTATCTGATACTAAGTATGATGATTCAGGGTTATCCCTGACAGATGTATCGAATCTTGTGGTGAAAGTGTACCACCTCTGCAGAGTGTCAAACTATTCGAATAGCCGCGTCTGTGGTTATGGACAGTTGGAATGGCCATACTCTTTCGTTGTCAGATGTTTTCTAAAGACCTTGAAATGAATGATGAACCTTGACTTGACCACAACAGGGTTGTGTACATGACAATAGCTTCCCAACTTAAGTGATTCTAGAACTTTACTTTATCCTTTCTTGTTTCAGAACTCAGCTTAGGTTTCAAACTTAACTTGATAATTATTCTTTCAATTCAGTACTTTAACTTGGAAACATAACCCTTGCTAGTAGTAGTTTGCGAGTACTTAAAGAGTACTCATGGCTTTTGTCCCTGGCTATTATCATGGCCAGACTATGAAGGAGAGTATCAAGATGATGGTCAGCAGGATGGCTATGATAACTAGGACTATCTGCCTTCGTCAGCATTGCCTGTGCCCCTAAAGATGGACCCCACCGCTACGCTATCGTTTATTTCCGCTACTTGTTGTATTAAAGACTGGATCCTGAGATCCTTATTTGTGTAAAACCTTATGTATGGTTTGTAATGGATGATGTACTATGATATCCAATCCGTTATGTCTCGCAAAAATGGTAATCCTGGGATTGCGAGGTATGACATAACGGGCATCTGGGATTAAAAATCCGAGTGTTGACAAGTTCCTTTCCTGCCGCGTTTGTAGCTCCTTCCTGGAACAGGGAGTAACATGTCACAATTCTTACACTCTGCATAGGTGTGTTGCTTTACCCATAAGAGACCAAATCCTTGTTGCACAACTAGGCGTACTTTCCCGTCCACAATTCCGTGATGTGGGGACCAGTAGATGATCCAAGCCAATCACTGTCCCTCTGCGCGACCCCTTATGAAGACACGACCATCCAGGACATGCCCTACCTCTGTCAAACCCCTTATAGGACCGGCTATAACTCTGGTAGGCACCTGAAGACTCTATGAGACGGTTATGCCCTATCAAGCTCCCTTAAAGGTCCGGCTAAACCACTAACAACCTCTCAAAATGATATAGACACCAAAATCACGGGAAACTAAGGGGTTCCTCCCATGTGCTAGGTTTCTCCACGAGAAATCCTCAGCCTCATGATCAGGTCATCCATCCATGCGAAAGAAACAAGATCCAACTGACTTCTCCATCCCATTCCAAATCTTATGGTTAACGCGTAATAAACGGCGCTAGAATCATTGATGTCATGGGTGATTAAATACTAGTTGTTTTGCAATTGGAATCTTAGATTCCCCTATAATTCTTAGTATTTATCATCACTTAGGATGATAATATCATTTCATTTGTTTGGGAAATACTTATTTTTTGTCTCTTTTAGAACATAGGTGATATCACACAATTTTCAAATACTTTCATAAATACTCTTCAAAGGACATGAGCAAGTGGTGAACTTGCCTTGTGACTGTATGATAGTGAAGTCGGATACTTCCACCTGACCTTGAGCTCCGGTTTCAACAGAAAACTATTATTGCCCGGTAATGACAATATTTAAAGAAGCAATATGCAATGCATAGTAATGTCATGCCATGATTTGTTTTCTTTCTTCTTTGCGTGTTTTACCCACCTTCTAAATGTTTTAATTTTCCTTTAATTAATAAAAAAATAGCATTACTCAAGAATCATTAAATTCATATTATTTTGATATTTAGCATTTTTATAATAACTAGTAGTATTCTATGAGTTTAAAAATGAATTTATTTAATTTTTAACTCTTTTAAATATTTAACTAAAATTCCTTTAAGGAAATAAAACTTTATTTTTATCACACTTGATTTACCTTTCAAAAATACAAACTAGTATTTTTCTATAATAGTACTTCCCTTTCGAATCTTAAAAGTGAATTTTATTCAATTTTAAGTGTTTTGTATATTTTTTTATAAACTTCCAGAAGGAATATATACAATTTTAATAATAGATCTATATTTCATTACTTAAAATTACTATCTATTATTTTTATTGGATAGAGGATATTTTTGTGATTTCATAGTATTTTTAGGATTTTTTTTCTAGAGCCTAATTTATCTCAGGGATATATTTGTAATTAGGTATTTTACATAAGTACCTCTTTTAAAACACGAGGCTGACCCACTGGGGTGGCCCAGTCTGACCCGACCTGCTTGGGCTAGGCAAACGCCCCTGGGTAGTACTAGGCTTCTCACACCCGGCCCGGTACTACCCACTCGCTCTCTATTCTATCTCTTCTCTCTCGCACAACACCCTCTCTGGCCGTTCGATGTCACTGTTGCTGCAGGTGATTCTGGCTGCCCCAGGCCACTGTGTCTGTTGCCGCTGTGCAAGACGACACGGATGATGCCGTTGCTCGATGCTGTCCCGCTCGATTTGGCACTAGTGCTCTCCGTGCTGACCCCCACCTGGTGGCTAGGGTTTGGGGTCCGTCGTGCTCTGGATCTCCCTCAATGATGTTGTGGTGCTCGTGGCACTGCGTTTCCATGGCCGCCACTACCGTGTGCAGGCGCGGGTTGCAGCGCCCCCTCGAGGTGCTCCCCGTGCTGCCACCTCTCCGCTTCCTCTTTGATAACCTTACGAGGACCTCGAGTAAGTGCCCTATTCTCTTCTCTGTGCTCTACCTTGCCTCTATTCTATGCCATGTGGTCACTTGTGATGGATTTCCCCATTTAGGCTTCATCCCTAAATTCCTAGGGTTCGTTCCCCCTATAGCGGTGATTTAACATAACTCTAGGGTTAATGTTGCCTATGCTAATCCTTTGATGTTGATCTACTGTTAGTGTAGTGTCAATCTCTGTTGAGCATGTTTGTTACTCTGTTCTCTATCAGAGAACACTCTGCTGATCATGCTTTTGTTACCCTGTTCTCTGTCATAAAACTCTTTGTAAAAGCATGCTTAGTTTAATGTGGATACCCAAGTTGTTGTGGTTGTGGATTTACTCCTATGGAGTTGAGTTGGGATGCTCTTTGTACTAATTCTTGGTTAATTGCTTACTTGTGAAGCATTGATGTGTTCAGTCTCAAGATTTAATCTTGTTACTATGTAAATCTAAAGTTACTAGTGCTAGTCTCTGCTCTATGATCAATAAGGTGATGATTTATAAAGATATGATTCCTATATGCTTGTAGGAAAGTGATTAAACTTAGTGGTTCTGTACAGTGTGGCCTAGTGATAGACAATGTTGGTCTTTACTATCCTTTCTAATATAAAGTGTCTATTTATGATTCCTAAATCATTTAGGAAGATGATTATCTTTGTTGAAGAGGATATGCTTGAGCTTGTACTCAAGAAGATATGAACCTGCTAGGTACAGAGGTGCCACCCTTCTAGGAATGTGCCCTGTACCAGCAGCTGTGATGTGTATCTATCTAGATAAAAATAGATCATAGTGTTAGTGATGTTGGTCTGAGACCCTGCCTATGCAAGAACACATGCCTTATCTGGTTGTTTATTATATGATGTCCAATATGTCCACTTATCATGTGCTTGTAAGAAAATGAATGTGTAAGATGGAAAATGATTAGATCTAAATGTTGGGATATACCCTAGTAGCCTTGTCTTGATGTTGCCTTTTACTTCTGGCTTGTGGTAGCCCTGGATTTGTTTTGGCTTCCTCTTGGCCTTGTCTTGCTCCTCTTGGTGTTGTTGCTCCTGTGTGGCCTTGCTATCCACCTAGTACATCCCCCTCCTTAATTCACCATCTTTGCTGGTTCCCCTAGGTTTTCTATGGTGGAAAGTGACTTGATCTCGTGGTATGGTTGCAAGATCTGGTGTTGTTCTTGGATGTGCTGGTGACAAACTGTGGTTGGGCTCTCTCGAAGTGAATATCAAAGCTTGCTTTGCTCTATGCTACTGTGATTTAAACTGCCCCTTTGCTCTCTGTCGCTGACACCTCAATGCATGCATTTAGGTGTGTGAGCTGCTTCACTATTTGCTCTGGCTATGGAGGAGATCAAGTAAATATGGTTTAAACTCCCCCATAATTGTACTATTACTTATCCTGGTGAAACTTACCACTTTTCTACTTGGCTTATAATGTGGCACTAGAGCTATTTGCTTCAAAGAACAGATACTACACACTGGTGAAACTTGCCCATTTTAATTACTCTATGATGTAATATGAACAGTGCACTTCACTGTTCACCACTGAGAGTAAAACTAATAAACTAACATTTTATTTCTTTTTGAGTGGTTTACCTTATTTTGCAGGAACAAGGTCTGGATGCTCAAGATGTAGTATAGGAATAGATAGGTAGTATAGATTCTTATTGTAATCTCCTTCTATTCTTCTTGTAAAGGACCTTGTAACAATATTTTTATGATCTAATAAAGATTCATTTTATTGGACTCTACTCCTTGTAATATTCTGTCTTGGTGTAAATATCTCCATTTGTAATCTTATTATGGAATAAAGAAAAGAAATAAGAATTCATTTCTTATTTGAAGTTTCTTGTCTTAAATTCATATTGTTGTTTAATATATAATCAAACAATCTTAACACATCCTTTTGGAAATCCACTTTATGTTTCTAACTTCTAATTTTCAAATATTCTTCAAATGGTTTAAATTTCAAATTTGAATTAAAAATATCCCCCCCAAACCACAATAATGCCTAAAGGTCATGCCAAAATTTATAGCAATCACTTCAGAGAGCTATTCCTACCTATGGTTAGTGAAAGAAACTCTGATCTCTTTAGGTTTTTATTTGGTGAAAAATTTACTTCGATTTTACAGATGAATGCGTGCATATGCATAGATTCCTATTTCTACCGTCCATTGGTTCCTAAATGCTGGGGTGTTACATCGACTGATGCCTTCGGCCTTGGCTTTTGCCAACGTCCACCACCGATGTGAGATTATTTAGTTACTTCAATACAAAAAATTTACCAATTTAATTTGTTGATGTATTCCTTGACAATTATAATATAATCGTGCACTAGAAATATTTGATAGTGTGCATAAGCATGATCAATAATATAACTGAACACTAGAAATATTAAGGAACTCAATATAAAGGAGTAGATTAATATATATATATATAGACGAGGTTCACCAGAGACACCGTGGATACATTTTGTGACATGCAACTAGGTAATAATTAACTTCAACAAAAGCAGGGGCATCAGCAGGAGGTCGGGACACAGACACGCCTAGCTGGGGCAGCAACAGGAGGCCGGGACAGCCTACTCGAGGGGATACAAGCCAGTCTTAACATATTTCTGGAGGAATTTGCAGAAGGCTACATGCCTCGTGATACGTCCATTTTGCATCACTATTCTATGTCAGAATTCACTGTTATTCATCGAAATATTTCGTATTGAGAGGTGACACTTCACCTATATGGGCCTAGGGGAATGCATTGTGTATTTGGCTACTAATCATAGGGGTTGCCGGAGTGACAGAAACCTGAACCCCCATTAGGAAACCATTGCACAAGGGACGTAAGGGTCTTAGAGTTTAAAGTTGTGGTTAGGTTTCTACCTTAATTACTTTCTTGTACTTATGGATGTTTGCAAGGGGTATAATCACAAGTATGTATTAGTCCTAGGAAGGTCAGTACATTAGCACAGGTTCACCCACACAACACTTAGCAAGCTAAAGAAGATTAATCAATTATATGAAGCGAAAGCACTTGACAGTCTTCCCATGTGTCCTCGAGAACGTTTGGTCATCTTAAGTAATACAACCGGCTTGAAAGGATTGGGCCACTTGCTGCATTTATTCCTACTGTCTTTTATTTACTCGTACTTTGTTTACTTTCTTTATCAAAAACCCCTAAAAATCCGTTTGCTAAGTATTTGCAGAGAATTCCTGATCCATACCACTAGCCAGTAGCTTATGCTCCTCGTTGGGTTCGACACTCTTACTTATCGAAAATACTGCGATACAGCCCCTATACTTGTGGGTCATCACTTTGCTAAGGTCTTCGGCTGATTCCTTCGGCCTCGGCTTTTGCCAATGTCCACCGCATGCTGGAACATGCTCTCGATGTCCGTGTCGATGGCTCTGCCACATAATGGGCAAAATAGTCTCCCCCTACGGTAGAAAGGGATTTGCCCACACCGTAACCGCCTCAGCACGTAGCGACTCTTGTTGTCCCTGGAGTACTTGCTATCGTCCACTTCATCAGAATCCTCCTGTTGATTTTTAAGAACATAACTTAGAACTCATACATATGATTGAATTGTATTACAACTCAGGACTTGACAACATATATATGTAAGACAATATTAAATTGATATCAAAGAGAAAGCATCTCAACAATAGTTTGATTAGTTCATATATCATTTCATCTAAAAAATGACAATTAATTGGATCAGAGTGTATGTAGAACAAATATTGCAGCCTCATAAGTTTCTTCAGGCATGGCGTAAGCGAACCAAGTAACAGTTGCACAACCTATATTGTTCTTGTACATTGCCCTAGGTTCGCTAACTCATCCCTAAAAAAATCGGACACCAATGTGTCTGCCTCTCTTTTGGGGCAAATTTGAATCATTGGCCATAATAAGAAATTGAAATGTAATCCTACGAAACAATATTCAGGGATATACATATTTAGGTACAAAAACAATCCTAAATATTGTAATTATAAATAAAAAAACCAAACAATTAATCCTTAGGTACATGTTGAAAAAAATTATGATTAAAACCATGCACATACATATGCATCATACGAATCATTCAAAAATCAGAAACAATTCAAAGATCATACATGTAGTTCCATATGAGAATAAATCAAGGGCCTAATAATTTTTTTAGAGATGGAGTTGGTGAACTAAAGTACCAACAACACAACCTATATTGTTTGTGTACATTAGGTTCACCAACCCATCCCTAAAAAGATGACACCATCATATGTGTCTCCCCCTGCACTCTTTTGGGGCAAATTTCAATCATCGGCCTCGGTGACAAACTGAAATGCAATTCTTATACACTATGAATGCATGCAATACATAGTTCAAATATCATAGTTCTATGAATGTAGAATAAATCAGGGGGCCTCATAAGTTTCTTCAGGGATGGAGTTTGTGAACAAAGTACCAATTGTATAACCTATTGTTCTTGTACATTACCCCATGTTCACTAACTCATCCCTAAAAAATCTGACACCAATGTTTATGCCTCTCTTTTCGGGCAAATTTGAATCATTGGCCATAATAAGAAATTGAAATGTAATCCTACGAAACAATATTTAGGGATATATATATTCATGCACAAAAACAATCCTAAATATACATCAAAACCATGCATATACATATGCATCATACGAATCATTCAAAGATCAGAAACAATTCAAAGATCTAGTTCCATGTAAGAATAATAAAAGGCCTCATAATTTTTTGAGAGATGGAGTTGGGGAAAGTAGAGTACCAACATCACAACCTATATTGTTTGTGTACATTGCTGCCTTAGGTTCACCAACCCATCCCTAAAAAACGACACCATCGTATGTGTCTCCCTTGCACTCTTTTGGGGAAAATTTCAATCATCGGCCTCAGTGAGAAATAGTTCAAAGATCAGAGTTCAAAGATCATAGTTCATATGTGTAGAATAAATCTAGGGCGTCATAATTTTTTTAGAGATGGAGTTAGCGAACCAAAGTACCAATTGAACAACTTATAGTTTTGTACATTGCCTCAGGTTCACTAACCATCCCTAAAAAAATCTAACACCATCATATATGTGTCTCCCCTTGCAGTCTTTTGGGGCAAAATTGAATCATTGGCCTCGGTAAGGAATAGAAATGTAATGTTATATGCATGTTGTGTATCGAAATCAACACTGAACTAACAAACCCTAAAACGCCTAAATGAAATGTTACATATCGATTAAATTTACATTATAAGAAGAACCGTATGAACAACAACGAGTTAAGCAAATGTAAATTTACTAGATGGCAAATGAGCAAATTGGGGTTTTGTGACTAGACAGATTGGGGTTTTGTGACTAGATGGCATATGCATCAATCGACTGTTCGAACCATATATATACTACCCTACTTCAAGAGCAAAATAATCTATAGACGATCGAGCAAATATATAGAAGAACCATATATATAGTACCTTAGACTCCTCATCAGGGACCTCCTCCTCGAACTCGTCATTCTCTGCGATTGCATTGGCGATTTCTTGGTGGAGGATGGGGTCATTGATGTAGAGCACCGGGTTGCCTCCGCCTGCCGCCTGCCCCTCATCCAGGCTGTCGCTAGCACCACGACGTTGTCGGACACCTGCTGCTCGATGGCGACGGCTACTGGATGGACGGATGAGCTCGAAGCCTCGATGGCGCGACAACAAGCGGCGTGCGTGCCCGGAGAAGGCGCCTCTGCCTGCTCGGCGACGACCGAGCCATCTGCTGCTGTGCCTCCAACTAGCTTCACCTCTGGCTCGTCTCCACGCGTACGCTTCATGGCGCACCTAGGGAAGGTGGCGGTCCAAGCGAAGGAGCTTCGGTGCGCGCGGAAGGTGCAGGTTGGGGAAAATGATACGAGCTCATGGACGAAGAAGGACGAGAAGGTTTATATACACTTGACAGTTGGTAGTCCTCCAGTGGACATGTGTGGGTGGGGGGCTACCACGATCTCCACTTTTTTTGAAACAACCACGATCTCCACTTTCTAACTGCATTGATAACACACACATGCTTTTCCTAAAAAATGCGCATTCTACCTCAGGAAGGTGCACGACGCTTAGATCGTGCATGGAAGACCTCAATTCCACTGCATGAAAGTGACGCAGAACCAACTTCTAGCAACGTTAGGTTTCCTCGAGGGGCCCCCTCCTCGAGACCCATTTCTCAGCTCTTCGGGCTCCCGCTGACGCGTGGAAGTTTCTTGCGGTAGGGCCCAGTTGGAAGTGAGATTGAGAGCGCGCTGTGTAAAAATGGGATATGTCTTCGTTGACGACCATGCACTCGATGACCCCATTTCCCTGTGCATGTGTTGTGGCATAGTAGTAGGATTTTCAGACATGATTAAACATGACATGACCACTCATCGACTTTTTCTATGGATGGCTCATGTTCCTTCTTGTAGAAGTCTCGCTGAGAGAGATGTCCATGCTGTCTCAAGCTGTACTATGAAGGGCACGACATGTGCAATGATCCGTGTTGGATCACAGAGGACCAACGGTTGATGCGCATGATCTGCGCGACAACTGTGACAACCAATCAGGGCATAACAGACATAGTGAGCATATTGGGCATCTATGAGAGAGAGACAATGCAAAACTAAGTAGTATAAAAAACCAAGGGCAAAAATGATTAGTATAAAATGGAAAGTGAGTGTCTTATACAATGAAATACATCTTGGCATACATCAAATTGTGTGTCTTATACAATGAAATACATCTTGGCATACATCAAGTGTGTATATGAGTGTGCATCATTGTGGTTTTGAAAAAGTACACATGGAATGATGCCACCCCAGCATGTGGTGTCCAACCATGTCCAGGAACCCTAGCAGCATGCTAGGATTCAACTGCAGGATGCATTGTACCACCAGTTTGAAAGATGTTGTATCACCACACCCACTTGGATGTGTGTGTGTGTATTAGTGTGCATCATTGTGGTTTTGGACAAGTAGACATGGAATGATGCCACTCCAGCATGTGGTGTCCAACCATGTCCAGGAACCCTAGTAGAATTCTAGGATTCAGCTATAGCATGCATTCTACCACTAGTTTGAAAGATGCTGCATCACCACACCCACTTGGATGTGTGTGTGTGCATCATTGTGGTTTTGGAAAAGAATACATGCAATGATGCCACTCCAGCATGTGGTGTTCTTTTCCTAAACCACATGGATCCACTAGATGGCATTGCATGTGTGTTCTTTTCATAAACCACATGGATCCACTGATGTCATTTCATGTGTGTTCTTTTCATGAACCACATGGATCCACTAGATGTCATTGTATATGTGTGTAGGTGTGTATCAGTGTGCATCATTGTGCTTTTGGAAAAGTACACATGGAATTATGCCACTCTAGCATGTGGTGTCCAACCATGTCCAGGAACCCTAGCAGCATGCTGGGATTCAACTACAGCATGCATTGTATCACCAGTTTGAAAGATGTTGCATCACCACACCCACTTGGATGTATGTGTATCAGTCGACCATCTTTGTGGTTTTGGAAAAGAACACATGCAATGATGCCACTCCAGCATGTGGTGTCCAACCATGTCCAGGAACCCTAGCAGCATGCTGGGATTCAACTGCAGCATGCATTCTATGACCAGTTTGAAAGATGGTGGATCACCACACCCACTTGGATGTGTGTATGAGTGTGCATCATTGTGGTTTGTAAAAGTACACACATGTAGCATCCCATCTGTCTAACATCTGTAATGCTACATGGTCTAATAATAAAATGCTACTTCCTACATATATTTGTGCATCATAATTATATCATGCTCATGTCATTATGCCACCTTGCATTTGAGCATCATATAAAACCCTTTTTCTTTTGGATCTTGTCTCATATGCATTTATCAATTGTATTTGGTTCTTAATAAATTGTATTTGGTTCTTGATAAATGCTTGGTGCCCAAGTTGACTTGGGGGCATATCTTTTATTTAACTCCACCACCTTTTTCTTGTCACCATCTCATAATTCCACCATTCAACTATATGTGAGCTTTGAATTTTATTGGGTTTACCTCTAGATCATGTGGGTTGGGATGGATCCACTTCTAGTTACACATGCTTCCCTATATGCCTCATGTTGTTTTCACATTGTTGATATGTGGAGAACCACATGGCCACCTTTGCATGCATGTGCATAGTTTCACTTGCTCTATCTTCCATATGGTTTGTTTTGGGAATAATTGAGCATTGTTTAAATATAATTGTGGCCAAATGATCTTCTAGTGGGACATACACACTAGAATGGCCTATTATATTCATTTATGCTTAAATCCACCCTTACCATATTTTATAAAGCTTGTAGCTTATGTGGTGGTCTTTATTCAAGTATGGATGTGCATGGGGTAATAAATGACCATAGGTATATGTAGTTGTTTTCACAACTAATAAATGTGGCAATTATTCTTCATGCATGGCCCATGCAAGGTCCTCACTTGTTCTTCTATTTTGGTTTCTTTGGGAATATTTGGGTGGAGTTTGTTTGAATTCAATTGAAGCAAATGAGCCAAATAAATGCTTAATCCATTTTTGCCCCACCTTGCAACTCTTTTAGTGGAAACTCTCTTTGTCAAGCATACATGAGATGTATATCTTGTTTTCACAAAATACTATCATATGCATGAGAGCATGCCACATGCAAGATCATTTTTCCTTCCTCCTCTCTCTCTCTCTTTTGGACCTTTTGGTTTTACCCTTTGTCTTAATTCAAATTCCTTTTGGTGATCATATCCTTTCCAAAACTCTAGCTAAACCTAGCTATTTGTTTTTCCCTCTCTCTTTTCTAGCCAAGCCCTAGCTCACCCATCTATCTTTTCCCTCTCTCTTCTTCTAGCTAATGCCCTAGCTACACTCATCTCCCTTTTTCCTCTCCCAAACCGAGGCCACACCTAGAGTGGGCTCAGCCAACACCTCCCTAACCTAACCTGGCTCGAGCCACCCTCCCTCATGCTCGACACCAACCCATGCCGGTCTAGCCCTAGCCGATCCCTCCTCTCTATGTTCTTCTCTCTCGCCACCAAGCCAGGCCCCACCCGAGCCACCTTGCGTCGTGCCCCTCTGGTCCCAGCGGCAGCCCCTCCCGAGCCTCGCTGGACACGTGAGGAGGAGAAGAAAAGGTGGTTACCACCACCTTTTTACACCGAGCCACCCCCATGTGCTCTCCCTCTCCCTGCCCTTATCTACTCCCCTCTGCCGTGTGTCGCTTCCTCAGATCCACCCAGGGCCTTGCCCTTCTACCTTTCCCACCGTCTACCCCTCTCTCTTCCATCTCCGTTCGTCCATCGTCGGCATCAAACCGCCATAGTAGCTAGGAGGCGGCGGGTGTGGCGTTGAGGCGTCAGGGAAGACCGAGGAGACCCTCTGCACCGTCCTCGTATACAGCAGCAAGGAGGAGAAGGGCCGGTGCCAGCTGCAGATTCATGGCTGACGCAAAACCCTAACCTGCCGGTCACCAGCTTCCCCGGCGAACCCCTGCTTCCTGGCTCGATCCGCCACCACCAACCTCCCCGCGGTGAGCCTCCGAACCTCCCAGACACCCCCTCTTGCCGATCTGCTCCCTGGACACGCCGTGCACTCCGGCAAGCGCTCTCTGCGCACCGTGCTCATGTTCGCCACCCCGTCATTGCGCCGCAGATACATCATCTTGCCGCGCAGCGTTTACCCAACATCAAACCTCCCTAGCCACAGCGGTAGGCCACATAGGCTTAGATCACAAGATCGAGCCCGGCCGCGTGCCTCTTTTCCGCTGGCGCGTCGGCCGATCCATCAAGACAGCCCGTAAGAAAAACAGTAACCGGTGGCCTTTTTCCCTTCACCCCTGCGCCTTTTGTTTGCCCAACCCGCGCTCCACCTGGTCCCACCTGTCTGCCTCTGTGTAACTTTTACAAAAAGGTACCCAGGTTGTTGTTTTCTCAACCCGCATTCCCCATCTTGGCCACGTGGCTGCGCCCTGTTCGCGTGCCCGCGTGTGGGTCCGCACAGACGCGGGTCCCGCTTGTCATCCTCCGTGGCTGGCTGAACACGCGGTAAGAAAAGTCTGCCGCACGCTGTTTTCGCCAGCTCAGCGCGACCCCACCTGTCTGTGACTCGGGCTAGCTTCCTCTGTGTACAAAAAGTCTCTCATCTTTTCCTGTTTAATAAAAATAATTCCAGAAAATGCAAATATGTTTTTAATATCCAGAAATTAATAACTTTTTATTAATAAATCCAAATAATACAACTAATATATGTTTTTGAATCAGAAAAATGTGAGGATTTCAAATATGACTTCCAAATTATTGTTTGACTAATTTAAATTTTCGAAATTGGTTAATTGCAATTAAAAATGCCTTTTCTTAATTAATTAATAACTTTAATTCTATGACTCCAAATTTGACAAATAATATGTCTAAATCGATCAGCGCGATGAGCCCGTTCTGATTAGGCATTCCATGATATGAATTGAAGCATGCATCATGTCATTATTAAAAATCAGAACTGTTTGTGGCAATAAAACTTGACCAAATAATTAATAAAATGATTTATTCTTGTCCCCACACCTCACCCTTGCCATGCGCTTGTTTGCTTGTCGCATTTTATTATATATGCTTGTGCACTTTATTTATGTTGGCCCTTATTTGTTTGGTTCTTCTTTCGAATAGACGCCGAGCAGGGGAAATATCAGGAATCCCAGGAGTACTACCCAGATCCGTCTCTCGCTTCAACTGAGCTGCCAGGCAAGCACTACCAAATGCTTGCATACATATAGTACCTATTGCCTTTATCTTATTCTTGCATCATTGAGTCGTGAATGCATTAAATTGAATCCCAAGTACTGCATAGCCTGTACTTTAACCCCACCGAGCTTGTTCCTCCATCCCATGAGCCCTTACTACAGGAGTTGTTTGAGCCATGCGAGTTGTAGAACAGCATGGGTAGGGTATGTGAGTGTCTGATGGATAACGAGGTACATAAACAACTTAACCTGAGTAGTAATGGGATAACTAATGAAAGAGGCATCAGTCGGCAATATCTGTTGTTTGGTTTTTATGCCCACTTCTGTCCCGTAGGACCCCGAGTACTTGATACCTGTTCCTTGACTATCGCACTATCCGCATATGGGACCATGAATCCCCTTAGCGCGAGCTCGATTCATTTTTTATTTCTTGGGGCCACAAAGTAGTTTGGGGCTTTATTACTATCCTGTACCTATGCCATGTTTTACTGCTTTATTTAAGATTGTGCGTGGAGCACCTGTACTGTTTTGGATCGTGGAATGTTTTCGCGGTATCGACAAGCCCAGTCACACTTTCGGGTTCCTAGTCGTTTACAACCATTGAAACAAACCTTGGGTCCATCTCGGAGCCGGCCAACTTCGTTGCGGGTAGCTTAATGGGGTGGCCCCCTGAAATATTTTATGAATCCTATGAATGCTTTGTCGTGAAAGCCTCGTTGGGTTTTGATTTAGTTTTTCCGAGGTCGATCGTGTGTGTGTTGCTATTTGTGCACCCCTGCAGGGTAAATCTTTCTGAAAGCCGTGTCCGCGGTTATGGATGACTTGGAGTACAATTTCTCGATCATAGACAAGTATAACTAAAGTACCGTCTTTAATTTGACTAAATATCTAACTAGTAAATAGTGCAATATTCATGGAATGATTAATAAAACTGCCAACAGATGGGTTGTTCATCCGCTTTCTCGTTGGTAAGCGAGAAGGAGGATGGATCTGTTACTTTATACTGTTATAACTGTTATTTCTAATTAACGGACATCCGTCTATCATTGGTTAGGCGGATGGTTAGCAAGTATCTATAGACTTGTTAGTTATTATCTTTTGCTGCAATTGCGGCACCGTAGGTTATGTCCCCTTTAGAGGCATAAAGACTTGCTGAGTACCCCTAGGGTCTCACACGATAAATTGTTTGATTCAGATGAGCAGGTGTATTCGCAAGATGGATACTGGGTGGAGGAGACAGATGATGTTGGCAACGATCACTTGGTGTCGAGATTCTGGGGATGGGGATCCGTGAGATCTGTGGGCGGGATGTGCTTACTTATGTGGCATCTTATGCCGATTTGCTTCTTGTCCGTACTCGGATCTTGTTTCCCGCTTCCGCTTGATATTCTGTTGTTTGATGTATGAGGATCTATCCTACACTATTATCTCTATCTAGTATATTTGGATCTTTCCATATGGCGTTGCAATATTTCTATTTCTTTTAGATGGTATGGCTCTAAGAACTGTTGTAAGGTAGCTTGCATACATACTTACTTGTGTATGTATTTGATCTCTTCGCCTGTTGCCTACGCCGCTCGCTCTTGTCTCGATGTTCTTGGAAGTGGTTAGGACGGCCGACGGGTCTACAAGTGGGTGGCCCCTGGGCCCCCGCTGTACTATTTTAACCACTTTTGGTTCATCTAGGCTTGAACTTAGGGCGTAGGGTCCGAGGTTGTTACAATTGGTATCAGAGCCATCCTGCCCTTCAGGGTCTCAGCCAAATGGTCATTGTCAGTCTAGTAAATATTTTTGGTAGCTATTTATAATAGGGAAAAACAAAACGCGAGAGTAGGACTGCTTCCACTTTTCTTCTTACCCACCCACCCACCCTTTTCTAGTAAGGAGGTGTAACGTTTTCAATCCTCTTCTAAAATTCAAACTAGGATTCACGTGTTCGGGGTTCCGTAGTACCATAGGTTGTGTGAGTGTGTGTGTGTAATTTCTTGTCTATCTGTTGCATCCAACTTGTTGTCGCTATCTGCCTTTTGGTTATCAACTGTTGGTACATTCCATACCGACAGGCTTTTGTAAACCAACACGATCTATCTGATTCGTTGTAAACCGACGCAATCTGTCTTAATCTGTGTTATCCGATGCTATCTTGTTGGGGTGTTTGTTTTCCATAGTTCCTAATCTTTAGGTTCATCTTAAGAAGGAAGAGAGTTGGGATATGTGTTTTACTTATTCATGTGCGGAGTAATGATTTGAGTGCGGGATGGAGTCGCGACCATACCACTACTTTTATCATTCGCTCTTGTATATTGAATTGGTAGAGTTACTAATCTTGATTCGTTAAGTGGTTTTGCGCATATAGTGGTATTTTAATGCCGAAATTTTCGGAATTTTTTTCTTTGATAGCTTTGTGTACCACACTCCTTGTTCAGTCGTGTGTGATATGCTTAATATCTTCTAGGTGCTTTGAACTTTGTTGATATTTTAATATCATCTTAGTAATTTGTATCCTTAATCTTGGTTAATTCCATTTTGGTACTATTTTGGATTATTATTATTCTCCATTATGGTACTGACTTGAGTTTTATATTAATCCTAGGATGGCACCACCACGCCGCACTGAGAAGGACATACCACCTGAACTAGGGGCTGCGTTGGCAAGTATTGCTAATGCCTTGGGAGCAATGCAGCAGAACCAGCAACGCTTTGAAGAAAGCGTGAGGAGGAATGAGTTTGTCCCGCTACCTCCACCTCCCAAGCGAGGAGACATCAAGGGTTTTCTGAAGTTCAACCCGTGCCACTTTGAGGTGTCTGATCAGCCACTAGACGCTGATGATTGGCTGCGTGAGATGTCAAGGTTGTTGATGACTGCTGATGTTCCTGAGCAAGAATGGGTAAAATGTGCCACTCACCTTCTGAAGGGAGACGCGGCTCTATGGTGGGAGAATTACGTGAAGGCAAACCACTCTGGTTTTCAGCCTACTTGGGAGCAGTTCACTGGGGCTTTCAAAGAGCAATATCTGTCAGAAATTGTCATGGAAAGGATGAAGGAAGTGTTTCTCAACCTCAAGCAGGGCAATGACAATGTCAATACCTATATCAGAAACTTCATGAATCTTTCTCGGTATGGTGGAGATGAGATCTCTGATGACAAGAAGAAGCAAAAGAGGTTCAGGCAAGGGCTCAATGCATCTATCATATATGCAATCACTCATGCAAGGCTGGGGTCTTTTCTGGAACTCCAACATACAGCTCTATAGAAAGAAGCCAGTAGGCAAGTGTTCGAGGAGTCCAAGAAACACAGCCATGACGCAACAAGCTCTTCAGCTATGACAGCTCCTTCTAAGCGCTGCGTGTGGGTTCCTAATACCGCACCGCCGCTCCCGACTCCACCAAGACCTTCAAGCTACGCGGCAAGGCCACCAAACTCCTTCACCGCTGCTCCTAGGGGCTACAACCACAACTACCCTGGAGCGCCTGGCGGAGTCCCTGGCTACGTTGCTCCATGTCCACCTGGTGCTTGTTACACTTGTGGGAACACTAGGCATCAACACTGGAGTTGTCCCATGAACAACAAAGCTCTTCCTCCACCACCTCCAAGACCTGCAGCAAGTTCTTCTATGGTTCGTGCACCTCCACCTCGGGCTCTCAACATCAACACCAAGCCCGGGTCCACTGTTGCTCGTGCTAATCGGTCAACGTTGCTCAAGCTGAGCATGCACCGGAGTTGTGATGGGTACGCTTCTGCTAACTCCGCCTTCCTGCACGAGTTTTGTTTGATTCTGGTGCATCGCATTCTTTTGTTTCTCACAAGTTTGCAAATGAGCATGAGCTAATTATAGACCAACTGGATAAAAAGTTAATGGTTCTTTCTCCTGGGGCAAGAATGCTATCTACCAAGATCAGTCATGGCAATCAAATTCTAATTGGTGGTTCTTCATTTCTAGCTTCCTTAATCATTCTCCGCAACTCTGACATTGATGTCATCTTGGGCATGGATTGGTTAACGGCAAATGCAGCTGTGATTGATTGTGCTAAACGCTCGGTTTCTCTGAAAATTCCTGAAGGCCATATAGTCTATTCTCCAAGTATGACTCCTGCAATTCAGCTTTTCTCGTTGGCAGCTCTGAATGTTGATGCTATGGAGGTATTCAGAGTGTTCCGGTGGTCTGTGAGTTCCCAGATGTTTTTTCCCGAAGAGTTACCAGATATGCCTCCTGACCGAGAGGTCGAGTTTGTGATTGAGCTTGAACCTGGAACCGCTCCTATCTCCAAGCGGCCTTATAAAATGGGTCCTGCTGAGTTTGCTGAACTCAAACGTCAGCTTGATGAACAAGATAAGTTGGGTTTCATTCAGCATAGCACTTCCTCTTGGGGCAGCCCAACAATCTTTGTGAAGAAGCGAGACCAGACTGATAGACTTTATGTTGACTATCGGGCTCTCAATGCAAAAACCATCAAGAATAAATATCCCCTTCCGTGGATTAATGATCTCTTCGATCAGCTAGCTGGAGCTGTGGTATTCTCTAAGCTTGACTTGAGAAGTGGTTATCATCAAATCAAGATCCGCAAGGAGGATGTTCCCAAAACAGCTTTCACCACCCGCTCTGGCCTGTACGAGTACACGGTCATGTCCTTCGGTATCACCAACGCACCTCCCACCTTCTCGAGGCTTATGAACTCGGTTTTCATGGAGTATCTTGATAAGTTCGTCATGGTCTATCTAGATGACATTCTAGTCTATTCTAAGTCAAAAGAAGAACATGAAGAACACCTTCGGTGTGTCCTAAACAAGCTTCGTGAGAACCGCCTGTATGCAAAGTTCTCCAAGTGTGAATTTTGGCTTCCTGAAGTCACCTATCTTGGTCACGTCATCTCTGCTAAGGGCATTGCCGTCAACCCAAAAACTGTTCGGACAATTGTCGAGTGGCTTCCACCCGAAAATGTCAAAGAAGTCCGGAGTTTCCTAGGTTTGGCTAGTTACTGCCGTCGCTTCGTTCAGAACTTCTCGAAGATTGCGAAGCCTCTTACCGATCTCCTCAAGAAAGGCAAGAAATACTTTTGGTCTCCTGCATGTCAAGCTTGCTTTGAAACAATCAAAGAGAAGCTCACTTCCACACCAGTCTTGATTCCTCCAGATACATCAAAGCCTTTTCAGATCTTTTGTGATGCCTCTCTCCAAGGACTTGGCGCGGTCCTCATGCAAGATAAACAAGTGGTTGCTTATGCCTCTCGTCAGTTGAAAACTCATGAGCTCAACTATCCAACACATGATCTTGAACTTGCAGCGGTTGTCTTCGCTCTAAAAGTATGGAGGCACTACTTGCTTGGGAACCGTTGTGAGATCTTTTCTGACCACAAAAGCCTGAAGTATATCTTCACTCAGCCGGACCTCAACCTTCGCCAAAGGAGATGGATTGAAACCATCAACGACTTTGATCTTTCGATCTACTACACTCCGGGCAAAGCAAATGTGATGGGCGATGCCCTCAGTCGTAAGGCATATGTGAACAACCTCATGTTGGAACAAAAACAACCTCTCTTGTGCGAGGAATTCCGTCAACTCAACCTCGAGCTTGTACCCCGTGGCTATCTTGCCAACTTGGTAGCTACTCCTTCCTTGGAAGAAAAGATTCGCTCAGCTCAGCTTGATGATCCTTTCTGCAAACAGTTCGCCATCAAGTCTCAGAATCCTAAGTATGAGTCTTACCACTTGGATGATCAGGGCACTCTTTTCTATGATCATCGGATGATTGTTCCAGAACTTCCCGGCTTAAGAGAGCAAGTACTCAAGGAAGCTCATGATTCTCTTCTTTCTATCCACCCTAGTAGCACAAAGATGTACATGGACCTGAAAACACAGTATTGGTGGCCTGGATTGAAACATGAATGTGCCACGTATGTCTCAGAGTGTGATGTCTGCCGCAAAGTGAAAGCTGTCCATCAAAAACCTTCTGGTCTTCTTCAACCATTGAAGCCTCCGGAATGGAAATGGGAGAAAGTAGAGATGGACTTCATAACTGGGTTTCCAAGGTCGCAGAAGGGCAACAATGCAATCTTTGTTGTCATCGACAGGCTTTCTAAAGTGGCTCACTTCTTTCCCGTCAAGGAAACAATTTTTGCAATTCAGTTGGCTGAGCTCTATATTAATAGAATTGTCTCTCTGTATGGGGTTCCTCTTGAGATCAGCTCAGACCGTGGAAGCATCTTCATTTCCAAGTTCTGGGGAAGTTTCCAAAATGCTTTGGGAACAAAGTTGAACTTCAGCACTACCTATCACCCTCAGTCGCAAGGACAAGTTGAAAGGATCAATCAGATTCTGGAAGATATGCTCCGTGCTTGCGTCATCTCTTTCGGCATGAAGTGGGAAGAATGCCTTCCTTATGCTGAATTCTCTTACAACAACAGCTTCTAGAAGAGTCTAAAGATGGCACCATTTGAGGTTCTCTATGGCCGCAAATGCAGAACTCCGATTGGTTGGTCGGGCGCAGGTGAAAGAACATTGTTTGGCCTCGACATTGTAACTCAAGCGGAGGAGAAGGTTCACATCATTCTTGGAAACTTGAAGGTTGCTCAAACTCGCCAGAAGAGCAACTATGACAGAAAGCACACAAACATGGAGTATGTCCCTGGTGATCTCGTTTACCTTCGTGTCACTCCCATGAGAGGCACGCACCGGTTTGGTATCAAAGGAAAGCTGGCTCCTAGATACATCAGTCCTTTCAAAATTCGTGGAAGAAGAGGAGAAGTCGCTTATGCTCTTGAGCTCCCTGAAAAACTCAAGGTCCATGATGTTTTCCATATCTCTCAACTCAAGAAGTGCTTCAAGGATCCCGGCAGGACCATGGACCATGAGCTCATCAATCTCCAAGAAGATCTGTCTTATCAAGAACACCCCACAAAAATCCTAGAAGTCGCAGAAAGAAAGACTCGCAACAAGTCTATAAAGTTCTGCAAGGTGCAGTGGTCGCACCATTCCGTTGATGAAACCACTTGGGAACGTGAGGATGAGCTCTGTGCCAAGTACCCCACCCTCTTCGTGTCTTCTTCTTCTTCCTAGAATCTCGGGGCGAGATTCCTGTTTAGTGGGGGAGAGTTGTAGCATCCCATCTGTCTAACATCTGTAATGCTACATGGTCTAATAAGAAAATGCTACTTCCTACATATATTTGTGCATCATAATTATATCATGCTCATGTCATCATGCCACCTTGCATTTGAGCATCATATAAAACCCTTTTTCTTTTGGATCTTGTCTCATATGCATTTATCAATTGTATTTGGTTCCTAATAAATTGTATTTGGTTCTTGATAAATGCTTGGTGCCCAAGTTGAGTTGGGGGCATATCTTTTATTTAACTCCACCACCTTTTTCTTGTCACCATCCCATAATTCCACCATTCAACTATATGTGAGCTTTGCATTTTATTGGGTTTACCTCTAGCTCATGTGGGTTGGGATGGATCCACTTCTAGTTACACATGCTTACCTATATGCCTCATGTTGTTTTCACATTGTTGATATGTGGAGAACCACATGGCCACCTTTGCATGCATGTGGATAGTTTCACTTGCTCTATCTTCCATATGGTTTGTTTTGGGAATAATTGAGCATTGTTTAAATATAATTGTGGCCAAATGATCTTCTAGTGGGACATACACACTAGCATGGCCTATTATATTCATTTATGCTTAAATCCACCCTTACCATATTTTATCAAGCCTGTAGCTTATGTGGTGGTCTTTATTCAAGTATGGATGTGCATGGGGTAATAAATGCCCATAGGTATATGTAGTTGTTTTCACAACTAATAAATGTGGCAATTATTCTTCATGCATGGCCCATGCAAGGCCCTCACTTGTTCTTTGGGAATATTTGGGTGGAGTTTGTTTGAATTCAATTGAACCAAATGAGCCAAATAAATGCTTAATCCATTTTTGCCCCACCTTGCAACTCTTTTAGTGGAAACTCTCTTTGTCAAGCATACATGAGATGTATATCTTGTTTTCACAAAATACTATCATATGCATGGGAGCATGCCACATGCAAGATCATTTTTCCTTCCTCCTCTCTCTCTCTTTTGGACCTTTTGGTTTTACCCTTTGTCTTAATTCAAATTCCTTTTGGTGATCATATCCTTTCCAAAACTCTAGCTAAACCTAGCTATTTGTTTTTCCCCTCTCTCTTTTCTAGCCAAGCCCTAGCTCACCCATCTATCTTTTCCCTCTCTCTTCTTCTAGCTAAAGCCCTAGCTACACTCATCTCCCCTTTTCCTCTCCTAAACCGAGGCCACACCTGGAGTGGGCTCGGCCAACACCTCCCTCACCTAACCTGGCTCGAGCCACCCCTCCCTCATGCTCGACACCAACCCATGCCGGTCTAGCCCTATCCGATCCCTCCTCTCTCTGTTCTTCTCTCTCGCCACCAAGCTAGGCCCCACCCGAGCCACCTTGCGTCGTGCCCCTCTGGTCCCAGCGGCAGCCCCTCCCGAGCCTCGCTGGACACGTGAGGAGGAGGAGAAGAAAAGGTGGCTACCACCACCTTTTTACACCGAGCCACCCCCATGTGCTCTCCCTCTCCCTGCCCTTATCTACTCCCCTCTCCGTGTGTCGCTTCCTCAGATCCACCCAAGGCCTTGCCCTTCTACCTTTCCCCACCTGCCTGCTACCCCCTCTCTCTTCCATCTCCGTTCGTCCATCGTCGGCATCAAACCGCCATAGTAGCTAGGAGGCGGCGGGTGTGGCATTGAGGCGTCGGGGAAGACCGAGGAGACCCCCTGCACCGTCCTCGTATACAGCAGCGAGGAGGAGAAGGGCTGGTGCCAGCTGCAGATCCGTGGCCGACGCAAAACCCTAACCTGCCGGTCGCCAGCTTCCCCGGCGAACCCCTGCTTCCCGGCTCGATCCGCGACCACCAACCTCCTCGCAGTGAGCCTCCGAACATCCTAGACACCCCCTCTTGCCGATCTGCTCCTCGACACGCGCAAGACTCGCAGCGCTCTTCAAGACCGCTTCGCTGTCACACGTTCGCCGCTATACCCAGATACATCGTCTTGCCGCGCAGCGTTTACCCAACATCAAACCTCCCTAGCCGCAGCGGTAGCCCCGCCGCCGCCCGCGCGCTATATCGCAAGATCGAGCCCCGGTCGTGGATCTGTTTTCCGCCCGGCGCGCGTCGACAGTCCGTCAGTAACAGCCCGGAAGAAAAACAGTAACCGGTGGCCTTTTTCCCTTTACCCCATGCGCCTTTTGTTTGCTCAACCCGTGCTCCACCTGGTCCCACCTGTCTGCCTCTGTGTAACTTTTACAAAAAGATACCCAGGTTGTTGTTTTCTCAACCCGCAGTCCCCGTCTCGGCCACGTGGTTGCGCCCTGTTCGCGCGACCGCGTGTGGGTCTGCACAGACGTGGGTCCCGCTTGTCATCCTCCGTGGCTGGCTGAACATGCGGTGAGAAAAGTCTGCCGCGCGCCGTTTTCGCCAGCTCAGCGCGACCCCACCTGTCTGTGACTCGGGCTAGCTTCCTCTATGTACAAAAAGTCTCTGATCTTTTCCTGTTTAATAAAAATAATTCTAGAAAATGCAAATATGTTTTTAATATCCAAAAATTAATAACTTTTTATTAATAAATCCAAATAATACAACTAATATATGTTTTTGAATCAGAAAAATGTGAGGATTTCAAATATGCCATCCAAATTATTGTTTGACTAATTTAAATTTTCGAAATTGGTTAATTGCAATTAAAAATGCCTTTTCTTAATTAATTAATAACTTTAATTCTATAAGTCCAAATCTGACAAATAATATGTCTAAATCGATCAGCGCGACGAGCCCGTTCTGATTAGGCATTCCATGATATGAATTCAAGCATGCATCATGTCATTATTAAAAATCAGAACTGTTTATGGCAATAAAACTTGACCAAAAAATTAATAAAATGATTTATTCTTGTCCCCACACCTCACACTTGCCATGCTACATTATTGCCATGTAATTTGTGCATCATTCATCATGGCATGCTTGTTTGCTTGTCGCATTTTATTATATATGCTTGTGCACTTTATTTATGTTGGCCCTTGTTTATTTGGTTCTTCTTTCGAATAGACGATGAGCAGGGGAATATCAGGAATCCTAGGAGTACTACCCAGATCCGTCTCTCGCTTCAACTGAGCTGCCAGGCAAGCACTACCACATGCTTACATACATATAATACCTATTGCCTCTATCTTATTCTTGCATCATTGAGTCGCGAATGCATTAAATTAAATCCCAAATACTGCATAGCCTGTACTTTAAACCCCACCGAGCTTGTTCCTCCATCCCATGAGCCCTTACTACAGGAGTTGTTTGAGCCATGCGAGTCATAGAACAACATGTGTAGGGTATGTGAGTGTCTGATGGATAACGAGGTACATAAACAACTTAACCTGAGTAGTAATGGGATAACTAATGAAAGAGGCACCGGTGGGCAATATCTGTTATTTGGTTTTTATGCCCACTTGTGTCCCGTAGGACCCCGAGTACTTGATACCTGTTCCTTGACTATCGCATTATCCGCATATGGGGCCATGAATCCCCTTAGCGCGAGCTCGATTCATTTCTTATTTCTTGGGGCCACAAAGTAGTTTGGGGCTTTATTACTATCATGTACCTATGCCATGTTTTACTGCTTTATTTAAGATTGTGCGTGGGGCACCTGTACTGTTTTGGATCGTGGAATGTTTTCGCGGTATCGACAAGCCCACTCACACTTTCGGGTTGCCAGTCGTTTACAACCATTGACACAAACCTTGGGTCCATCTCAGAGCCGGCCAACTTCGTTGCGGGTAGCTTAATGGGGTGGCCCCCTGAAATATTTTATGAATCCTGTGAATGCTTTGTCGTGAAAGGCTCGTTGGGTTTTGATTTGGTTTTTCCGAGGTCGATCGTGTGTGTGTTGCTATTTGTGCACCCCTGCAGGGTAAATCTTTCTGAAAGCTGTGTCCGTGGTTATGGACGACTTGGAGCACAGTTTCTCGATCATAGACAAGTATAACTAAAGTACCGTCTTTAATTTGACTAAATATCTGACTAGTAAATAGTGCAATATTCATGGAATGATTAATAAAACTGCCAACGGATGGGTTGTTCGTCCGCTTTCGCTGGTGTTTAGAAGGAGGATGGATCTGTTACTTTATACTATTATAATTGTTGTTTCTAATTAACGGACATCCGTCTATCATTGGTTAGGCGGATGGTTAGCAAGTATCTATAGACTTGATAGTTATTATCTTTTGCTGCAATTATGCCTCCCTGTGTTATGTCCCTTTAGAGGCATAAAGACTTGCTGAGTACCCCTAGGGTCTCACACGATAAATTGTTTGATTCAGATGAGCAGGTGTATTCGCAAGATGGATACTGGGTGGAGGAGACAGATGATGTTGGCAATGATCACTAGGTGTAGAGATTCCGGGGATGGGGATCCGTGAGATCTGTGGGCGGGATGTGCTTACTTATATGGCATCTTATGCCGATTTGCTTCTTGTCAGTACTCGGATCTTGTTTCCCGCTTCCGCTTGATACTCTGTTGTTTGATGTATGAGGAGCTATCCTACACTATTATCTCTATCTAGGATATTTGGATCTTGCCGTATGGCGTTGCAATTTTTCTATTTCTTTTAGATGGTATGGTTCTGAGAACTGTTGTAAGGTAGCTTGCATACATACTCACTTGTGTATGTATTTGATCTCTTCGCCTGTTGCCTACGCCGCTCGCTCTTGTCCTGATGTTCTTGGAAGTGGTTAGGACGGCCGACGGGTCTATATGTGGGTGGCCCCTAGGCCCCGCTGTACTATTTTAACCACTTTTGGTTCATCCAGGCTTGAACTTAGAGCGTAGGGTCTAAGGTTGTTACAACACGGAATGATGCCGCTCCAGCATGTGGTGTCCAACCATGTCCAGGAACCCTAGCAGCATGCTAGGATTCAACTGCAACATGCATTTTACCACTAGTTTGAAAGATGCTGAATCACCACACCCACTTGGATGTGTGTGTGCATCATTGTGGTTTTGGAAAAGAACACATGCAATGATGCGACTCCAGCATGTGGTGTCCAACCATGTATAGAAACCCTAGCAGCATGCTAGGATTCAACTGCAGCATGCATTGTACCACAAGTGTGAAAGATGTTGCATCACCACACCCACTTGGATGTGTTTGTGTATCAGTGTGCATCATTGTGGTTTTGGAGAAGTACACATGGAATGATGCCACTCCAGCATGTGGTGTTCTTTTCCTAAACCACTAGATGGCATTACATGTGTGTTCTTTTCATAAACCACATGGATCCACCGATGTCATTGCATGTGTGTTCTTTCAAACTGGTCCTAAGTCTACGACCTTTTAGCTTGGCCTTCGTCATGAAGAAGGTAACTTAGACTATAGTAGTAATGACAAGATTTGGTGATAAGATTCTTGCTAATCTTGGGGACCCAGGTATACCAACTATCTCTTGAGCAATTGGAAAACTAATATCATTAATGCTCTTTGTGATCTAGGGGCAGGTGTTAGTGTCATGCCTTAATCCCTATTCAAGAAGTTAAATCTTGGAGAGTATTCTCCTACTTCAATTACTTTGCAAATGGCTGATAAGACAACTAAACAAACTGTCGGTATGATCGAAGATGTTTTACTTAGAATTGACCAACATGTTATACCCACTATTTTTATCATACTAGATGTTCTCGGAGATGACAAAATTTCAATCATCCTTGGAAGACGTTTTATTAGCACTGCTGGAGCTAATGTCGATTGTTCTAGTGGTAAGATTGTTTTCAATATTTATGATGATAAGATTGTTCGTTATTTTCCGAAGAAACATGAGCATAGTGAAAATTTTGTTCCACCACCTAAGCGTATCCAAGCGGTGAAAGCCATCAATGAAGGGTCGCTTGAGGTAAACGCTAATGACATGGAGGTTGGTTGATAAGCTAATTCTCCTTAATAGAATGCTTAATGGGAGTCAACCCATTCTTAGTATGTAAAGTTTTATTTTGTTTTGTTTTATTTTTGTGTGTTTTAATAAATTTGTTCAAGGTTAAGACTTGTAGAGAATTTATACTTTACTGAAGTTTAAAGAAAAGCGAAAGCAAGGCGAAAGGAAGAATTAAACATGGTTCATACTGCATAACAAGCAGTAGTAGGGATGGAGGTACCCGTACCACGCGCCCATACCATCGAAGAAAAATCAGTCTTGAAAGTTTATTTTATTAAGTGCTCATAACGAGCACCGGTATGGTCGGAGGTACCCGTACCACCTGCCCGTACTAAACTTCGACAATTTGCTTCAAATCTTACTGCCACGATAACGATCACTGGTACGGTCGGGACGCTCCCGTACCGTTCGCCCATACTAGACCTCCAGCTTTGATATCAGAACCCTAATATTGATCCAACGGTAATGACCACCGTTACGAGCGAGACGCGCCCGTACGGGCCGCCCGTACCGATTACATCGCCAGGTAAAGACCGGCGGCGGCTAGCTAATAGCCAACCCCTTTCTTCTTCCTCCCTTGTTCTTTCTTTCTCTTTATCTCTCCACCTCAAACCCTAATCCCCTAGAGCCTTCGATTCTTTATTGATTTCATGTTTTTGAGTGGGGGAATCTTCAGATCGGTAAGTTTCTCATCTGATCCACGCTTTATTATCTGAAATCCATGGTTGAATTCCTCACATTGACTATTTAGATGAGTTCATCATATTTTGAGATTAGTTTTGATTCCTCTCGTTAGGATTTGTAATTTTTGCCTGTAATTGTTTGTTTGTATGATAGAAACCTGATGCCTATAGTTTTCTTTAAAAATTTCGCAGCACAATGCATAACATTGGGAGGATTTTCCGCTCAGGAAAGGGCTTGGGAACGGCAGTGGCCTTGGGCTCCACCAGGCCACCCGGCTCAAAGAAGAGGCCCTCGGACGCAGACAGTTTGAGAGCTGCCATGAACAAGGACTATGGGAGGGTGAGCCAATGCAAGGTTTACCCACTAAGTGGGTAAGCCGTGAGTTCCTCTCCCACCAGGGTCTGCAGGAGGATTTCGACCAGATGACTGTGCAAGCTGACATGGTCCCTTTCTCCTACCTCTCCACCGACACCTACTAGCTCGCCACGTACGATTCCTTGTCATCGTTCCATGATGACCTTGAGGCCCAAGAGCATAATTTCACTATAAGTTTTGTGCTCAATGGGCAACCCAATAGCCTCTCTTTCTATTCATTTTGTGATTGTTTCAGGTTCTCTTATGAGGGGGAGCTCGATATCAATGTTAATGTCCACATAGAGGCAATGCATGCTTGGGAACAGATTTCTATCCATAGGAACACCAATTATTTGCGCAAAAAGAGCACCACCATCCAGAATCCCACTATCCATTAATTTTCCACCTTCTTGGTGAATTCTGTTTTTGGGAAGGGAGATGTCAGAGCAATGACATGCCCCGAAATAAGTGTAATACATATGGCTCTTCATCCTGAGATGGAGTACAAGGTAAACTTGGGTGCTTTTCTCATCCAGCACTTCCGCCGCCAAAGGTTGGCTTCCTTGGGTGACATCTGTTGTGGTGCCTTGATCATATAGATCGCCTACGCAAGCGAGTTTTTCATGCCCTAGGAGAGATCTATGGATGGCAGTAAGATTCTAGATGACATTTACATGGCTAGCACCAAATTCATGGGGGTCTATAGACCCCAACGCTCCCTCCATGCTTATCAATTTTATTTTGAGCCTAACAGTGATCTCCACCAAGTTTTGCTTCCTTTTGTCCAAGCTTTTGGTTTGCCAGGTAAACAGAATTGGGTCCTCAATGAGGAAGAATTCCAGCAGGCATTGATCTCCTCATGGAGGATTGCACCGCCGGAAGGTTATCCCAATTGGGAGGATGTAGTCGTTGGCCAACAGCAGCAGGAGAAAGGTGGAGAGGACTGGAATGCAGCAGGCTGGGATGACTATGGTCAGCATCATCATCACCAACAACCTTTCCCTTAGCACCAGCAGCAAGGTATGCCTCCACCTCAGTCGGGATTCAACTATGCTCGAGGAGTGATTTTGACCAGGTGTGCATCGCATCGATAACATCGAAAGTATGTTGCATGATGTGAACGCAAACATAGTCAACCTCACCCAAGACTTCACCTCCTTCATGACCGACTTTTCAAGCCGCTATATGAACTTCCCATACCAGCAGGCGCTACTCGGTGATGGCGGCAACTTTTGATTCTAGATTGGCCAAGAGCCTAAGATTGGGGAGGTTGAACTCATCCCTACCTTTTGCATTAATTCTTTTTGTTCTTATTTTGATTTATTTCTTTTCATTCTAGTGCATGTTAACTTTCAGTTTGCATTGGTAAAAAAACCCAAAAATATTAGACTAGCTTTTATATTGATTTACACAAAGTTCTCTCGGCTCTCGCTGATTTTTCTATAGGTTATTCACTCCTAGTGATTTAGCTATAGAGACGAACGTGAGGAGTTGACCCAAGTGGGAAATGATTAAGCAAGAGGAGGTACCACATTCTTATTTTCTCTCTTCCTGTAGGTTGATTCATGAACATATTGTGTCTATTCGGTTGCACTTGAGTTCCACTCCATGCTTAGCTTGTTATCTTTTAAAACTTGGTCTCAAAGGTTAATGTGGGCCCCCAGATTAGTTCTCTGAGAATCCTTGTTATGCATACACCATGACCCCATGATCAGTGTGTCGTGGCACATGACCGATAAGTATCAAAGTAAACATCTATTACTTAAGAGGATACATGTCATACCTCAATTGCCATTATGGCTATCGATCATCATCAGTGGAATATCAACAAGCATAGAGCCTGAGCCATGACTTAACCTACAGGAAGCTGACTAGGAGAACGTCCTAGCTTGCATAGTCATCAACGTCACCTTCTTCTTCATCTTACTTCTTAAATCTGACCAAGTTAATAGCCAGGGACAATGCCAATGAGTACTTTGAATGTACTCGCAAACCACCTTAATAATAACAAGAGGATATGCAATAAGGCTATCGTAGAAGGAGGGCTCCATGAGAGGTTCTTTTCTAAAATAGTTTCTCTTGTATATATAGCATCTACATATCTTTGTTGAAAACTTTTGTAAAACATTTTGAAAATCATTTGAGAAATTTTAGAAAACACTAGGACTAGGTCACCCTATTTCACCTCTCAGTATACACTAATCGAGTTTTCCTTCTTCCATGATCATATCAAGATCACCTCACTTCCTTCGTGAGCACGCTGGACCACCATTTTCAGAAAACACTTGCTTTTCTAAAATCCTTTTTGAAAACAAAACTAGCACCACTCTACAGTAGTATGTCTAACCATCCATAACCATGGACATGGCTATTCGAATAGATTTTACACTCTGCAGAGGTTGTACACTTTACCCACAAGTTTTTATACATCCGTCGTGATAACACCATGGCCCGCTACACCAAGTGTACGGGGGTCTGGATAATCAAACAAAACCTTCCATTTGGTGTTCCTAGTATGGGCACTTTCCTTATGCTCTTAGTTCTCCCAGGACGCGTATCGGACTTCCCAAGTGTAGAATCTCCCTACCCTACTTCCTAAACCATTTCCCCTTCCGTACTCCTATAAACCGTACCATCCGCAGGAGCCCCATAGTTTTAGCCGACCTCCACAGAGGCAGTCGACCCTCTAGGTACGACGACCCCCTAAATGGAAAGGAACCGGCTTCAGGGGACTCAAACCCCTTTGTATGCATTATGGAGTATCCCATGCTAAGGAAAACAAACTAGGGTTAGGCCCCGTCCCATTCCGGAGTAATGTGGTTGCACATGTTTAGTTGTTATAGCTAAAGCTGCAAAGAAATGGATGCATTTTCGTAAACATTTTCTCCTCCTCTTCTCCAGCATCATTTGTAAAACAAAATCATTTTCTTTATCAAAACTCTCTTGGTAGGTCAAACCTCACCAAGGTTTTATCATAAATCATTTTGTAAACTCTTCCAGGGTCTTCCCATCCTATAGTTTTGCTCGGCTAAAACGGGGTCTCCAAGGGGTATGGTGTTATACACCACTTACAATACTAGGGGAAAGTAGGTGTCAAATGTTTTGTACTTAGTAGTAAAAATACGTAATGGATTGGAGGAGCCAAGCCACTACCTGATATAGATCATCATATAGTAAGGAATGCAATTTTCATAGGTAGATAAAACATGCATAAGTAAAACAGTAGGACAAGGCTTATGATCAAGAAGGTGGCTTGCCTATGATCAGAAATATGGCAATATGTCCATGGACTTCTTCTTATAATACCATAATAACCAATGACCACCATATTCTTCTAGTCTTCGATATAAGCGCATCTATCGTCATTAGGGAGCACACATGCAAACAAGCAAATGCTACAATCAACACATGACATGTAATCATCAATACACTACAGAAAACAATCATACGACACATTACTAAGTTCAGTAGGTTTTGATAGATTGAGTAGATAGCACTTGGAATTACTATAAATGCCTTTGTGGAATTTCTTTATGATTTAATTGTCAAATACCTCCTAATGAAGGGGTTTTGATCTAAGGCTTGGGTCTGTATGATATCAATGTACAAAAATGATATCAACAGACATGTCTCGAAATAACAAGGCCACCAAAAGTGGTTTCATGATTTTATCACTTTTGTTTAATTATATAAGGCTTTTATAGTGGAAATAACCCTAGTTTAGGTGAATAATTCACCAAAAAAGTTTTGTAGTTCAAATAAATTTTTCCTCGGAGAGTTTTGTATATATTTGATTTTTTTGATTTTTGAGAGTTGGAAACACCTCAAAATAATGACCAGAATGCCCTGGGAAAATCCCAAAGTCAATTCTGCAAGTAGTTTGTCTTTTTCACTAGATTTATTCTATAGAAGGTTTTGATATGAATCCAAAGGCTTAGGGTAGGTATGATAAGTACCTTTCTATAGAAATCATACTCATCATTTTATGAGTTGTAGATCTATAGAGGTTATTTATTTTCTGGAATAACCCTACATAGAGGATTGTAATTCACCAAAACTCACTAGAGGATCAATAAATCTTGATCTCCTGGTTTTGGTTAGGTATTGATGTACCACCTCACTAGGAGTTTGAATCAACTCAATATCTAGTAGATTATTGTCCGAGAGAATTTCTATAATGTATTTCTGAATTGATATTTTTATTTTTATTACTTGAGATTTATAGCTCCACTTGGATTGGGATTAATCTCACTAGAAGGTACATCAATTATCTACTAGAGAAAATTGGGTTTACTCTATTTGGGTATAAGGAACTCAGTGAGGAATTTATTTATTGAAAATGGTACTATCTAGTAGATTGGTTGCCAACTGCATGTTGCACAAAACATGTGGTAATAAGTAGAAATTTAGATCTGGACAGAACTAGGTGTTTTCCATTTTTATTTCGATTTACACTAAACATCCTTTGAACATATCTATAGTATAAAAGAAAATATAAATCCCCGGGCAGGCTGAAACTGACCAGACCTAGCATCCAAGCACTAGGCCGGCCCAACTAGCCTTCCTGGGCATGCAGGAGACCGCGGGTCAAATTTGCCTTGCGGGGCCCGCCTATCATGGACGCGGGGCGCCGAACCAGCCCCTGGCCATCCGATTAGAAATCGATCGATGTTCAGGGGGTCGTCTCCTACCTCTCTGCGGGCTCGCAGGGAGAAAATCCTAGGCGGTAGCTGTGGTGGTTCGAGAGCTCACCTGGGTAGCTGGGAGGCATCTGGAGTGTCCAGGTAGAATCGGTGCGTGACAGATAGCTCGGAGGTGGGAGAAATAGGGTGTTTTGTGTCAGGAGGGACCTCGTGCGACAACGTCTGACATACCTCACCGGAGGTCAATGGGGAATGCTTCTAGAGGTATTCCCGGACCAGAGAAAGAGCATGGTTGGATAGATGTATACAAGAGAGGCACATTCATGCAAGGAGAGGAAGAGGGGAGGGTTAGGTTGACCAACAAACTTGCATGCAAGTTGAACCCGAGAGGTTTTCTTCTTCTCCTCCCGCATATCAAAGTTGAAGAGGGACCTCGGGGAGCTAGGGGGTGGACAAAGAGGTTCATCTAGGTGGTATGCAAGGGTAGGGGAGCAGAGAGGAGGCGACCTCGGGCACGAGTTCAACAATGGCCAAAGATGGAGTTTTTTCTTCCTTTGGACAACATAGATGGCGAGGGATCCTGGGTTTCTAGGAGAGGAAAGAGTGGTGGGAGAGGGGTGAAATGGAAATGCAGGGGAGGGATGGAGTGCTACCAAGGCTTAATACCCGAGAGGAGAGGTGTATTGTGGACATGGCTTATGGAGGATATAGGGTTGTTCCATGGCTTCTCATTGGTTGCCAAGGGCGATGGAGAGAGGGGTTGAGAGGTCTTGGTCATGTATCGGGTTAGAGAGAGAGAGGTGCTGCTACTGTAAGAGTTTTTAATGGGTATGATTGGAAAAGATATAGTGTCTCTCTCATTTCGAAACACATGGGACAAGAGTGTGGGGGTTCTAAAGTTCATGTAATAGTAGTGGTTGACCAAGGTGTGTCCTGGTGCTAAGGAGAAGTCTTGAACAAGTTTTGATGAAGGTTTGGTGTTGAAGGAAAATTTAAACCCAAATGTGGCCATTCTGATGATCATGATCAAGTTCTCCAAATTTGATCTTGGCAATGTGAGTTAAGGGTACTGGTAGATAGGTAGGGTCAATGTGCATTACCAAGAATTATTTGAGATTTATTGGATCATTTTAGATCATATTTATATATTTTATTAAAAAACTAGGTTAAGGTTTGTGTTTCTTAATTTAGTTGATTCCTAGAGGATGAGATCCTAGGGTAGCTCATACTACTTCCTTAGAAAACAAGTCAGACATCAAATCAAGGTAAATCATCAAACAACAGATAAAGGCAACTCATCTTATAAGCAAAACAAATATACTACTATGGATACCTCCAATCCTAGCTTGAGGTAAGGATGGGTATTTTTAAAAGGTTGTGTTTTGAAGTAGATAAGAGTCCCTTGGTATTTCTACCAAGGGTAGATTTCAAGGTTTTATAAAAGTTTTTGGAAATTCTAGGGGTAAGAGTATTTGAAGGTTATATCTTGAAAACATAAGGAGATTATATCTTATATATCTCCACAATTTTGTCAATAGAAGCTACTAAAATGCTTAGGGTTACAAAGGCATCTTGGCTCAGGTTTTTGAAATGCTAGAACATTTGAGAATATGGAAAATAAGCCAAGACAGTTTTGTGAAATGGCTTTTGTCAACTGGGGGTGAGGTAAGGAGTATATCATCTGCCACACATTTAGATGAATAAGCAGAAATAAACAACAAGCAAACACTGCATCACTAACAAGAAAAAGTTTTTGTTCCCCCTGATTTTTGCATTCTAGACAACTAATCAGGTCTGCTGAAATTAGGATGTTACAGTTAATGTCACTACTTCGGTTTAGACTTATGAAAATTACTATCGATTATAAAAACAACCCTTTTGATTAAGTTCCAAAATTTTGAGAACAAGAGCATGTGTATGTTGACAACTTTGGTGCCATGTTTTTGTCTTAAGGGCTTAATCTTAGTAGTACTCAACCCCGCATCTTAATCACTTGACTTGATAATACCTTCTGAAAAGAATTGTTTGATGGAACAAACTTTTTATGGTGGTTGAGGGAGACTCCAAACCTGTTGTTGGTTGGCTGAAAAGAGATACTTCGTGAGAAAAAGAATTATGAGAAGTACCCAAACTTCATGGAACTAACAACTGCTATGGCCTACGAACGATCTTGAGTTCATCTCAAATTTCGGTTACGAGTTGGTTAGACATTGACAACATTGCTGAGATTGGACTTTTTTAGTTCCATGGGCCAAGTAATCAATTAAAAAAAGAGAACTACCATCTAGATATGAGCTGAAAATAGTCAATTCCCATAAGAGCATTGGTATCACCTCACCACCTAAAATGAAGAAAACTAGATTTCTTGAAAAACAAGGGAGAGATGGGGTGTTAGATAGCCATGATTTTTGAACTTGGTGTTAATGAAAATCTCTAATTTATCCTTCTTTTGACATCTACTTGTGCACCCTTAATTTTGACTAAAAGTGTCCTTGCTTGAAAATATTATGCTCATGTTTAAGGTTGCAGGATTTGAGACAACAGAATATGATACAACCTCGAACTTGTGAGTCTTTCCTCTTGATTCAATTTCTCAGTATTACTCATTATAGTTTTTTCACTTGAGGGCGAGTAACAGCTAAGCTTGGGGATGTTGATAGCTCCAAATTTCAACACTTTTTATCATTGTTTTTCCTCTTGTTTATTGACGTATTTCACTGATGTTTACCCTTTTCCCTAATGATAACATCGCAACTAGCGAATCCTTGGTTCTTGTGATGGTTTTCAGACGATGAACATTTTTGGAAGATCTGATAGCATTTATGGGCTAATTACACCTAAAGAAACAAATCCGCAATTGGAACCCCTTTCATTGGGGGAGATCTAAATGCATAACGACCACTGGTATAGTCAGGGTGCGCCTGTAATGTCTGCCCATACGGCTCGCCGCCAGCTCTGTTATATCAATAGAAGTAACTTTAGTTAAGGGGAGACAACGAAAAACACAACACATCTGCCACAAACTCATCCAGAAGAGGATATATCAGATCTAGAGAAGGAGATGAACACCATCTCATTCTTTGATGATCTATAGCCTCTAAACCATTCACTCCACCATCATCCCCACTTGTACTTAGAGAGAGAGATTGGCACTTGTAAGATTAGGGTTTGGCACTTCGTTTGCAATACAATTATGCCTCTAATCTTATCCCCATTATAGCCTCTAATCTTATCTACCTTTGTTTGTATTTGATTCGATCTTGAAATGGTATTGTGGATTGCTACGATAACTTTGAGATGATTTCCATTTGCAATACAATTATGCCTTTGATTTATCTTCCTCTCATGTCTGAGTAAATCCCCATCAGCGTGGGAGATGTAGGGGATTGGTAAGATGCATTGTGCCTGCTTTAATTCCATCCATTTGTGATTGTTGTAGTGTTTATTAAATTGTGAGAATGAATATCTAAGTTTGCCTAATGCTTGTTATCCAATTTAAGGGTCCGTGTAACATGATCTAGAGATCTCATAGGTATGAACTTGTATGATAGCGAATCGGCGACCCCCTAGTGACACAGCTGATATCAATAAGGAGCTAGTACTACTCAAGTACAACATGGAACCATCAAGATTAAAGCCTTGATCTAGTCGGAAGACTGATACCTTCGATCCAGATTACGGATGTACTATAGCTCTTTTTCCCTAGTAGACCTTATCGAATCCTTCGGAAGCACAAGCATAGTGAAGTTACTTTAACGGACCTTTGGGAATTTTAGAATTCCTTTTGTGTTTTTACTGGACCAAGAGTTTGCATCTTTTTGTTGTTGTCGATGATGGAGAGAGAGGGCCTAGGGCATTTGGTTTCACCTATAGTTGTGCGAAACATCTGATGGGAATAAAAGATAAAAATAAAGTATGCATGTAATTGTTAGAGCAAGATAAATTATATGTGGGCAGTGCATCCATAATTGCTATTGGCTCCACAACCACTTATATGAATAACCTACTAGTCTCATCCATAGAAGAAAGAGAACTAATGATATGCATAGTGATGTCACCGTTGATCGCAAGTAAATCCCTCACATACAGTCGTACTACCCTTTCTATCACTGGGTTCCCAACCTGTAGATTAGTCATTACTCATACTCCCTATAGCTGGCTCAATCCTCGGGGTCTTGGGTACCTGGCAAGTCCTTAGATTGAGCAATAGAGGTTACAATAATCATCATGTCATACAAACTAATACATGATCCCATCTATGATAAATACCATGCAGAAAAAGCTACATGGCTAGGCTGGAGCCCTTAGCCTAAGGAGAATTCCTCACACATAGAGATGAGATCAAAGATCATAAACATTGTAGCGAAAATCATGAGATTGATAGCATTAGTCTTACAATATCTCCAATCGAAGAAGAGATCTACTATTACAAGTGGGGGAATATGGCTATGGTGGTGGAGAGATTAGATCTAAGTCTATTTCTCCGGTGGCTCGGCAGATGGAGATCTAGGGGGTGGCTGATGGTTTCTGTGAGCTCTCTTTTCTCGTTTGCTCAGGACTCTTTATATAGGGATCCCTTCACGAAATTTGTTCTATTTAACCTAGCGGCGTTGATGGCAACTATACGGCCGAAACTATACGGCTGGAATTTTATTCTGGTCGTATAGTTAGTCGTTAAAGCGTTTGCCTCCGACCCATGACTCCTGTTTTCTTCTGGTTGTTGGCAATCTCGTATCTTTGACTTTAATGTAGTGATTCCCATAATCAAACGTCATTATCTGTGCAGGAAAAAATAGAAAGAAAGGATTGCATACCCTTTTGATTATTAGGCATTAGTGGCAGGGTTTAGAGAGATATTTCATCAAAAATATGAATAATATCCAGTTTTAATGTGGACGTGGATGGCTATATTTCAGAGCCACCAACCTCCCCAAGCTTAAACTTGATCATCCTCGAGCAAGAAAACCAAAATCAAAAAGGAACTCAGCATTTAAACTGAAATCACGAGATGATGATCTTACTCATGATTGATAGTCTCATGTTTCCTCCACTTTATAAATCTAAAAAACTTAGGCATAGATAGAGTAATGGCAAGCATATCATACAGGTTTTATGCATCCTTATAGCACAACAAAATTTTTGTTAACATGGATGAATCAAATGAATAAACTTTATTCCATGTCATGTAATCAACTCATAGGCTTGCCTTTGAACAATAAAGTATAATCATGTAAAATTGAGGGTGTGAGAGTTGTCATGAAAATCATATACACTAGAGTATCCCAATTCTCCCACATCAATAAATCAAGACTTTTCAAGCGCTACTTTTCTATTCATTATCCTTCAAGAATTTCAGTTCTTGAGTAATTGAGAGCATGCCAATTTTTTTGTTTTAGTTTATCGGGCTGTGATGGACACTCGTGGCATCACTAAGGTTTTTGTTCCTTTTGCATAGTGATTACTCATAATAGCCAGAGGAGTGATTCCATCATGAACACAACTACCCAGGAGTTCCAAGAATCTTACCCACTATAGCATTGCTTCTACATGTGTTTAATCAACTCATAGCTGAAATCTAGGAGTTTCCTCCATGAAAATCGTTTGTAGGCTAGCGGAGTTGTTGGCATCCCATGAAGTTTGACATGCGTAAAGCTATATCATTCTTATGATTAACAAGTCAAACTTTGGCATGCTCACAAAAACTGCTAAACATTAATTGAATCGAACAAATCCTTTTAAAGAGAGCTATTAAGTCAATCAACATTTTCAGTGGTGTTGAGTGTCTCTAGAAATATGCCTTCAAGACTAAATGCTACAACACCCAAGCCTTCAATTGTGAGGCTTTTTCTGATTACAATTGTTTAGCAATTTTTAGGCAAGCCTTGGTTAATTACGAGAGATGGAACAAAATATACCCAACTAAATACCCATGGAAATGAAAATCTTACTACAATAAAAAGACTTACTCCACCAATATAATATCTCAACATTTACTACTAACTAGCATGGGTTTCTCAAAATTCAAAAGTGGGGAGTCATAAGGAATACCTCTCATGTTTGGTTCCACTTCTCTCCTCCTTTTTTTATTTGTTTCTTGGGAACTCGAAGTTGATCACTCTCCTGCAAACATATGAGAACCTCGAGGTGAAAAGAAAAGAAAGAGGGAAAATAAAGAAAAATGGAGAAATCTTTTTGTTATTTTTAAGAGAGGGAATTTAAAGAATAGAAAATTAGCGGCAAAGCTCGGCTAGAAAATCTTGAAAGAAAATAGAAAGAAATAAAAATAAAGTGTTGTGGAAACCAACACGAGTGCTTATAAAATCAAATTAAAAACATAACCTCGAAATAAATAAAAGCAAATGAATGCCAAATAAAGATACATGAGGAAACTTCCCCAAGCTTAGGCCTTTGCAAGCTTCAAATCATTGTGGTGGTGGGAAAAAGTCGTTACTCCAGTTCGCAAATTGACTTGAGAGGTTACTAGTAGATTCTTGGAGGTTCAAAGAGAGTCTATGCATCCTATCCACAGTCCCTCCAAGTTCTTGGAAGTCTTGGTATGTAGCGAACTGGGTTGATGGATGCTCCTCTTGATAAGGGACTTCTTGCTCCTCTTCTTGGTCCTCATCCTCATCCAGAATCTCCTCCTCGGGTTGGTATTTCTCAACCTACAAGTCATATAGCAAACGTCCTTCCTTGATATAGAAAAGACCATTAGGCAAAGGAGCGGGGTAGATACGCCCAGCTCCAGCAATATGCAGGTAATAAACACCACCTCTCCTAGTGAGCATTCCACAAGCTTAAAAAGTAGAGAAGCCAACATGCCGCTCAACTAGCACAGGTTGCAACTTACCTTGGTCGACGCCTAGGGCAGTGGCAAGCATAGTGATGACGCCTCCACCTATGATCGGTCCTTGGCTTTGGGAGGATTGGTGCTCCAGGTAGCACACAAGGATTGCACCCAAGTTGAGTGACAAGTTGCAGTTGTTGAAAGCAGCCTTTGCAAGGACTAAGATGTTATCCTCATTGAGTCTTGTGAACTCATTACATGCCTGCACGGTGTTAGCAATAACATAGAACAAGTAGTGAATTGCAGTATGTTGAATATTCTTCCCCTTGCTCACTCTAGTAGTGAAACTCATTCTATTATAATATTGTTCAGGGGAAGGGTCTAAGATAGTAAAGGATGCACGTAAGGCATTAACATCATTGTTTTGCAAATTAAAACATGCACACCGTTTATCTAGTGTTAAAGTGTAGTTATTGTTCATGAGTCGGAAAGAAATCATGTCCTCTCCGTGCCATAATTTAACGGTGCATTGCAAGGAGCTTAAGAAATCAATGTTTAACCGGCGATAGGTGTGACACCCCTGGGATCAGGGTTAAAAAATCCAGACCTTAGCCTGACATAAGCTTAATCTAGAGCTCGAGGATATCCAGTGAGAAATCGGTAACACAAAGTAACCCTGCGACACAAAAATTATTACAGCAAGCTCATAATTGAGCGAAGAACCAAAATAGTACAAACAGAGGTCACTGACCACAAACATCAAACAACGGAAGGCAAATTATGCTATTCAGTATAGCAAACTTAACAAATGGCCTAAGAGGCCTGAAGCATAAAGATGACGTCCCATCCCATAGATTCCAGGCTGCCGGCCGGGAACCCCAAGCTACTCGTCGGTGTCGATGACGTACCAAACTTGTCTTCAAGGGAACACTTATTCTGCTACAAAAGTATCAACAAAGCAAGGGCGAGTACAGGGTGTACTCCACAAGGCTTATGGCTGGTGGGGTTATTTTCCATAAAGCCATCTTTGTTTATGAAACCAGAGAGAGAAGAAGCTCGTCTAATCAGAATATTTTAAAAAGGGGATAAGAGAGCGACATCTCTGAATAATTGATCATCATTTTGAGATCCACCAAAGTAATCCTCATCTCACACTAGGATCACCCCCTTGTACCCATGAGGAAGCATCCTTAACAAACATTAGTTGCCAAGTTTTACGATTAGGTTATAGTTCTCTATGATCTCACGTTCATTCCCAAGTCATCCATAACCGTGGACACGGCTTTTAGAAAAGATTTAACCCTGCAAGGGTGTACAACTTTACCCACACATACTAACCGACTCTTAATGCCAGAATCATTAACCCTCTTCCTTGGAACGCGGCAGAGGGTGGTTAGACATGACCTTTACCTTGCTTTCGCCAAGACCATGAGTCATGCCCTAAGGGTGGTTACGCCGTAATAGGTCAAATCCCGAAGCCGGTCCCTAGAGATGTGAGGCGAGGTTAGTTTACCCAGAGGAACCGCCTCCCCAACCTCGGCCACGCTTACCTACATGTATGAATGCACCTCCTACACCGCCTTTGAGAAAATCCTGAATGCATATCGAATGGAATGCCCGAACTATGTGACTCATGGAATCTACTAGGCAAGTTAGTCAGTCGAGAGGTCCCCATAAACCCCATGTGGCTGTACGATCGTCTTGGTTCCAAGGGAAAGAACTCGGGTCCTAATGGTGGCGAGCATGGGACTACAAAAACCACCTCCCACCGTGGCCTCCCATACAAGCCTTAGCATGTTTAACCTTTACCACTGATCCCAACTCATCTCGTTCTCCTATCATACTAGATTCTCTACATCTGATACATCACCTGGATGAACCAGCACTGACAGATAAGCATGGCTAAGCAAGACACAGATAAAAGCTCTAGGAGTGCACACAAGATAAACCTAGTTATGCCAGGAGCAGTGGATCAGGTAATATAAGCTCAAAGGGAGTAATGCAATAGATAGTATACTCTATCTATCGATAAAAGACCACAGTAGAATCATATGCATCATGGCAAGAATGAAATACTTTCGAAATCATAGGATTCTTTTATGTGTGGGGCTATGCTTGCCTTGTTTGTTGATAGCGAATAAGAAGATCTTCGGAAGCCTTGTACTTGACTTGATTATAGTTGGTCAAGTATTGTTCGTCGGTCTTCGATCATGTTGACCTCGGTCTTCGATCTTGATCTCGATATCGTATTCTACCGGGAAGAAGCAAATACTGGAAAGAAAGGGAAAAAATCAACACATGGAATCGATGCAATGTTCAAGTAAGGATGATGATATTACAACTTAAACAGAGTTGAAATGTAACCCTAAGACATGCTTGGCAATTTAAGCGGGGTCCGAGGGGTCCAAACCCTAAAACACGAGAGACCCCGAAATCACCTACGGGGGTTCATTTAGTTTTCTAATTTAACTTGCAATGAAAGTTGTTGATCAATGCATGATTATAGTTTAAACAGATAGATCTCATTTTTATGAACATTTCGATATATTACACATATTTTTCCGACTTATAAATAATTAGTCATTGAATTTCTAGTATTTATTCAATTTCTAGAATTAATTAAACCAATTTAAAAGCTTTACTACGTCATTATGATGTCAGCGAGGAGGTTAAAACTTTTCACACCAGGCTGGGCTCTAGCCACAATGGCTGATAGAGGGGCCCGAGGCCACCTCAGCTACCACGTGCGTAGAGGCGGGCCTGGCCGGGTTTGACTGCGGCTGACCGCGCGCTGCTGACATCCAAATGACAGCAGTGCAACGTCACACTGGCGGTGAGCCATGGAACGGCGACGGGGCAGCGAGTTGGGGGCTCGCGGGCGTGCGAGGGCTAGTGTGTTCGAAGCAGCACGTCACAAGCTACCTATTAGGGGCAGCGTCGCTAGCGGGAGGTCGCCGAAGCGAGCTCTACGACGACTACTGGTGGTGGCGGACGACGGTGCACGGGGTCCTTGTAGTCAGCAAGAGCGGCGGCTGCACCTATCTTGGCGGGGCGATCATCACAGCGATGGTGGACGGCTCTGGCGGCGACACGCACCTTCTTCTCGTTGTCGCTCTTCTGTTGGGAGGAAGAAGAAAAGAAGAGGACGGCAAAACGGTATTGGGCTGGGCTACACTTGGGCCGGTGTGGGCCACGGGAAAGGTAGTAGGAGCTATTGTTGCTGGGCTCCTGCGACGGCAGATAGAGGGGAAGGAAGATGGGCCGGCCTGCTTAGCTACTGGCTCCTTTGTTTAGCAAAAATCCTATTTCCAAATCTGTTTTTGTTTCTCTCTTTTTATAAACATCTCAAATATGTTTTTGATAGTTTCAAAAATACCATAAGGTTACAAAATGTATAAACAATATTGTAGGGACCCCTTTAGTCAATTTAGGATCCATACATTTTTGATACTTTCCGAAATTCAAACTATTTTGAATGTGTTTGAGAGGAAGAAGAAAACTAGGGTTTTAGGGTTTTGCATTCTTTTCTTTAGATGCACTTTTAAGGAATGATGCTCATGAATGCACAAAAACAAATCCTAATTAGACATTAGCTAAAACTGAAGTGTTACAGCTCTATCCCCCTTACAAGAATCTTGACCCGAGATTCCAAAGGTAGGAAGAGAAAGAAGAAAATAGGGTCACTGTAAGGATAAGAGGGAAACACACTAAACCACACACGAAGTATCTCATGGTAACTCGTGAAGGTAGTGTTAAAAAACAACTCTGAGATGACTAACATGGAACACGCCAAGGTAATGGAGGAAACAAGAGGAGATAGGTTTCAAGGTGTTAGATAGCTGGTGTTCACAAGGATTGAGACCATGGAGTTCTAGAAGAGTTTAAGCCTCTGAAAAGGAAAGCTTACAACGGAAAGAACATGACCACAGACTTCGAGATACGAAACTCTACTGGGTGTCTTAAGTAGAGCTTCCAAGGATACAAAGATACAGATAACCAAGTTGTTGAACTACTTTTTATATAGAAGGATCACTCTTCGTTCAACAGAAGGTTATGACAGAGAGGTGTTTTGTGGTTAGGACTCATAAGAGTCACAAGAAACATGTAGCAAGAGGAACTAATGATTACCAACATCATAGTCGCTCTTCGAACATGCTTGATAACGAAGGAAACTCTTTATTCATCCAGGGTCTATCAAAATCTTTCCCAAAGATCATGATATCACTTTACTCCACCAGGATGAATATATATAAGAAGATTCCTGATGACACGAGGAAAAATAAACTTCATTCTCAGACTTCAATTACTTGGCACAACAAGAAGCTTGCCAACATAAAGGGTCTAGAGGATCGACCGAGAGACATTTAGCAACACTACTTTAAATGTTCTCCTTGATGTTCAAGAATAGACATCAAGTAAAAGTCGGACTTCAGAGACAAAAGAAACCATAAGCACAACTTCTATAATAAATCATAGAGGAAGCCTCATGAAGTGTGGTTGTTATTTGCTGATTCAAGATAATTTGACGAGAAGCCTTCCGACTAGTTGTGTCAACCATTACATCAATCTTGCCGGATTTACAAAGAAACCTATGTCAATTCCTTGAGGAACACCCACCATTGTAGCTGCTTGAGATTCAGCTCTGGTTAGGTAGAATGATACTTCAGACTCAGCACGTCCGAATAGAAATCTTGCAACATTTATCACAAGGATAAAGTTACTGGATTTTCAAGACATGGACTTCAGTGTTAAGCTCCAATAGACTGAGCTACATTTCTAGACCAATGTACTAACAATTGTCAGGGGACAACTGCTCATACATCAAGTACTTGCAACGAAACACAACCGTATCCTTAAGATACAGAGTTAACTCTACTCAAATCCACGACGACATCATTCTAAAATTGCACGTGAATCAGAGAAGATCACTTCTAACATCCAGAACACATACTTCGAGACGACTCCAAAGATGGTTCTCTGAAGTTTTCCAACATTAATGCCAAAGGTTCCATATGAATCTATTCTAGCATGGAGAAGATAAGGATATTCTCGATGGGCTCCACAACAAACTTATCGAGATACTATAGGAAGATGGACCCATATGTTGTATGAACAAGACAAAACTATTGGTCAGACCAATGGACATGAGGATGTACTCAAGTGAAAATCACGAGGAGCAGCATCATCAAGATAATCCTTTGGAATGAGTTTGGTTTGACGATAACCCAAATCAAATCAAAGGTGGGAACGATAACATGCCCATGAAGGAAACACTATCTTTCTTCAGCACGAACAAAACTAGACATCCCTTTAAGATAAACTAAATCAGATAGAACTTTTGTCTTACAACTCTCCAAGTTGTTGTTTAAGCGCAACCAACTAGTTCATGGGTATCCAGTATGGATCCTTGGAGAAGAAGTAGTTCATAGAACTTGCTTGATCAACAACTTGACAACACGGTCATGTAGCAACATGGTGATACTTCTAGTAGACATATAGAATATCACAAACCACCGATATGTCACTTAGTTCAAGAGGGAACTTTCTTGATAAGGCAAGAGACATAGTCTTAGAGTTTCGGCACAAGCCTAACTCTTTGACCGAAGAGGATGCACCAGGGTATCGGAATTGTTAGCACAGTCAAACTTCACTTAGTGATAGGGTTAACCAATCACTCTAAGAATGACACAAATGTCCTTGGAGCTCGAAGCAATAATGATTTCTAAGAATCTCAGATGGTCACATTATTACAGACACGCAACATTCACGAGAACGAAAGCTCGAAGGAAGGGTGGGTAAATATGTGTAAGAGCACCACTTCATTAAGAGAGTCATGAAACTCAGCACAACCTCTTAGTATGAAGGAGTGTGATACTCTAAGATAGAACAGATAGAAGCTAATCAATGCCTCTTTATCTGCGGATTACAACACTTTGACCTGGTCCTAGATATGACGAGGTACTGGAGTTTGTTTCTCCTGACATCACGAAATGGTTTGTCTGATGGACCACAAGAGTATCTTGCATCGGAAAACACCAATGCGTAGTACCACTTGGCTACCAACTGATAGACTAAGGTCGTAAACAACAAGGGGAAAAAGAACATACTCAAGATAGAATCTCGAGATGTGGATGCATAGATTATCATTCTTTCGAAAACCCATGCAAAGAAGGTAATGTGTGGCAGAGTCACGAGTATAGATACGAGACTCATGAGGAGTACTCTTGTCGTGATATTTTTGTTCCATTAGAGAACATCTGCCATAGCTAGTGGTAGGGGAAGTCCTTAACTGTCGAAATTCAATCGCGACAATATCCACAAGCTTGAAAACCAGAATTGTAGTACCATCCATACTGAGGTAATGTGCAAACATTAGCAACAGGGGTCAATGGAATGGATCTTGGGTTAAAGATCAGCTTCATGTACAATATTCATAACACTAGAATCCAGCATAATCCGGGATCTTCAGTTCAAATCCAAGGGTTAAAACCCGAGAAAAGAAGTAACTACTACTTGAGTGAAATAACGTACACTGCAAGGTAGTAACCACGAGGTAGATTCCAAGAGTGGAAACGACTTCTGAAGTATCCAACAAACAAAAAGGAGGCACACGAGGCGAAAGGAAACCTCGAAGCCTAGAACAGAACACTGTGGATCCTACAATATAATATTGTGGGTCCATAAGGTAAAGAGATCATGATGGAAAGGAATCTCTCAATTGAAGCAGAGCAAGGGGAAACAAGGAATTCACAACACACATAACTCTAAAGAAATCTACACTAGGTAAACTGGCTGAGAAATGACCTACATAGAGGGCACCTAAGTTTTGAAAGATTAGAAGAGATATCAAAACTTTTTAAAGTCAAGACAAGATAAGATGACCCAGAGTTAGAGCGAAACTGGACAAGGAGAAAAAGAAGCATACTAGAATTTTCGCAAAAACTTTTCATCTTTGAAATAGTTTTCACAACCACTAGACTCAACATCGACCAGTAGCAAGGTTTTCCTATGGTCGGTACTGCTCTGATACCAAAGAACTGTGACACCCCCAAGATCAGGGTTAAACAAATCCAGACCTTAGCCTGACATAAGCTTAACCTAGAGCTCGAGGATATCCAGTGAGAAATTGGTAACAGAACAGTAACCCTGTGACACAAAAATTATTACAGAAAGCTCATAATTGAGCGAAGAACCAAAATATTACAAGAAGAGGTCACTGACCACAAACATCAAACAACGGAAGGAAAATTATGCTATTAAGTATAGCAAACTTAATAAATGGCCTAAGAGGCCTGAAGCATAACGATGATGTCCCATCCCATAGATTCTAGGCTGCCGGCCGGGAACCCCAAGCTACTCATCGGTGTCGATGTCATACCAAACTTGTCTTCAAGGGAACACTTATTCTGCTACAAAAGTATCAACAAAGCAAGGGCGAGTACAGGGTGTACTCCGCAAGGCTTATGGCTGGTGGGGTTATTTTGCATAAAGCCATATTTGTTTATGAAACCAGACAGAGAAGAAGCTCATCTAATCAGAATATTTTAAAAAGGGGATAAGAGAGCGACATCTCTGAATAATTGATCATCATTTTGAGATCCACCAAAGTAATCCTCATCTCACACTAGGATCACCCCCTTGTACCCATGAGGAAGCATCCTTAACAAACATTAGTTGCCAAGTTTTACGATTAGGTTATAGTTCTCTATGATCTCACGTTCATTCCCAAGTCATCCATAACCGTCGACACGACTTTTAGAAAAGATTTAACCCTCCAAGGGTGTACAACTTTACCCACACATACTAACCGACTCTTAATGCCAGAATCATTAACCCTCTTCCTTGGAACGCGGCAGAGGGTGGTTAGACATGACCTTTACCTTGCTTTCGCCAAGACCATGAGTCATGCCCTAAGGGTGGTTACGCTGTAATAGGTCAAATCCCGAAGCCGGTCCCTAGAGATGTGAGGCGAGGTTAGTTTACCCAGAGGAACCGCCTCCCCAACCTCGGCCACACTTACCTACATGTATGAATGCACCTCCTACACCGCCTTTGAGAAAATCCTGAATGCATATCGAATGGAATGCCCGAACTATGTGACTCATGGAATCTACTAGGCAAGTTAGTCAGTCGAGAGGTCCCCATAAACCCCATGTGGCTGTACGATCGTCTTGGTTCCGAGGGAAAGAACTCGGGTCCTAATGGTGACGAGCATGGGACTAAAAAAACCACCTCCCACTGTGGCCTCCCATACAAGCCTTAGCATGTTTAACCTTTACCACTGATCCCAACTCATCTCTTTCTCCTATCATACTAGATTCTCTACATCTGATACATCACCTGGATGAACCAGCACTGACAGATAAGCATGGCTAAGCAAGACACATATAAAAGCTCTAGGAGTGCACACAAGATAAACCTAGTTATGCCAGGAGCAGTGGATCAGGTAATATAAGCTCAAAGGGAGTAATGCAATAGATAGTATACTCTATCTATCGATAAAAGACCATAGTAGAATCATATGCATCATGGCAAGAATGAAATACTTTCGAAATCATAGGATTCTTTTATGTGTGGGGCTATGCTTGCCTTGTTTGTTGATAACCAATAAGAAGATCTTCGGAATCCTTGTACTTGACTTGATTATAGTTGGTCAAGTATTGTTCGTCGGTCTTCGATGGTGTTGACCTCGGTCTTCGATCTTGATCTCGATATCGTATTCTACCGGGAAGAAGCAAATACTGGAAAGAAAGGGAAACAATCAACACATGGAATCGATGCAATGTTCAAGTAAGGATGATGATATTACAACTTAAACAGAGTTGAAATGTAACCCTAAGACATGCTTGGCAATTTAAGCGGGGTCCGAGGGGTCCAAACCCTAAAACACGAGAGACCCCGGAATCACCTACGGGGGTTCATTTAGTTTTCTAATTAAACTTGCAATGAAAGTTGTTGATCAATGCATGATTATAGTTTAAACAGATAGATCTCATTTTTATGAACATTTCGATATATTACACATATTTTTCCGACTTATAAATAATTAGTTATTGAATTTCTAGTATTTATTCAATTTCTAGAATTAATTAAACCAATTTAAAAGCTTTACTACGTCATTATGATGTCAGCGAGGAGGTTAAAACTTTTCACACCGGGCTAGGCTCTAGCCACAATGGCTGATAGATGGGCCCGAGGCCACCTCAGCTGCCACGACATCCAAATGACAGCAGTGCAACGTCACACCGGCGGTGAGCCATGGAACGGCGACGGGGCAGCGAGTTGGGGGCTCGCGGGTGTGCGAGAGCTAGCGTGTTCGAAGCAGCACGTCACAAGCTACCTATTAGGGGCAGCGTCGCTAGCGGGAGGTCACCGAAGCGAGCTCTACGACGACTACTGGCGGCGGCGGACGATGGTGCACGGGGTCCTTGTAGTCAGCAAGAGCGGCGGCTGCACCTATCTTGGCGGGGCGATCATCGCAGCGATGGTGGACGGCTCTGGCAGCGACACACACCTGCTTCTCGTTGTCGCTCTTCTGTTGGGAGGAAGAATAAAAGAAGAGGACGGCAAAACGGTATTGGGCCGGGCTGGGCTACACTTGGGCCGGTGTGGGCCACGGGAAAGGTAGTAGGAGCTATTGTTGCTGGGCTCCTGCGATGGTAGATAGAGGGGAAGATGGGCCGGCCTGCTTAGCTGCTGGCTCCTTTGTTTATCAAAAACCCTATTTCCAAATCTGTTTTTGTTTCTCTCTTTTTATAAACATCTCAAATATGTTTTTGATAGTTTCAAAAATACCATAAGGTTACAAAATGTATAAACAATATTGTAGGGACCCCTTTAGTCAATTTGGGATCCATACATTTTTGATACTTTCCGAAATTCAAACTATTTTGAATGTGTTTGAGAGGAAGAAGAAAACTAGGGTTTTAGAGTTTTGCATTCTTTTCTTTAGATGCACTTTTAAGGAATGATGCTCATGAATGCACAAAAACAAATCCTAATTAGACATTAGCTAAAACTGAGGTGTTACAGCTCTATCCCCCTTACAAGAATCTTGACCCGATATTCCAAAGGTAGGAAGAGAAAGAAGAAAACAGGGTCACTGTAAGGATAAGAGGGAAACACACTAAACCACACACGAAGTATCTCATGGTAACTCGTGAAGGTAGTGTTAAAAAACAACTCTGAGATGACTAACATGGAACACGCCAAGGTAACGGAGGAAACAAGAGGAGATAGGTTTCAAGGTGTTAGATAGATGGTGTTCACAAGGATTGAGACCATGGAGTTCTAGAAGAGTTTAAGCCTCTGAAAAGGAAAGCTTACAACGGAAAGAACATGACCACAGACTTCGAGATACGAAACTCTACTGGGTGTCTTAAGTAGAGCTTCCAAGGATACAAAGATACAGATAACCAAGTCGTTGAACTACTTTTTATATAGAAGGATCACTCTTCGTTCAACAGAAGGTTATGACAGAGAGGTGTTTTGTGGTTAGGACTCATAAGAGTCACAAGAAACATGTAGCAAGAGGAACTAATGATTACCAACATCATAGTCGCTCTTCGAACATGCTTGATAGCGAAGGAAACTCTTTATTCATCCAGGGTCTATCAAAATCTTTCCCAAAGATCATGATATCACTTTACTCCACCAGGATGAATATATATAAGAAGATTCCTGATGACACGAGGAAAAATAAACTTCATTCTCAGACTTCAATTACTTGGCACAACAAGAAGCTTGCCAACATAAAGGGTCTGGAGGATCGACCGAGAGACATTTAGCAACACTACTTTAAATGTTCTCCTTGATGTTCAAGAATAGACATCAAGTAAAAGTCGGACTTCGGAGACAAAAGAAACCATAAGCACAACTTCTATAATAAATCATAGAGGAAGCCTCATGAAGTGTGGTTGTTATTTGCTGATTCAAGATAATTTGACGATAAGCCTTCCGACTAGTTGTGTCAACCATTACATCAATCTTGCCGGATTTACAAAGAAACCTATGTCAATTCCTTGAGGAACACCCACCATCGTAGCTGCTTGAGATTCAGCTCTGGTTAGGTAGAATGATACTTCTGACTCAGCATGTCCGAATAGAAATCTTGCAACATTTATCACAAGGATAAAGTTACTGGATTTTCAAGACATGGACTTCAGTGTTAAGCTCCAATAGACTGAGCTACATTTCTAGACCAATGTATTAACAATTGTCAGGGGACAACTGCTCATACATCAAGTACTTGCAACAAAACACAACCGTATCCTTAAGATACAGAGTTAACTCTACTCAAAACCACGACGACATCGTTATAAAATTGCACGTGAATCAGAGAAGATCACTTCTAACATCCAGAACACATACTTCGAGACGACTCCAAAGATGGTTCTCTGAAGTTTTCCAACATTAATGCCAAAGGTTCCATATGAATCTATTCTAGCATGGAGAAGATAAGGATATTCTCGATGGGCTCAACAACAAACTTATCGAGATACTATAGGAAGATGGACTCATATGTTGTATGAACAAGACAAAACTATTGGTCAGACCAATGGACATGAGGATGTAATCAAGTGAAAATCACGAGGAGCAGCATCATCAAGATAATCCTTTGGAATGAGTTTGGTTTGACGATAACCCAAATCAAATCAAAGGTGGGAACAATAACATGCCCATGAAGGAAACACTATCTTTCTTCAACACGAACAAAACTAGACATCCCTTTAAGATAAACTAAATCAGATAGAACTTTTGTCTTACAACTCTCCATGTTGTTGTTTAAGCTCAACAAACTAGTTCATGGGTATCCACTATGGATCCTTGGAGAAGAAGTAGTTCAGAGAACTTGCTTGATCAACAACTTGACAACACAGTCATGTAGCAACATGGTGATACTTCTAGTAGACATATAGAATATCACAAACCACCGATATGTCACTTAGTTCAAGAGGGAACTTGCTTGATAAGGCAAGAGACATAGTCTTAGAGTTTCGGCACAAGCGTAACTCTTTGACCGAAGAGGATGCACCAGGGTATCGGAATTGTTAGCACAGTCAAACTTCACTTAGTGATAGGGTTAACCAATCACTCTAAGAATGACACAAATGTCCTTGGAGATCGAAGCAATAATGATTTCTAAGAATCTCAGATGGTCACATTATTACAGACACGCAACATTCACGAGCACGAAAGCTCGAAGGAAGGGTGGGTAAATATGTGTAAGAGCACCACTTCATGAAGAGAGTCATGAAACTCAGCACAACCTCTTAGTATGAAGGAGTGTGATACTCTAAGATAGAACAGATAGAAGCTAATCAATGCCTCTTTATCTGCGGATTACAACACTTTGACCTGGTCCTAGATATGACGAGGTACTGGAGTTTGTTTCTCCTGACATCACGAAATGGTTTGTCTGATGGACCACAAGAGTATCTTGCATCGGAAAACACCAATGCGTAGTACCACTTGGCTACCAACTGATAGACTAAGGTCGTAAACAACAAGGGTAAAAAGAACATACTCAAGATAGAATCTCGAAATGTGGATGCATAGATTATCATTCTTTCGAAAACCCAGGCAAAGAAGGTAATGTGTGGCAGAGTCACGAGTATAGATACGAGACTCACGAGGAGTACTCTTGTCGTGATATTTTTGTTCCATTAGAGAACATCTGCCATAGCTAGTGGTAGGGGAAGTCCTTAACTGTCGAAATTCAATCGCGACAATATCCACAAGCTTGAAAACCAGAATTGTAGTACCATCCATACTGAGGTAATGTGTAGACATTAGCAACAGGGGTCAATGGAATGGATCTTGGGTTAAAGATCAGCTTCATGTACAATATTCATAACACTAGAATCCAGCATAATCCGGGATCTTCAGTTCAAATCCAAGGGTTAAAACCCGAGAAAAGAAGTAACTACTACTTGAGTGAAATAACGTACACTGCAAGGTAGTAACCACGAGGTAGCTTCCAAGAGTGGAAACGACTTCTGAAGTATCCAACAAACAAAAAGGAGGCACACAAGGCGAAAGGAAACCTCGAAGCCTAGAACAGAACACTGTGGATCCTACAATATAATATTGTGGGTCCATAAGGTAAAGAGATCATGATGGAAAGGAATCTCTCAATTGAAGCAGAGCAAGGGGAAACAAGGAATTCACAACACACACAACTCTAAAGAAATCTACACTAGGTCAACTGGCTGAGAAATGACCTACATAGAGGGCACCTAAGTTTTGAAAGATTAGAAGAGATATCAAAACTTTTTAAAGTCAACACAAGATAAGATGACCCAGAGTTAGAGCGAAACTGGATAAGGAGAAAAAGAAGCATACTAGAATTTTCGCCAAAACTTTTCATCTTTGAAATAGTTTTCACAACCACTAGACTCAACATCGACTAGTAGCAAGGTTTTCCTATGGTTGATACTGCTCTGATACCAAAGAACTGTGACACCCCCCGAGATCAGGGTTAAACAAATCCAGACCTTAGCCTGACATAAGCTTAACCTAGAGCTCGAGGATATCCAGTGAGAAATCGGTAACACAACAGTAACGGAAGCTCATAATTGAGCGAAGAACCAAAATATTACAAGAAGAGGTCACTGACCACAAACATCAAACAACGGAAGGAAAATTATGCTATTAAGTATAGCAAACTTAATAAATGGCCTAAGAGGCCTGAAGCATAACGATGACGTCCCAACCCATAGATTCCAGGCCGCCGGCCGGGAACCCCAAGCTACTCGTCATTGTCGATGTCGTACCAAACTTGTCTTCAAGGGAACACTTATTCTGCTACAAAAGTATCAACAAAGCAAGGGTGAGTACAGGGTGTACTCCGCAAGGCTTATGGATGGTGGGGTTATTTTGTATAAAGCCATCTTTGTTTATGAAACCAGAGAGAGAAGAAGCTCGTTTAATCAGAATATTTTAAAAAGGGGATAAGAGAGCGACATCTCTAAAGAATGGGATACTCTATGTGCATGTCGAGAAGATCTAGAATGCATGTCAAATGGAACGCTCGAACTATGTGACTCATGGAATCTACTAGGCAAGTTAGTCAGTCGAGAGGTACCCATAAACCCCGTGTGGATGTACGATCGTCTTGGTTATGAGGGCAAGAACTCGGGTCCTAACTACAAAAACCACCTCGCACCGTAGCCTCCCATACAAGACTTAGCATGTTTAACCTTTACCACTGATCTCAACTCATCTCGTTCTCTTGTCATACTAGATTCTCTGCATCTGATACATCACCTAGATGAACCAGCACTGACAGCTAAGCATGGCTAAGCAAGACACAGATAAAATCTCTAGCAGTGCACACAAGCCAAACCTAGTTATGATAGGAGTAGTGGATCAGGTAATATAAGCTCAAAGGGAGTAATTCAATAGATGGGATACTCTATCTATCGATAAAATACCATAGTAGAATCGTATGCATCATGGCAAGAATGAAATACTTTCAAAATCTTAGGATTCTTTTATGTGTGGGGCTATGATTCCCTTGTTTTTTGATAACTAATAAGAAGATCTTCGGAAGCCTTGTACTTGACTTGATTATAGTTGGTCAAGTATTGTTCGTCGGTCTTCGATGGTGTTGACCTCGGTCTTCGATCTTGATCTCGATATCATATTCCACCGACAAGAAGCAAACACCAGAAAGAAAGGGAAACAATCAACACATGGCATCGATGCAATGCTCAAGCAAGGATGATGATATGACAAGTTAAACAGAGTTGAAATGTAACCCTAATACATGCTTGGCAATTTAAGCGGGGTCCGAGGGGTCCAAACCTTAAAACAGGAGAGACCCCAGAATCATGTGCGGGGGTTCATTTAGTTCTCTAACTAAACTTGCAATGAAAGTTGTTGATCAATGCATGATTATAATTTAAGCAGATAGATCTCATTTTTCTGAACATTTTGATATATTACACATATTTTTCTAACTTATAAATAATTAGTTATTGAATTTCTAGTATTTATTCAATTTTTATAATTAATTAAACCAATTTAAAAGCTTTACTACGTCATTATGACGTCAGCGGGGAGGTTAAAACTTTTCACACCGGGCTGGGCTCTAGCCACAAGCGTCGGATGACGTCGACGACGTCACACCAGCAGTGAGCTACGAATCTACGACGGGGCGGTGAGTTGGGGGCTGGCGGGCATGCAAGAGCTAGCGTGTTCGAAGCAGCACGTCACAACCTACCAATTAGGGTCGGCGCCGCTAGCGGGAGGTCGCCGGAGAGAGCTCTACAACGACTACTGGCGGCGGCGGACGATGGTGCACGGGGTCCTTGTAGTCAGCAAGGGCGGTGGATACACGTATCTTGGCGGGGCGATCATCGCAGCGATGGTGGACGGCTCCGGTAGCAACACGCACCTGCTTCTCGTCGTCGCTCTTCTCTCGGGAGGAAGAAGAAAAGAAGAGGACTGCGAAACGGTATTGGGCTGGGGTGGGCTGAACTTGGGCCGCTGTGGGCCACGGGATAGGTAGTAGGAGCTGTTGTTGCTCGGTTGCTGCGGCGGCAGATAGAGGGGAAGGAAGATGGGCCGGCCTACTTAGCTGCTAGCTCCTTTTTTTTAGCAGAAATCCTTTTTCCAAATCTGTTTTTGTTTCTCTCTTTTTATAAACATCTCAAATATGTTTTTGATAGTTTCAAAAATACCAGAAGGTTACAAAATGTATAAAAAATATTGTAGGGACCCCTTTAGTCAAATTTGGGATCCATACATTTTAGATACTTTCTGAAATTCAAACTATTTTGAATGTGTTTAAGAGAAAGAAGAAAACTAGGGTTTTAGGGTTTTGCCTTCTTTTCTTTAGATGTACTTTTAAGGAATGATGCTCATGAATGCACAAACAAATCCTAATTAGACATTAGCTAAAACTGGGGTGTTACAATAGGTAAGAACATCATTGAATACAAAGTTTTGCAAACCAACCCTATTGCAAAGTAAATGGAAGCCATTGGGAATACCGAGTTGGTTCAATATAATGGGGCAAGCCCACTTGGTTGCCTTCACTTCTCAGTTCTTGATCCTTTCGAAGCGATCATGTTGGAGCTCGTTTCTAAACCATATCCCCATGCATTCTTGAGTGACAGCCCGAGAAGCGCTAGCAGCAGCATGAGCATTGATACATTGCAAATGTATCTATAATTTTTGATGTTCCATGCTTGGTTTTATCTACTTTCTTATGTTTTGTCCACACTTTGGAGTAATTTTCATATGATTTCTTGGACTAACCTATTCACAAGATGCCACAGTGCCAGTTGCCTGTTTTCTGCTGTTTTTGGTTCCAGGAAGTCAGAAAATGAATATTCTCGGAATTGGACGGGACAAAAGCCAAAGTTACTATTTTCCCGAAAGACTCACGGAGCCAGAAGGAGAGTCGGAGAGGGGCCACAGGGTGGCCACACCCCCCTTGGCGCGGGCCAGCCCAGGCCGCGCCAGGGCATGGTGTGGGCCCCATGGCCGGCCATCGACCTTGCCTCTTTCGCCTATAAGAGCCTCCCGATACCAAAACCCTAGATCATCAACCAAAATTCCACGAAAAGGTCCACAGTGCCGCCGCCACTGAAGGGGAGATTCGGGGGACAGAAAGTCTCTGTTCCGGCACCCTACCGGGATAGGGAAGTGCCCCCGGAGCCATGTCCATCGATCTCCACCACCATCTCCATCACCATTGCTGATTCCCATGATGAGGAGGGAGTAGTTCTCTCTCGAGGCTAAGGGTTCTACCGGTAGGTATGTGTTCATCTTTCTCTCTATGCATGATCATATTATGATCATGAGCTTGTAATCTATAGATCTACCTTGCTACTCAAGTGCTTTAATAGATCTCTGCTCTCCCCATGTGTGTGAAAGTGACAACATGCACACCATGGTGGCACTTAGGCTAGAGATTAAAATACTTGTTATGAGTTATATTTGGAGTTGGATGTATTTATGAAATTGTGGTGTTGTTGGAACCATCTAGTGCTCAAGGTGATAGTGTGGGGTTTTCTAGATGGGAAAGGCTTACTTTGAGGTGTGCTGTTATAGCCCTACCATGGATTAGAGTGTCCAACCGGAGAGTAGTTCAGCGTAGTATCATAAAGAAGAATATATTTATATGAGAGTGTTCACTAGTGAAAGTATGATCCCTAGGCCTTGTTTCTTAGCATTGAAACACCCTTTGCAATTAGATCTGTTACATGTTTGCTTGCTTCCTTCTTTATTTCAGTTTTCCTTTAGTCTCTTCCACGCCATCAAGCTATTATTTATCACCGTTACCGCTTATAATTATCCATACCACTTGTATTTCACTATCTCTTCGCCGAACTAGTGCACCTATACACCTGACAAGTGTATTGGGTGTGTTGGGGACACAATAGACTTCTTGTATCTTGATTGCAGGGTTGCTTGAGAGGGGATACCTTTGACCACTTCCTCCCTAAGTTCGATAAACCTTGGGTGATCCACTTAAGGGAAAACTTGCTGCTGTTCTACAAACCTCTGAACTTGGAGGCCCAACAACTATCTACAAGAATAGAAGTGCGTAGACATCAAGCTATTTTCTGGCGCTATTGTCGGGGAGGTAAGGTAAAAGGTATTCACACCGGAGGATTAAAGAAGAAGAACCTCCCACGGCAAACGCCTATTTTCTGGCGCCGCTGTCGGGAGGTATAGAAAGATACTCACATCCTCCGGTGTGAGTGCTCGAAGTTATTTCCTTTAGATTCTGCAATTTTGTATTTTTGTTTCTTGTTTTCACTAGTTAGGCTTAATGGAAAACAACAACAAAATTAGAGAGCTTTATAGTAATTATCTTGAGTTAGGACATGAAGTGTTTGAAGAGAAAATTAAAAAACCTATGGAACTTTATTTGCATGCTAATAGCAATGTTATTAGTATGAATTCTTTAGACACCATTATTGCTAATGCTATGGAAAATTCTAAGCTTGGGGAAGCTAGTTTTTATGAAAATGATCTTTTTAGTTCCCTAGCTTTGGAAGATAGCTATTCTATTGCTTATGATGATACCAAACCTCCAATATATGATGATTACAATGATGAATATGATATTTTCAGTCCACCTACTATTGAGGAGAAAATTAATTATGATTACAATATGCCTCCTATATTTGATGATTATGGTGATGAGAATAATAATGATAGCTATTTTGTTGAATTTGCTCCCAGTACAATCAATAAGAATGACTATGTTTATGTGGGGAGTATTAATTCTTTTATGCATGTGGCTCATGATAAGAATGTTTCTTGTGATAGTTATATTGTTACTTTTATTCATGATGCTACTGAAAGTTATTGTGAGAGAGGGAAACATGGTTTTATGTGTCTCAACAATATTAAGTTTCCCCTCTTTATGTTGAAAGTCTTGAAGTTGCACCTGTTTTGCTTTCCTATGCTTGTTGATTTGTGCTTTCATGACTTGTTTCTTTACAAGATTCCTATGCATAGGAAGTGGGTTAGAATTAAATGTGCTTTGAGTTTGCTTCTTGATGCTCTCTTTTACTTCAATTCATATTTCTTATGTGAGCATCTTTTCAAACTATCATGCCTAACTTAAAGGCGTTAAAGAAAAGTACTTATTGGGAGATAACCCAAAAGTTTTAGATGAGTATTGGAAGTTATTACCTCTGTAATAACCACTCCTTATCCTTTTTATTTGCTTTTTGTGCCAAGAGTAACCTCTAATGACAGTGAAGTAATGATTGGGAAAGTTGCTGTCCCGAAACAGATTTTTGTGCTTCACCGTAAACATTCGTGAGAGAGCTCTGTACGTCAGATTGAGCTGTAATGTTTTGTACTTCTGCCCCAGGTTGTTATCTAACTTTCGTTAGTTCAACACTTTTTGATTTGAGCAACAGAAGGGCTTCGAAAAAATTCGTCTTTACCTGCTGGTCTGTTTTGACAGATTTCTGCCATTATTTGCTTTTGCTTCTTGTTGGTTCCTTTTTGAGTTCTTTTGGGAAATTGAGCTTTTTGAGTGAAGTGCTACAGTATCTAGTGTTCTAATGGAAGTTTATTTGGTGTTAGAACTGAACCTTGAGACTTATTTATCTTAAGTGCACTAATGTTGCTAATAAGATTGTGTGAAGTTTTGTACGAAAGAAAATTTTCAGGTGTATGGAAGAAATGAGTAACGAGATGAAGGATGGACTAAAGCTCAAGCTTGGGGATGCCACGCGTGTCACCCCAAGAAATATCCAATACGTACAAGCGTCAAAGCTTGGGGATGCCCAAGGCATCCCCTTCTTCATCAATAAAAATTCCAGGTTTCTTCCAAACGCTTCATTTTTATTGTTTCATGCATAGTTGAGTTGTTCTTGGAGCATCTCCTTTTTCATTTTAGTTTTGTTTTTCGTTTGCTTAGTTTGCTTAGTTTGCTTAATAAATTGGTTGGACCCCCTCTTTCATACATTGGTTGGCAAATAGTTTGGTTTGGATTGGAAAAGAGTAGGAAAGTTCGTGCTTATGTGGTAAAAAGAGCTCGTTTTTGACTGTGGCCTATGCTCTGTCATGCCATGCTTGATATTGTTTTGGCTTTATGCTTAGTATTCTTTGCTGTAGCATGACTTGTTACAAACAATTGAGATTGCTTAATGTGCCTTGGATGAATCATGTGTTGTTTTAGCATATTAAAGCATAGTATAGTGGTATTCTCCTTTGATGCTTTATTTGGGTTGACTTGGCACATGCTTACACCATGTTATGACTGTATCAAGTCACCATAGCCTTTATGATCCTTTAGTTTTCGACTTGTAGTATCACTTTATGCTTTGATCAATGATGTTTTGTCGCTCTACATGATTATGGCCATTATTGCTCTCTTAGTTTGTCGCTCCCAGTCTTTTGCTAGCCTCCACAACAAAGTATGAGTTCCACTCATGCATCCAACTCCCTAAACCAAGTTATTCCATAGAGTCCACCATACCTACCTACTAGCTTATGCTATTCCAAGTATATTCATGCTTTTGTTTACCTTCCAAATTAAACTTGTTATGAGAAAACTAGTGATTAAAGCTCTCACGAACTTGATGGCACACTTTACTTTATTGCCTCTAATAAACTTGAACCATTGGGTCATTTTTTGTTGCTTATATGCTTGCGCTTTATAAGTTGAAATTATCAGAACCATGTACCATGGGGAACGCTTTCAACATTGCACTTGTACTTTGTACCCCGTTGATATCATGTTCTTTTGCTTACGGATCCCGGCGGTGTGAAATAAAAGTGGAACTTGTAAGATCATGGAGTTTGTATGTGTGTTAGAGAAATGCTTGGGCCGCTAGCCTAAGCCATGCCTAATCATGGTGGAAACTTGCAGCATCACCATAATGAGCATTCTATGAAGCATCCTCAATAAAAACCTATGCAAATAGCAAATAAAAAGATCGCTGAGATGCTCATTGTCTGCTTGCCTTGTCATTTTGATTATGGGAAAGCTCCCGTATCATGTGCAAGGGTACCCCGTTGGCGGTTCTTAATTATACACATATACTTACAATGACAAGAGCTTACTCGTGACTAAAGTTGAGTAGCATGAGGATCGGTCTTCGTAAGTAAGGGGCATGAGATTTCGGTTTATAACTTGTCAAGCATATCCTCTTAGTTGTGTCACTTTAACCTTAATCACCTTCAAGATGCTTATGATAGGGGCAATGAGAGCTGAAAGCTATAAGTACCATAATTTTTGGAAGCTCATTATGAGACTTGAATCCCTACTTCCTTTTACAACGGCCTTTCTTCCACCATTATATATTGAGTCTCCACCTTCTATCTTTATGCACCTACTTGGGGATGTTGATACATTGCAAATGTATCTATAATTTTTGATGTTCCATGCTTGGTTTTATCTACTTTCTTATGTTTTGTCCACACTTTGGAGTACTTTTCATATGATTTCTTGGACTAACCTATTAACAAGATGCCACAGTACCAGGTGCCTATTTTCTGCTGTTTTTGGTTCCAGGAAGTCAGAAAATGAATATTCTCGGAATTGGACGGGACAAAAACCGTCAGTACATAGGGTGGCCAGAAGGAGAGTCGGAGAGGGGCCATAGGGTGGCCACACCCTCCCTTGGCGAGGGCCAGCCCAGGCCGCCCCAGGGCATGGTGTGGGCCCCATGGCCGGCCACCGACCTTGCCTCTTTCGCCTATAAGAGACTCCCGATACCAAAACCCTAGATCATCAACCAAAAATCCATGAAAAGTTCCGCAGCGCCGCCGCCACCGAAGGGGAGATTCGGGGGACAGAAAGTCTCTGTTCCGGCACCCTGCCGGGAAAGGGAAGTGCCCCCGGAGCCATCTCCATCGATCTCCACCACCATCTCCATCACCATTGCTGATTCCCATGATGAGGAGGGAGTAGTTCTCTCTCGAGGCTAAGGGTTCTACCGGTAGCTATGTGTTCATCTCTCTCTATGCATGATCATATTGTGATCATGAGCTTGTAATCTATAGATCTCTGCTCTCCCCATGTGTGTGAAAGTGACAGCGTGCACACCATGGTGGCACTTAGGCTAGAGATTACAAATACTTGTTATGAGTTATATTTGGAGTTGGATGTCTTTATGAAATTGTGGTGTTTGTTGGAACCATCTAGTGCTCAAGGTGACAGTGTGGGGTTTGCGAGATGGGAAAGGCTTACTTTGAGGTGTGCTGTTATAGCCCTACCATGGATTAGAGTGTCCAACCGGTGAGTAGTTCAGCGTAGTATCATAAACAAGAATATATTTATATGAGAGTGTTCACTAGTGAAAGTATGATCCCTAGGCCTTGTTTCTTAGCATTGAAACACCGTTTGCAATTAGATCTGTTACATGTTTGATTGCTTCCTTCTTTATTTCAGTTTGCCTTTAGTCTCTTCCACGCCATCAAGCTATTATCTATCACCGTTACCGCTTATAATTATCCATACCACTTGTATTTCACTATCTCTTCGCCGAACTAGTGCACCTACACACCTGACAAGTGTATTGGGTGTGTTGGGGACACACGAGACTTCTTGTATCTTGATTGCAGGGTTGCTTGAGAGGGGATACCTTTGACCACTTCCTCCCTGAGTTCGATAAACCTTGAATGATCCACTTAAGGGAAAACTTGTTGCTATTCTACAAACCTCTGCACTTGGAGGCCCAACAGCTGTCTACAAGAATAGAAGTGCGTAGACATCAAGCATGAGTTCAGCTCCTTGTGTCATCATCTAAAGCAAAAAAGGAAGACAAAATAAAACTTTTTGATCCAACAATAATAAGTCTAACATATTTCTCATCATAGCACACTAAGGAATCCTCCCAAAATAATAATCTAGGCAAGAGAATCATGGTAATTAGTTCATAGAAGGTCTCACCCTAGATTGATAATGGCAATAGGTCGAAGATGAAGTTGCAAAAATTAATTGGAGGATCGGAGGAGAAACATATCGTAGATCACTTGTGTGCGAGGAAATCGAATGAATTTGAGTAGAAGTAAAGATCTCTTGAGGTTTTGACAGAGCATATAGGTAGAAGAAAGAAATAGGATTGAAGTTTTGGAGTTGGAGGTACCTTCCCGTGCTAGTTTTTTGGTCGGACGCAACTATACGGGCGCAACTATATGGCCGGAACATTGTGTTGTCGCCGTATAGTTGGCCTTCTGTCAATTTTTTAGGGTTTCCACCTGGCGGCGCAGCTATATGACCAGAACTATATGGACGGAACAATATGTTCCCGCCATATAGTTGGTTGTCAAACCGTTTGTACCTAGAAAATAAATTGTACAAAGGCATCAATATCTATACGACAAGAACTATACGGCTGGAATTTTTATTACCGCCATATAGTTGGGTGTTAAACCGTCAGTACATGGAAAAGAATTTGTACAAAAGCACCGATATCTATACGACCGGAGCTATACAGCCGGAAGTTTTATTCTCTCCGTATAGTTGGTCGTTAAACAGTCAGTACTTTTGAAAGAATTGTCGATGGCAAAAATATCTATATGGCCAGAATTTTTATTCCCGCCGTATAGTTGGTCGTTAAACTCTCTCTGTCCATTAAAATATTTCTGTTTCTTTGTGAATTACTTCTTATACTAAAACTTAGCGAAATACCTTGTTTTTGACAGAAAGTTGACAGTTAATATTATCGACCAACAACAACATGTATAAAACATGATTTTAAGTACTACCGAAATTCTACTCCTCAAATGGAGTTTTCTAGCACTCTTTATTAAACATAAACTTAAACTAAGACTTAAAACTTAACTCAAACCTTTATTTTACATGGGTTTCCTCCCATGGAGCTCTCTTTTATGGTCAATAGCTTGACCTTGATGTTTCTTACATAGGCCAAATGAGTGGAACACCCACTGCAAAGTAATTGGCCTTCAAAGTGATGGCCTCCTTTTCATCATGCTTGGCTTTCTTCTTCCTAGTGAAATGTATAACAAAAGGATCCCGCGAAAGGAAATTGAAGCTTCACGTTCCCTTCATGGAGATTAATTAAAGCCTTTATAGTTCTTAAGAAAGGACAGCCTAGTATAATAGGAGTAGTAGCATCTTCAGGCATGTTAACAATAACGATAATTAGAGCAGGACAACCTTTAATGTAAACTAAAGTATTCTCCTTAATTCCTACAACTTGTTTATAGGTAGAATCTGAAAGATGTAGTTCTAGTTCCGTGATTTTGAAAGAGCCAAGATTTAACTTGTTAAAAAGATTCTTTGGGATTGTTGAAACGCCTGCACCTAGATCACAAAGTGCAGCGATTTTATTTGTCCCAATTTTAGTCTTAATCGCAGGCTCAAATATATCATCTAGTTTAACAGGTAATTTTCAACGATTTTCTTGTATTCCTCTTCAAGCTCGCATACCTTTATCGCTACCTGATCAACAAAGTGTTGATACATGGCTTCATCATTTCCTTCACTCACCGGAATTTTAATGTTGATCTTTTTTACAAGATATTCAATGGTGTATCTTGGTGAGGGAGCATTACTATAATCAAGTTCTTCAGGCTCCTCCCTTTGGATTCTCATCATTTTGAGGTCTTCAATAGGATTGGGCTCATCTTTTTCCTGCAAATTTAGCTAGAATGAGAGTTTGACTCTCAGCTATCTTAACTAGCTGTGCCTCAACAATCATTGTCCTTTCTTGGAGGGCTTGCAAATCATTCCTCAAACTTACAGCTTGGTTACATAATTTACCAAGCATAGCATCATGGTTCTCCGTTATTTTAACAAGAATATTGTTTTGTTCATTTTGTGAGTCTATGAAAGACTTAAGTGTTTCTTGGAGACTTCCATTACTAGTTCCCATATTATTATTAGAGTTAGATGCATTATTAGAATAGTGTTTCTGAAATTTAGGATTATAATTCTTCTTCCAAGAAAGGTTATAATCATTACGAGCTATGAAGTCTATTTCTTCAATATTTGTTTCTAGGATAGCTCTTACCTAGGTTTCTTTACCTTTTACGGCTAATATGAGCTCATCCAACTTAGCATTGAGTTCTTCATTTTCTTGTGGTGAGACAGAGTTCACCTTCTTCGTGTTTGATCTTTCCACATACCATTGGGCATGGTTATCTTGCATATTGTCTAGTAGCTTCTTTGCGTCGGTAATATGTTTACCCATGAATGTCCCTCCATCTGCAGTATCAAGCATAGACTTAGACACAAGATTAAGAGAATTATAAAATAAATGGAGGATTAACCAATCTCCCATCCAGATGTCCACGCACTTATATTCTTGTAGACAGTTGTTGGGCCTCCAAGTGCAGAGGTTTGTAGAACAGCAACAAGTTTTCCCTTAAGTCGATTACCCAAGGTTTATCGAACTCAGGGAGGAAGTGGTCAAAGGTATCCCTCTCAAGCAACCCTGCAATCAAGATACAAGAAGTCTCTTGTGTCCCCAACACACCCAATACACTTGTCAGGTGTATAGGTGCACTAGTTCGGTGAAGAGATAGTAAAATACATGTGGTATGGATATAAGACAATGGTGCTAGAAAATAGCTTGATGGTGTGGAAGAGACTAAAGTAAAACTAAAATAAAGATGGAAGCAAGCAAACATGTAAGAGATCTAGTTGCAAACGGTGTTTCAATGTTTAGAAACAAGGCCTAGGGATCATACTTTCACTAGTGAATACTCTCATATAAATATCTTCTCTTCATGATACTACTCTGAACTACTCTCCGGTTGGACACTCTAATCCATGGTAGGGCTATAACAACACACCTCAAAGTAAGCCTTTCCCATCTAGATAACCCCACACTGTCACCTTGAGCACTAGATGGTTCCAACAAACACCACAATTTCATAGAAACATCCAACTCCAAATATAACTCATAACAAGTATTTGTAATCTCTAGCCTAAGTGCCACCATGGTGTGCATTTTGTCACTTTCACACACATGGGGAGAGCAGAGATCTATTAAAGCACTCGAGTAGCAAGGTAGATCTACTTGATTATAAAGGTCATGATCACAATATGATCATGCATAGAGAAAGAGATGAACACATAGCTACCGATAGAACCCTTAGCCTCGAGGAAGAACTACTCCCTGATCATCATGGGAATCAGCAACAGCGATGGAGATGGTGGTGGAGGTCGATGGAGATGGCTCCGGGGAGCACTTCCCCATCCCGACAGGGTGCCGGAACAGAGACTTTCTGTCCCCCCCGAATCTCCTCTTTAGTGGCAGCGGCGCTGTGGAACTTTTCGTGGCTGGAGGCTGTTCGATTTAGGGTTATTAGCATCGGGAGGTACCTTATAGGCGAAGAGGCAAGGTCGGTGGGCGGCCAGGGGGGCACACCACTTGGGGGCGTGACCATGGCTAGCCCGCGCCACCATATGGTGTGCCTACCCTGGTGCCCTACTCCGTATCTGCTTTGTGTTTCCGTGTTGCTCCGGGAAAAATAGGCATATCGGCTTTTGTCCCATCCAATTCCGAGATTATTGATTTTCTGCCTTTTCTGGAACCAAAAACAGAAGAAAACAGGCAACTGGCACTATGTCATCTTGTTAATAGGTTAGTCCTAGAAAAAACATATAAAAATACGTCAAAGTTTTGACAAAGCAAAGCAAAGTAGATACTAAACAAGCATGGAACATCAAAAATTATAGATACGTTTGCAACGTATCAACATCCCCAAGCTCAACTCTTGCTCGTCCTCGAGTAGGTAAGTGATAAAAAGAAAGAATAATTTTTTAGGTGACTTGCACCATCATAAACTTGATCAAAGTGTTTGTAAAACATGGATAGCTAGGATCATAGTACTTCAACATAGCATGAAGGATAAAGTCTAGCAATAAGACATAGCAACTATGTTGCAACATGAAAAGGCACAAACAAAAGATTCATGAATAACAATGTTTTGCAAGACCTTTGTTTGTTTCACATAAAGAAAACATAGCATAGTGGCATTCAGCTTGTCCCTCATAGAGTAGCAAACATAACTGCATAGGACACCTTCAAAGTTTATAAGGGTGACTAGATACAATTAGTTTAAGAACAAGCAATATCAAAGTTATGCATCAATCAACAAGTCTTGGGACAATGCACATAGAACTAAGAATGGCCACTATGCTCTCAAAGTAGGTGCATAAAGATAGAAGGTGGAGACTCAACATAAAAGTAAAAGAAGGGCCTTCATAGAAGGAAGCAGAGATTCAAGTTCCATAAAGAGATTCCAAAAATTATGGTCCTTATTAGCTTTCATCTATCATTGCCCCTATCATAAGCATCTTGAAGTGATTAAGATTAAAGTGAACAAACTATGGAGTATATGCTTGACAAAGTATAAGTTGGAAATCTCATGTCCCTTGAATACGAGGGCCGCTCCTCATGCTACTCAAGTTTAGTCACCGGTAAGTTCTTGTCATAGTAAGTACATGTGTATCATAGAGAACTGCCAACGGCGTACCCCTTGCCCGATGATACGGAAGAATCTCCATAACAAAATGATAAGGCAAGCAGACAACGAGCATCTCAACAATATTCTTATTTACCATGGGAACATGGTGATTTTTTTCTCTCTTTCCTCTTTTCTTATATCTCTTTTTTTCTTTTTCTCAATATCTGACTCTTTTTTTATAAGAAAAATGCTTCATAGACAGCTCATTATGGCTATGCTACAGGTTTCCACCATGACAACATGGATTAGACCGGCGGCCCAGGTGTTTCTCTAACACATATACATAACTCCATGGACTTACAAACTCCCCTTTCATTTCACACCGACGACATCCATTGACAAAAGAGCATGATATCAACTAGGTACAAAGTACAAGTGAAATGTTGAAAGCGTTCCCCATGACAGCATGGTTCTGCTAATCCCCAACATATAAATGCAAGAAAATACAACATAGACGACACAATGGTTCAAGTTCATTAAGGGCAAGAAAAGTAAAGTGTGCCATCAAGTTCGTGAGAGCTTTATTCACTAGTTTTCTCATAACAAGTTTAATTCAGAAGGTAGATAAAACATGAATATACTTGGAATAGCAAATGCTAATAGGTAGGTATGGTGGACTCTTTGGAATAACTTGGTTTTAGGAGTTGGATGCATTAGTGGAACTCATACTTGGTTACAAAGGCTAGCAAAAGAATGGGGGCGACCAACTAAGAGAGCAATAATGGCCATAATCATGCAAAGCGACAAAACATTATTAATTAAAGCATAAAGTGATATTACAAGTCAAAAACTAAAGGATCATAAAGGCTATGGTGACTTTTGATAGTCATAACATGGTGTGAGAATGTGCCAAGTCAACCCAAATAAAGCATCAAAGGAGAATACCACAATACTATGCTTTAATATGCTAAAACAACACATGATTCTTCCAAGGCACATTAAGCAATCTCAATTGTTTATAACAAGTCATGCTACAACAAAGATCACTAAGCATAAAGCCAAAACAATACCAAACATGACATAAAAAAGCATAGGCCACAGTCAAAAACAAGCTCTTTTTACCACTTAAGCATGAACTTTCCTACTCTTTTCCAATCCAACCCAACTTATTTGAAAACTAATGTATGAATGAGGGGGTCCAACCAATTTATTCAAGAAAACTAAGCAAACGAAGAAAACTAAAACCAAAAACAAAAACGAAGACACTCCAAGAAAAACACAACTGTGCATGAAACAATAAAAATGAAGTGTTTGGAAGAAACCTGAGATTTTTATTGATGAAGAAAGGGATGCCTTGGGCATCCCCAAGCTTTGACGCTTGTAGTTCTTGGATATTTCTTGGGGTGACACGTGTGTCATCCCCAAGCTTGATCTTTAGTTCATTCTTCATCTCATTACATCATTCTCTCCATACACCTGAAATTTTTCCTTCATACAAAACTTCACACAATCTTTATTAGCAACATTAGTGCATTGAAGATAATAAGTCTTTGTGTTCAGTTTAAACACCAATAAAACTTCCATTAAAACACAAGGTATTGTAGAACTTCCCTCAAAAATCTCAATTCCCCAAAAAGAACTCAAAAAGGAATCAACAAGAAGCAAATGCAAATAATGGCAGAAATCTGTCAAAACAGACCAGAAGGTAAAAACCAATTTTTTGGAAGACCTTCTGTTGCTCAAATCGAAAAGTGTTGAACAAACGAAAGTTAAATAACAACCTAGGTCAGTAGCACAAAAATTCATGCCTCAAAACGATGTACATATATTTTACACGAATTTGTACAGTGAAGCACAAAAATCTGTTTTGGACAGCAACTTTCCCAAGCATTACTTCTCTCTCATTAGAGGTTACTCTTGGCACAAAAAGCAAATAAAAAGGATAAGGAGCGGTTATTACTGAGGTAATAACTTCCAAGACTCATCTAAAACTTTTGGGTTATCTCCCAATAAGTACTTTTCTTTAATGCCTTTAAGTTAGGCATGATAGTTTGAGAAGATGCTCACATAATAAATATGAATTGAACTAAAAGAGAGCCTCAAGAAGCAAATTCAAAACACATTTAAGTCTAACCCACTTCCTATGCATAGGAATCTTGGAAAGAAACAAGTCATGAAAGCACAAAACAACAAGCATAGGAAAGCAAAACAAGTGAAACTTAAAAAAATTCAACATAAAAAGGGGAAACTTAATATTATTGAGATGCATAAAACCATGTTTCCCTCTCTCATAATAACTTTCAGTAGCATCATGAATAAAATTAACAATATAACTATCATATGAAACATTCTTATCATGAGCCACATGCATAAAAGAATTAATACTCCCCACATAAACATAGTCATTTTTATTAATTGTAATGGGAGTAAATTCAACAAAATAGCTATCATTATTATTCTCATCACCATAATCATCAAATATAGGAGGCATATTGTAATCGTAATTAATTTTCTCCTCAATAGTAGGTGGACTGAAAATATCACATTCATCATTGTAATCATCATATATTGGAGGCATAGTATCATCAAAGTAAATTTTCTCCTCCGTGCTTGGGGGACTAAAAATATCATGCTCATCAAAACCAGCTTCCCCAAGCTTAGACTTTTCCATAGCATTAGCAATAATGGTGTCCAAAGAATTCATACTAACAACATTGCTATTAGCATGCAAATAAAGTTCCATAGGTTTTTTAATTTTTTCTTCAAACACTTCATGTCCTAACTCAAGATAAATACTATAAAGCTCTCTAATTTTGTTGTTGTTTTCCATTAAGCCTAACTAGTGAAAACAAGAAACAAAAAGACAAAATTGCAGAATCTAAAGGAAATAACTTTGAGCACTCACACCGGAGGATGTGAGTACCTTTTACCTTACCTCCCCGGCAACGGCGCTAGAAAATAGCTTGATGTCTACGCACTTCTATTCTTGTAGACAGTTGTTGGGCCTCCAAGTGCAGAGGTTTGTAGATCAGCAGCAAGTTTTCCCTTAAGTGGATTACCCAAGGTTTATCGAAATCAGGGAGGAAGTGGTCAAAGGTATCCCTCTCAAGCAACCCTGCAATCAAGATACAAGAAGTCTCTTGTGTCCCCAACACACCCAATACACTTGTCAGGTGTATAGGTGCACTAGATCGGCGAAGAGATAGTAAAATACAAGTGGTATGGATATAAGACAATGGTGCTAGAAAATAGCTTGATGGCGTGGAAGAGACTAAAGGCAAACTAAAATAAAGATGGAAGCAAGCAAACATTTAACAGATCTAGTTGCAAACGGTGTTTCAATGTTTAGAAACTAGGCCTAGGGATTATACTTTCACTAGTGAACAATCTCATATAAATATCTTCTCTTCATGATACTACTCTGAACTACTCTCCGGTTGGACACTCTAATCCATGGTAGGGTATAACAGCACACATCAAAGTAAGCCTTTCCCATCTAGATAACCCCACACTATCACCTTGAGCACTAGATGGTTCCACCAAACACCACAATTTCATAGAAACATCCAACTCCAAATATAACTCATAACAAGTATTTGTAATCTCTAGCCTAAGTGCCACCATGGTGTGCACGCTGTCACTTTCACACGCATGGGGAGAGAAGAGATCTATTAAAGCACTCGAGTAGCAAGGTAGATCTACTTGATTACAAAGCTCATGATCACAATATGATCATGCATAGAGAGAGAGATGAACACATAGCTACCAGTAGAACCCTTAGCCTCGAGGAAGAACTACTCCCTCATCATCATGGGAATCAGCAATAGCGATGGAGATGGTGGTGGAGGTCAGTGGAGATGGCTCCGGGGCACTGCCCCGTCCCGGCAGGGTGCCGGAACAGAGACTTTAGTTCCCCCAAATCTCCTCTTCGGTGGCGGCGGTGCTGTGGAACTTTTCGTGGCTGGGGGCTGTTCGATTTAGGGTTTTTGCATCAGGAGGCATCTTATAGGTGAAGAGGCAAGGGCGGTGGGCGGCCAGGGGGCCCACAACACCTGTGGCGCGGCCAGGACTAGCCCACGCCACCATATGGTGTGCCCATCCTGGTGCCCTACTCCGTATCTGCTTCGTGTTTCTGTGTTGCTCCGGGAAAAATAGGCACATTGGCTTTTATCCCGTCCAATTCCGAGAATATTGATATTCTTCCTTTTCTGGAACCAAAAACAGGCAACTGGCACTATGGCATATTTTTAATAGGTTAGTCCCAGAAAACATATAAAAATACCTCAAAGTGTTGACAAAGCAAAGCAAAGTAGATACTATACAAGCATGGAACATCAATAGTTATAGATACGTTTGCAACGTATCACATCCCATGGATGGGATAGTTTCTTAAGCATTCTTTCATCCTCTCCCATGCAAGCGCTAGTGGCTCACACTCTTCCTATCTAAAACCAGTAATATTAGATCTTAGTTGCATAGTCTTTGCAGGTGGGAAAAATTTAGTCATAAATAAAGAAGTACAACCCACCCATGATGTAATAGTATTTTTAGGCAAAGCTGGCAACCATTCTTTTGCTCTTCCTCTAAGAGAGAAAGGAAATAAATGCAATTTGACCGCATCGGGGTCAACATATGTTATGCGCATCATATCACATATTTCAGTGAAAGTATTCAAGTGCATACCTGTGTCCTCAACATCAGAGCTGCCAAATTGATTCTATTGAACCAAACTTAAATAATGGGGCTTAATTTCATAGTCATCAGTAGCAATTGCTGGCTGAGTAATAGGAGTACGCAAATAATCATTATTGGGAGTGGGAAATTCCCCAAGCTTCTTTTCAGCCATATTTCTTGTGTTTTTGGGTTTTCTTAAATAGAGACTTATGATAATAATAGAAACAAGAGTTTAAAGACTAATTAATTTTTTGGTTTTTCAAATAAATACTGAAAGCAAACTAAAAATTAAAAACAAGAATTAAAACTAGCAAGGTTCCTACTAACCACACCAGGGTAGCTATTGCCTCCCCAGAAACGGCGCCAGAAAAAGGGTTGATACCTTCGATCCGTATTACGGATGTAGTATAGCTCTTTTTCCCTAGTAGACCTAGGTTTATCGAATCCTCAGGAAGCATAAGCATAGTGAAGTTACTTTAATTGACCTTTGGAGTTTTATAATTCCTTTTGTGTTTTTACCAGAACAAGAGTTTGCGTCATTTTGTTGTTGTCGATGATGGAGAGAGAGGGCCTAGGGCATTAGGTTTCACCTGTAGTTGTGCAAAACATCTGATGGGAATAAAAGATAAAAATAAAGTATGCATGTAATTGTTAGCGCAAGATAAATTATATGTGGGTAGTGCATCCATAATTGCTATTGCCTCCGCAACCGCTTATAGCAATAACCTACTAGTATTATCCATAGAAGAAAGATAACTAATGATATGCATAGTGATGTCACTGTTGGTCCCAAGTAAATCCCTCACATACAGCCGTACTACCCTTTCTGTCACTAGGGTTCCCAACCTACAGATTAGTCATTACTCATAGTCCCTATACCTGGCTCAATCCTCGGGGTCTTGGGTACCTGACAAGTCCTTAGATTGAGGCAAGAGAGGATACAATAATCATCATGTCATACAAACTAATACATGATCCCATCTATGATAAATAACATGCACAAAAAGCTACACGGCTAGGTCGAAGCCCTTAGCCCAATGAGAATTACTCACACATAGAGATGAGATCAAAGATCATAAACGTTGTAGCGAAAATCATGAGATTGATAGTAATAGTCTTACAATGTTGCCAATTGAAGAAGAGATCTACGATTACAAGTGGTGGAATATGTCTATGGTGGTGGAAAGATTAGATCTAAGTCTATTTCTCAAGTGGCTCGTCGGATGGAGATCTGAGGGTGGCTGATGGTTTCTGCGAGCTCTCTTTTCTCGTCGCCCGAGGCCTCATTATATAGGGGTCCCTTCACGAAAGTTGTTCTGTTTGACCTAGCAGCGTCGATGGCAACTATACGGCCGGAACCATACGGCCGGAATTTTATTCCGATCGTATAGTTAGTCGTTAAAGCGTCTGCCTCTGACCCATGACTCCTGGATTCTTCTGGTTGTTGGAAATCTCGTATCTTTGACTTTAATGTAGTGATTCCCATCATCAAACGTCATTATCTGCGCAGGAAAAAATAGAAAGAAAGGATTGCGTACCCCTTTGATTATTAGGCATTAGTGGCAGGGTTTAGAGAGATATTTCATCAAAAATATGGATAATATCCAGTTTAAATGTGGACGTGGATGGGTATATTTCAGAGCCATCAATGTAACACCCCTAGTTTTATTAATAGTAATCAGGGTTTGACTTGTGCATCCATGAGCATCATATTTTAAAATGCATGGAAGAAAATTAAAGCAAAACCCTAAAACCCTAATCTTTCCCTTTCTTTGAAAACCTTTCAAATGGTTTTTGTATTTTGAAACGTAACAAAATGCCTAGAGCCCAAATGGACTAATAGGGCCCATAATTTTTTCAATATTTCACAAAGTATCTAGTAATTTTTTAAATAACCAAAAACGGTTTGAATTTGAAAATACAAACAGGAAACCCCTTGACCCCAACTTGCCTAGTCTGATCCATGAGTCTGTAGTTTGAGATTTGGAGTTGGCATCTACATATTTGGATGGGTTGAATATGGTGCATCATATAGGACGTGCCCGGGTGAAGGGTGCACGACACTGAAACTAGATCCCGGTACACAGAGTCGTGGACCTCCCCGGAGCATGGCCAACTGCCGCAACAAGGAGCCCTTCTGGGTGACTCATGGATTAGGCAAAAGCAAGGGAAAGGTTTTGGTCGACCACCCTCTGTCAGCACACCAAAGAAGTGTGTCAAGTGATGTTAAGAGTCAATTGACGCGTGTGGGTAAATTTTTACACCCCTATAGGGTTAAATCTTCTCGAAAATCCAAGTCCACGGTTATGGACGACTTGGTGATCAGATTCAAAGATCATAGAGAATAATAACCTACTCGTAAAACTTGTCAGTTAAACGTGTGCTTGAGGATGCTTCCTCATGGCTACGAGGGGGTGATCCTAGTTATGAGATGAGGATTACTTTGGTGGATATCAAAAGATGATGATCAATTCTTCAGAGATGTTGCTCTCTTATCCCCTTTTAAAATATTCTGATTAGACGAGCTTCTTCTCCCTCTTGTTTTACAAAAAAGATGGCTTTATGCAAAACAACCCCACCAGCCATAAGTCTTGCGGAGTACACCCTGTACTCACCCTTGCTTTGTTGATACTTTTTCAGCAGGTAAGTGTTACCATAAGAGATGAGTTCTGCATAACAACAACATCGACGAGTTGTTTAGGGTTCCCAGTCGGCAGCTTGGAATCTATGGATTGGGACATCATCGTTATGCTTTAGGCCTCTTAGGCCATTTGTTAAGTTTGCTATACTTAATAGCATAATTTGCCTTCCGTTGTTTGATGTTTGTGGTTAGTGACCTCTGCTTGTAATAATTTGATTCTTTGCTCAGTTATGAGATTGCTGTAATAATTTCTATGTCGTAGGGTCACTGTAATGTTACCGATTCTTTCTCTGTATGCTTTTGAGATTTAGGTTAGGCTTATGTCAGACAGAGGTCTGGGATTTGTCTAGCCTTAATCCCGGGGGTGTCATAGGTCTTGGTATCAAAGCAGTACCAACTGTAGGAAAACCTTTCTACCGGTCGATGTTGAGTCTAGTGTTTGTGAAAACTATTTTAAAAGATGAAAAATAATTACGAAAACTCTGGTATGCTTCTTTTTCTCCTTACCCAGTTTCACTCTAACTTTGGGTCACCTTATCTTGTTTTGATTTGGAAAAAAGTTTTGCTATCTCGTCTTGTCTTTTAAAGCTTTGGTG
>CM042692.1:182639164-182900414 GCA_023614405.1 Avena insularis | reverse complement strand
ACTATTTGGAAATGGACCCATTCGCAGCCAGCGCGACCCCATGAACTTTCAGGCTGATGTAGCATCCCAATATACAACAATTGTAATGCTACTTGCCTGAATCTATATATTACTACTTCTACATATCATTTATTGCATCATCGATATATCATCCTCATGTCCTGTACCACATTGCATTTGAGCATCTATAAAACCCTTTCATTAGGTTCTTTCATTTTGAATTTATATTAATTATGTACCTCTTGATATATTGTATTTGGTTTGTGATATATAATGCTGCGATACCCAAAGTTGAGTTGAGGGCATATATATAATTCCATCACCTTTCTCTTGCTCCATCAATTCCTTCCTGATAATATGAGCAAATGCATTTCTCTTTGGTATTTTAACTCTGGCTCATATAATTTTGGGTGGATCCTTTCTATTCTACATGCTTCCATACATGATGCTATATTGTTTTTCCACAATATCAATTGTAAATACTTTGCTGTAATACCTTTACATGCCATGGTAGAAATATCATCTTTTATCCTTCCATGTGGTTTTCTTTAGAATCATGACCATGATTGGATTATATTTGTGGCTATGAAAGGATATATAGTCTGGAAGCTACACTAATGCTTGGCTGTATAATTCATGCATGACCATGCTTAAAAACTATACCATATGTGTTGGAGAGCTATAAAAATTTTGGTGGCTCTTTATGTGAATAGGCAGGTAATGCATCTGGGATCTAGTATTTCCTTAACACAGAAATGGTGCATTATTGCACGGCCCATGACCATACAAGCATGACTCACATTCCCTTCTCATTATATAAATTTTGGGTTTAGTTGAAGATATTTGGTTTTAGATATAAATAAAAATGACAGATGCTTGATTCATCAAACAAAATATCAAACCTAAAATCATCCCTATCTTCTTACATGGCTCACATGGATACCACACTTGTTTTACAAGTTTGTCTACCAAGGTAAAAAATATATACTTGACCTTTTCTTTTCTTTTCTTTAAAATTTATTTATTTTGGTTATGTTTTATTTGGAATACATTAAAAAACCTATTTTAACGAGCACCATCATGTGTGTACCCTCACACATACACACACATCCTACATCTAATTCCTATTTGGTGTGTCTACACACAAAGCCACACATACACCTAGCTACATGATCTGCCAAGATAGACTAGCTAGTGCTATCCTAGTTGAGCAACAATCAAGTCAAGCGGACTTACGAACGGATAACACCTCGGCTACCTAGCTACGAAGCGCAACTGAAACATTTCTTGCCTAAACGCATTTCATACCAGCCCCAACATGCCCTCTAGTCGACTAAATGGCGAATGAGGCCGATGTTCACTAGCCAACTGTACATTGTCGTCCCTCCTTGCCTGCATGTCTCGGCTACTGTGAGAAGTGCCCATGCAGCAGTGGTAGGTGGTCCCTACCATGCTGATACACATAAGCTAAGTAGAACCTTGGCGACGGCTGGCAGCCCAACCCCATCCACCCCGAATCACTCCGGATCGATATACGTCTCCATTTTGTCTTCTCAGAGCAAACCCCTAGCCACCATGACCGCTCCTACCTAGCTCATTTGTATTTGTCAGCGTTCTTACCATCTTTGTTGCCAGCGCCCATTACCTACGAGCTAAAGGGCATAGAAACACGTTCGAAACCTGTGTGAGGAGAGAAGAAGGAACAATGGCGTCTCCCCAAAATGTCGTCTTGGTGTAAGCATACCAATGCCACCATAACACATCAGCTTTATCTGTCGCTGCACCAATGCCCTTGTCCTTCTCCGTGGAGAACCTCACTGCAAACCTTCCACGGTGAGCAACTCACCACTACAAGAAAAAGTTAACCTTTTGGACGATTTTAAGTGGTTTAAAGGCCCGTTTTACGTGTGCCAAAGAATCTTCTTAAAGTGATGGATATTGCCGTGGTAAAAAGCCCCGTCACAAATAGAATTAACGGTTTTTTCGTATTCTGGCGGATTCGCTTGACCCTTGAAACATTCGTCGTGAATCATTTTGCTCTGGTACTGGCAGCGGCTAGCGGCGTCAGCCCGCAAACTTCAATAAACTCGTGGCAGCCACAGATTAGCGGTAGTTTGCCGTTTACGCTGATAGCGATCATAGAAACCATGGCGATGAAAGGAAATATGCAGGAGAGCAATAATAAAGTGGTTATTATCTTGTTCATGTTTGACAAATGTTTATTTTGCATTACTATAATTGTATTAATTGGGCGTTAATACATGTACCATGTTTAATAAACAAAATACAAAGTTCCTAGTAATGCCTCTCCTTATAAACTAGCCTTCGTTGATTAACAAGATGATCAAGGTTTCCTGATCATGGACATTGGATGTTGTTAATAAGGAGGTCATGACGATGGTGGAATTATGTGATGAACATTCATCAGAAGTATAACATTACGATCAGTCATTATGTTTATATTGCTATATCATATGAAGTAATCATAGTCCTTATGACGACATGAGATCATGTTTATTCACTAACTTCTTAGGAAGAGTATCTTGATAACATCAAGCGTCCACCTTAGTAACGGGGTGACTATAAAGGTGGAGTCGATTCTACGAAGGTGTTATGTTGAGGCTCATGTATCAAGTAGTGGGATTTATCCATCCCGATGCATTGGATAGATATACTCACCCAGGCCCTCTCGGTGATATCACATTGAAATAGCTTGCAAGCAAGTGATGTGATCACTAGAATGTTATATCACGGGAGCGAGAAAAGAGTGCATATCGATACTTGAGATCAAACTAGAGTATTTGGATGTCGATGAAGTCAATCTCGGGCATGTAATATATCACAAGACAAAAGTGATTTGAATTCACGATGTTAAGGTTCTACGCGATCATTATAGAGTCATCGTTGAATATGTAGGTCAGTCTGGTCATCTGGATCTCCGAGTCCGTTGGCGATTATTGATCGGAGAGGGTCTCGATCGTATACTGCATTATTTGTGAACCATAGGGTGACACACTTATAGGGATACCGACAACATTTAGGAGCAAATATTTTTAGAAAAGATTAAGAAAGCGTTGGAATCATTTCGATGGAAGCGAATTATTTTAGGTGAAATTGGAAACTAGTTACATGCTGATATTGAAATGCTTTGCGGGGGTTTTATGTGAATTGTTTTGTACTAATTAATTAGTAATTAACAAAAAACTGAATAAAATAAATAAAATAGTTTTATTTAATTAGAGCTTGCATTAAATTTGGTGGAAATTTAATGCATGTGAGTGGAAGTGTGAGTGGAGGCATATTTATGTGGTGGAGCATCCCCATGAATGATGGAAGAGGTGGGGGCACCACCATGGCTGCTGCCTTGGCCCTTGGCTTCCCCTCTTCCTATAAAGGCACCCTCTCCTCCTCCAGCACACACCTCCTGCGTGAAGGATCTCTCTCCCCCTCTAGTTGTTCCCCATTGTCTGGATTAGCGAGATACATGTTTCAGTGGCTTTATCTGGAAAGGTTCTGCATACACTAGTTTGCTGGGCGAGGGATGGAGGTTGTCGGTGCAGGATGTGTGTGCGATCACGGATCACCGCTGCTTTGTGGTGCTGGACTTGGTGGTGTTGGACTTCTTTGGAGCTGGATCTGATGGACGTCTTTGGGCCGAACTGTGGACTTCATCACGATCTTGAGATCGACAGTGTCACGACTACATCATCCACGAGTTCCAACATGTTAACAAAGCTTTGTTGTCTTTGATGGTAATTTCTCTATGGATGTATATCCTGCCCGTTGCTTAATATCTAGTAGATAGATCTTGGCGTATAGTTCCCATCGTAGGAATTTTTTGTTTTCTATCTTGAACCCAATTGAGTATCAGGCACGATCTATGCGTGGGTGCTTTACGGGTAGTACACATATGTTTATATGTGGGCAATGATGATCATGTTATTGCATCTTTATGTATTTTGGATATTGGTGGCATAGTGGGATGAGGCGGCGGACCAACTTTACATGTCGCCGCACATGAGACGGTTTCCACATTGACATGCAACTAGTTTTGTATAAGTGTCTAAGCAGATGTCATCTCTCCTACTATAGTCAATATCTGATTTACAATGAGTTGCTAATAACTGGTTATCCTCATTGTGGTTCCATGTTAGTAGAGTAAGATCGGTTATATCTGCGAAAGCCCTAAGCCACGTAAAACTTAAAATGGATAAATTAGAGGCATCTAGTTTAGATCGTTCTTTGGGCTAGTGTCATGATATGGTAATGTTGTAAGTAGATGTATGGCGATACTCTTCTGACACACTTAACGTAAGTTCCATAGACCTTGGCCTTACACACAAAGGAATGATAGAGATCATACCACGATGCATATGATAGAGATCAAATGCATGGACCATATCATCCACTTTACACATTAGATGTTTGCATCTTATATTGCTAGTTTGGCGCTTTTAGTAGCATTATAAGATGATACCTCATTTAAATATCAAGATAAAATGTGTTCTTCCTTAAGTATGCACTGTTCTATGGATCGTGTTTTGAGACATCATGTGATGACCGGGTGTACTCGACTCTAAACTTTCATACAGCGGGTGTAAATGATTTTACCTGCAGTACTAAGGTTTTACTTGGCGAGCCTAGCATGTATGAGACATGGCCTCCGAACCACGGACCCGAAAGGTTAAGCATAGAGTCATATAGTTGATGTGATTCCCCATATTGATGCTCGCATTTGAAGCTACACCGACTCACGTGATGATCGGACTTGGTGTAGTGGATTTGGTTCATGTAATCACCAAAAAGGCACGAGGGATGTCATTTTTGAGTGGGAGTTCATTTCTAATTTGGATTTGTCGAACTCAATTTGTCATAAACTAAATCGAAGTTGAATTTGCATAATTTGTTGTAGTCATTGGCGATACATTCACTACCTTATACTTAGTTTTAATTGAGATAATAGAACATAGAATTATGGATATTTACTTTCTGAACTGGTATCGTATTGTTTTGAATGTCAATTTAAGGTTTTAGAAGTCCTATTGCAAACTTTCAGAAACTCTATTTACTCCATGAAGTTTAATAAGTAGTATTAAATCAAAGTAAAATTCCAATGTTAATATCTAAAGTATCATGTTTGCCTCCATGATTATTGATATTCAAAGTTGTTTAATATCAAGATTATGTAGGAGGTGAAAAATTGTTTGAAACCATCATGTGTGGAAGATATTGTGATATCTGAAACAATGTTTCTAGTTGCATTATGATAGAGTATAATTTAGCAAAATACATGTTCTCATATTGTATGATAATTTGTGAAGGATGGAGATGCTAGGCATCCGGATCTCCCAAAAAGGTTTTGGGAACTAACATTATACTTGTGATTCTTCCTTATAGGCTATAGTAGATTGGTCATGAAAGTTGTCATGACAAGGATGAATATAAGATGTAGGTAAAATGTTTAATACACTAATAGATTACTAAAGAATGTATTTTTGAAAGAACACCAAACATTTGATGATGTTGATCGACTTCAAATTGCAAGTCCAAAGGTATTAGTATTTGACTATATACACTTTGTACTATGTGTCATGTGAATAACACCACAATTGATGTTGATAGATTCTTTTAAAAGAAAAGGAATTGTTGAAAGAGAATCTATAAAATATTTGGTAGAAAAGAAAAGGTTGGAGATGTCCAACTTTGGTATATAGAAGATATACATGTTATGGCTGTATTCGTGCTTGTTAAACAATGTGGTTGGAGGTATTGGATCGCTATTGGGTACGAATTGGTTGGTGTGAAGTGTCATACAGAACAACACAATTCATGAACTGCAATGGCCTAAGTAACTAGCAAAAGAATAAGTGATGATGTTCATCAAAAACAAATAAAGTGTTATTGTGTTTTTCATTGTCGTCAAACCTAGACTTCAAGATTTGTTTTAATAATTGTTATTTTGTTCCAGTATTACAAGAACAATGGTTGTTCAATTAATTACCGTATTAGTGATAGATAAAGGATGGATGAACTTTTACAAGTCTAGTTGAATCACATACATAAACATTATCGCTAAATTGTCGTAAGAAAATGATTGGAAGGTCACTTATAGTGACATCGTTTGAATTATATTGGAAAGTAAACATGAAGAAACTCCATGTTGATGGATATTTGGAGTCTTTTGATTTTTGATCAATTGGCGCTTGTGAAACTTTCCTCGAGATAATTGAAACTCCGTTCATAGGCCAAAGAGGAACGGATGACTAACTTATTGGATATTATGCATGTTGATGTATATAGTCCATTATGTGTAGCCATATGTGATGGATCTTTTTGCTTCATATGCTTTCTCCAGAAATTTAAGTGAATATATCTATATATTTACTTAATAAGGAAGAAGTATGAAACATTTGAAAATTGTTCAAAGACTTTCAAGATAAAGTGAAAAATCATTGTAACAATACAAATAAAAAGTTTATGATTTGATCATAAAGGAAGATATTTCATTACAGGTTTAGAAAAACACCTAAGATTTTAGGAATTGTTCCATGAATTTGCATTTCCAGATAAACCACAGGGAGTATGGTATGTTCGAGATATCAAATTAAACCTTGTTTAACATGGGATCAAAGGTGTCATTTATAAAACTGCCATTGTGTTTTAAGGATTAAAGCTTTGAAATGCAGCTTTTACACTAAAAATAGCACCATCGTGATCCGTTGAAATGTCACCATATGAGTTATGGTTTGGGATAAAACCGAATTGTCTTTTCTTAAATTTTGGTATGCTATGCATAAGTAAAATGTTTACAACCAAAGTCGGATAAGCACGTCTTTGTAGGTTATCCCAAAAGAATTAGTTGAGAATTCCTCCATAACACCAAGGACAAAGAGTTTGTCACTTGGGCGTCAAGTTTCTTGAGAAGAATTTTTCATGAAAAGTTAAGTGGGAGGACAATAGAACTTTGATAAGGTTGTTGAACCTTAGCTATATGTGCTAAGTAGCGTGGCGCTTGAAAGTGTCGGTGCGGCCACAATGCTCATGTCCCGTGATTACAAAGGGTGTGATCTTGGAGATTAGAGTTCTTATTGAAGCATGTGGGTCGGTAAGAATCAAATAGTAAGATTTGAAGCGAAGTCGTTATTGTTTTGACAATGATGAACCATTTGCATGCAAAGAAGCGATGATGGGCCTGACTCCATAAAATGACTAGAAGTCATAGAATCCGTAATAGTATTCATACCACGAGAAACCAAGTTTCTAAACTTGAAAGACCCTCCGAAATCGTGAAGCCTATCGATGCGTGTTTGTATCTATAAAGAAATAGACATGGATGTTTAACATCTATGAAATAGTCGACATGTCGGAAAGAAGTTTATGACAATGTTGAGGAGTTGACTATGACAATATTTGATCTTTCATAGCGATATTTCGTCTTGGCGGATTAATGTAGCAACCACTACATATAATTTGGTATATGGTACTAAATAAACAAAACAAGGTTCTTCTAATAGAATGGTTACCTAGGGCGTGTACATGACATGGTCCAAAGGGTTTTGTTAACTCAAAGGGTGCTAAAGGGCATACAAACTTCAATAGTTGAAGTAAGCATGGCGGTTGGAATCTTCACCATGATGAAAATGTTAAAGGAGTTTAATTTCATCGGAGATGATGAAGATGCTTACATTTGAATGAAATTAAGTGGGAATGATGACACAAATTTCAATACATTATGCATAGTACATATTGTTGATTAGAAATGATGTATCTTTTATTGACATAATTTAAAATTTCATTAAAATAGGATTTTGATGAAAGACTTGGGCAAAACCGGAATATTTGGCATCAATGTTTATATGGATAGATTGAGTAGCTAATATGGTTATGCAGGGCGATACATATATGAGATATTGAAAGGGTTCAATATGGAAACAACAAGAAAGGTTCTTGCTGCATGGAAATGATTGTATCAAGATTCAAGTGTTTCAACACTTGGTGAGTAAAATCACATGAATATTTTATCGATTATACCATGATATGTATATATCCAGGATATGCCCTATACTCTAAATGTTATGAGCACATACGAATGATTCATAAGATGATCATTGGATGATAGTAAAGATATTCTTATGAGCTTTGGAAGAACTAAGAATATATCATGTATAAGTGACAAATAGTTAAAGGTAGTTCATTGTAAAGTGTTACATTGATACTAGTTTTGTCACAAGATACAAATTAAATTTATCTCAATTTAGACTATGGGTTGCACAATGTAATGGAAAGGATGTTCCATGATGGATTTGGATGAGTTCCAAAGTTGAGACATTGTGGCGGATACTATAACAAAAGGCTAAGTATATGAATGATATAGTAGCGACAAGGAGGGCATTTGTGTTAAGTAGTTTGTTATCAAACTGGGTGTGGTTCAAGTGGGACAATACTATGAAGATATATTGTACACAATAATATCAACATAGTTTAACCCGAACAAACTAAAGGTCTCACCAAAGGACCAAATTTATATAATGCCATCTCATTTGAGAATGAGTGATGCGTAGAGACGCAAAGACATGCAAATACACAGGACCTGAAACTGTCAGATCCGGAGATTATGTTAACCACTAGCAATTGCGTATATGCAACACCAGAAAGCCATAGGTGTTCAATATGCAAAGTTTTTCAAACTAGATTATTGACTCTAGTGGAAGTGGGAGACTGAAGGGAATATGCCCGAGAGGCAATAATAAAGTGGTTATTATCTTATTCCATGTTTATGATAAATGTTTATTTTTCATGCTATAATTGTATTAATTGGAAACATTAATACATGTGTGTTTAATAAACAAAATACAAAGTTCCTAGTAATGCCTCTCATATAAACTAGCTCGTTGATTAACGAGATGATCAAGGTTTCCTGATCATGGACATTGGATGTTGTTAATAACGAGGTCACAACATTGGTGGAATGATATGATGAACATTCATCTGAAGTATAGCATTACGATCAAAGTCATTATTTTTATGTTGCTATAACATCATACGAAGTAATCTTAGTCCTTAGACCATGAGATCATGTTAATCACTAACACCAAAAGTATCTTGATAACATCAAGCGTTCTAGTAAGGGTGACTATAAAGGTGGGTTCAGTGCTACGAAGGTGTTATGTTGAGGCTCATGGATCAAGAGTGGATTTGTCCATCCCGATGGCGGATAGATATACTCAGGCCCTCTCGGTGATATCACATTGAAATAGCTTGCAAGCATGTGATGTGATCACTAGAATGTTATATCAAGGAACAAGAAAAGAGTGTATGTCGATGAGATCAAACTAGGTATTTGGATGCCGATGATGAATCTCGGGCATATAATATATCATGAGACAAAGGGATTTGAATTCTGACGTTAAAGGTTCACCGCGATCACAAGAGTCGTTGTTGAATATGTGGAGTCGATGGATCTCAAGTCCGCTTCTCATTATTGATCGAGAGCGGTCTACGGTCATGTCTACATTATTCATGAACCGTAGGGTGACACACTTAAGGGATATCGACACCATTTAGGATCAAATATGTTTGAGATAAAGATTAAGAAAGCGTGAGATACATTTTCGATGGAAAGCGGAATTGTTTGGTGAAATTACGAAGCTGGTTCTGCATGTGATATTGAAATGTTGCAGGGGGTTTCATGTGAATGTTTGTTAATTAAAGTAATTAACAAAATTCTGAATAAAATAAATAAAATAGTTTTATTTAATGATAGCTTGCATTAAATTTGGTGGAAATTTAATGCATGTGAGTGGAAGTGTGAGTGGAGGCATATTTATGTGAGTGGAGAATCCACCACATGAATCATGGAAGAGGTGGGGGCACCACCATGGCTGCTTACGCCATGGCCCTTTGTTGCCCCCTCTTCCCTATAAAGGCCCCATCTCCTCCTCTAGCACACACCTCCTCGTGAAGGATCTCTCTCCCCTCTAGTTATTCCCATGGTCTCGGATTAGCGAGATACATGTTCCCGATGGCTTTATCACGGAAAGGAGTTCTTGCTTACGCTACTTTCTTTGGAAGGCGAGGATGGAGGTTGTCGGTGCAGAGGGATTGCAGGGCGTGTGTGCGATCCACGGATGCACGGCTGCTTTCAGTGCTGGACTTGGTGGTCTTTGGACTTGCTAGAGCTGGATCGATGGGCGTCTTTGGGCGGACCTCTGGACTTCATCACTATCTTGAGATCGGCAAGTGTCACGACTACATCATCCGAGTTCCAACTTCGTTAACAAAGCTTTGTTGTCTTGAGGTAAGTTCTCTATGGATGTATATCCACCGTTGCTTGTATCTAGTAGATAGATCTTGGCGTATAGTTCCCATCGTAGGAATTTTTTTGTTTTCTATGCTGCGAACCCAACAGGAAGAAGCCAGGCCCAACCAAGGCCTGCTAAATACTAGCTAGGCCGGCTCATCAGGGGATCCCAATAAGAAGATGGCTTATTCTTGTTTTGTCTGCCTTTGTTAAAATGGGCCTAAAATGCGATGATGACAACGTGAACTTTCAGACCCGATTCTGTTTGACCTCTGAAGGCCCATGTTGGTCCAACCTTTATGCGGCCCATTAGCGACTTATGCAAGTCGCTCTTGTAAACATAAGGCATGCGGCTAGCCCATCAACATTATCGCATCCATAAATCGACCAGCCTCGGCGGCCCTTCTACGAGATAGTGCACATTACGGCCTTTAGCTATTGAGGCTCACAAAAGGCCATTTACTATTCTAGCCTCTTCTCTGAGATGGTCGCCGCGCCCGTCCCTAGAGCTGCGCAAGGGCATCCGAAGCTCGTTCGACACCAGCGCAAGGAGGAGAAGGACAGTTGCGTCTCCCCACCCTCGTCCCGGTGTATCCACCACCATGCCACCATAACCTGTCACCATCGCTGCACCAACGCCCTTGTTCTTATCCGGCAGAGAACCTCACCATCGACCTTCCCACGGTGAGCAACTCACCACTACAAGAAAAGTTGGCTTTTACAACGGACGATTTTCGTGGTTAAAGGCCCGTTTTTCGTGGCCAAAGAGTCTTCCGCGACGGATGGCCTTCGTGGTAAAAGCCCCGTCACAAATGAATTAACCACGGTTTTTCCGATCGTGGCGGATCGCACCCTTCAGCCACGAAAACTTGTTCCGTCGTAGATCTGTTCGCCAGCCGCGCTGACTGCTGACGTCATGCAAACTGCCGCGTGGTAGCCGCTGTTAGCGGTCGTTTACCACTATTAACGGTCATAGAAACCATGGCAGAAGCCAGGCCCAACCAAGGCCTGCTAAATACTAACTAGGCCGGCCCATCAGGGGATCCCAATAAGAAGATGGCGCATTACTGTTTTGTCCTGCACTATTTGAAATGGGCCTAATAATGCGGCCAGCTGCGGCCCGTGAACTTTGAGGCCTGATTCTGTTTCGGCCTACAGAAGGCCCATGTTGGTCCAACACTGTGCAGCCCATTAGCAGCCTGCGCCAAGTCGCTCCTGTAAACATAAGGCATGCGGCCGACCCATCAACTGTCGCAGCCATCGTTGACCGCCCTCTTGTGACCCTTTTGTGAGATGGTGCATTCTTACATTACGGCCTTTAGTGTTGAGGAGCCCACAAAAGGCCATTTATTGTTCTAGCCTAGTAAATTTGTTGATGCATTACTACAGGTGCTTGGAAATTTCTCGGCGCGTCTTTGAGACTAAATCCAGTTCTGGGATTTTACTATTGTAGTCCTTTACTGTTGAGGCCCACTACTGTTTTGGCCTATTACTATTCTGTGATTTTTGCAGTTTCTTGCCTGTTACTGTAATAGGCAATTTCTGATTACACACTACTATTACGGTATATTCATCACGGCCTATTCTGCTACGGTATGTTACCACATGCGGGTCGACACTACGTTCGTCCTTTTATAGTTTTGTCATTTCTGAAGCCCATGCAATATCATAAAGCGTGTATAATAATCCAGCATTTTCTTTGTTAGTAAATGACCAAATACGATGGTCCAACAACAAAGCGATACCCGTTCCCTAATCGACCTGCATGGCGTGAATTCTTAACGACTACCACAATGTGTGGACAACATCAACTAAATGCCCACATGGCCTACGCGAGTTATCTAGATATTACATCAGCTGCAAACTTCTTAAAATTATTACATATTATCAACTCAAGGGAAAGAAAAATCAGCATTTCAGTTGGCAATCAAGTTGATAGCAGATTTCTCAATTTGCTTTCTCAATCGATCACCTGCATCTTCCATTGAGTATGACAACTACATTGGAGGAGACATGATCTTGCAGCCCCCTCTTTGGTGGGGCTAGCAATAATTGTAGTCTGAAACTAAGTAATAATAAGTTAATACATCAAATAAGACAAACTACTCATTTGGTGATATTACAGGAGCTATGAAGTGGAGTTTACAACTGGTCAATGGTTCAATTATTGACCAACACGTCAAACAAACATGACAAGCAAGCACGCATTAAACAAGTGTGACTACCGTGAAATGAGCAATCAAAAAATGTGTGTGTGTGTGGCTTAGAATTTGGAGATATAAACTAGCAGGTCATTTGAACAAATATATATGGAAGTGATTCTATACCTAAAATACAAAAGACATTGGGTGACTCGAATTTACTTGTTGAGCCTCAAAATGGCATGATTACTATCATAGCGAAGAATGAACCACATAGAAATTATAACGCATCATCACGAGAACCTAGGCAGGAATGCAAACCACGAATGGACTATATATTGTAGAGGATAGTTATGTACGTGACTTAGAACCGAACAGGACCCGAACCAAATGCGAGATATAATAAGCGTCACTCATGAACTGTAGAACAGGACAAACAAGCATTAAACAAGTGTGCCTAGAATGAAATGAGCAATCAAACAAAAGTGTTTCTTAGAATTTCAGCAAATATATATGGAAGCAGTGGCATCTCTGGAATGCAGAGTGGTTGGGTGACTCAGAATTTGCGATGGCTACACAATGGCATGTAATTCTGTCATAGCTAAAATCAACCGATTATAATGACATCATAAGAGAAATTCTAGAGCAGAATGCAAACCACAGTGAACTACATAATAGAGAACAGTTATGTCGTTGCTTAGGATGAACCAGCACCGAGATAAGGAAGTAATGGCATCCCTTGCAGAACTGTAGAATAGGCTAAGCAAACCAACATGTTCATTGTTCTATTTTGAGCTCTATGAAAGAAAAAGGAAATAGTTAGTGATGTAGCTTTTGAAGAACCATATGGCATTATGGCAACAACAAAATTATAATCGAATTAGTACGAAGAGTTTAATTGGCTACTACAGGATAGCAGAACGATGCCAAGGAGGAAATAATAGCGAGGAACTGATCTCGGGGCCAAGCAGATAGATTCAGCAAGCTGCGAGTAGGGAATCCACACTAATATTTTCCTTGACTACATATTTTGTAAAATTACATGGTAGTGAAGCAATTCTTGTTGTATGGGTAGCTAAGAACATGTGCTTGACAAAAAACAGACATGTGCACGACTTGAAATTTGTAGTGCAGCGAATGCAAACCAACATGTCTAATGACCCTACATGTACTAGCATGAAGAACAGGCGTGCCCAGTGACTTGTATGTACTAGCACGATTACGAAAATGCAGTTCAACTGCGGCGAGGCTTGAACACGCTATCTTGCGACAAAACAAAAACAGGTTGGAATTTGGTTAACCTTGTTTGGAGAGGCATCTAGGCATCATCGATACCGTCTGGTGACATCCAGGTCACCGAGGGTGTTGTGATTCTGACGGCAATTTGTTGGCGTCGGGGAAGCGAATCTTAGGCGATCGATGCGGCTTGAACATGGTGGGCGAGAGTGTCGCGGCGGATCGATTAGTGAATGAGCGGCGGCATGCAGCTGGTCTAGAGCGGTGGACATGGAACTCCTTGAACTAGATCACATCCGGTGGACACCGATGAAGTGGATCCGGTACGGTTGGGTAGCTTTCGGCAGCGAGGAAGCAGAGCTTCGGCGGTCGATGATGCCATCGGCAGCGAGGAAGCAGAGCTTCGGCGGTCGATGATGCCATCGGCAGCGAGGAAGCAGAGCTTGGGCGTCGATGATGCCATTGGCATAGTGAAGCGACACAACAGCTCGGATGCGATGGCGAGAGACCCGGTGGCCTGGATCCGGTGGGTGAGCATCGGTGAAGTGGCTCCATGGCGGTGCATCGAGACCAAAGTCAAGTCGGTGCATCAGATGCATCATGGAAGCGACAAAAACTTAGTATTTTTGGGAGGGCGGTAGCGAAAAACTACACGAATCAGTACCATAGTATAGGTGAGTTGCAATATAATTACGATCTTGCTCCCGAGCTAGTGACTTTAGCATGCCCATCTATCGTCTGAACAATGGGTAGAACAGGAAATTTAAAGACAAAATTTTTTTAAACAAAGGGGCACGAAATGCTTCAAGGTCGGTGTGTGATATTGCCGCTCGATTGAGATTTGAATTTGGCCCGCATCTAGCTAATAATAATAGAAAATGGTACTATCTGGTGGGAGATTTTGGCTCAAAGGTTTTAAATCGGTGGGGTGGGAAATGCTTCAAGGTCGGTGGGTGATTTTGCCGCTCGGTTCAGATTTTAAATTTTGCTAGCGTCCATCTAGTAATAGAAAAAGGTAGTCGTAGTAACCTATCATCCAGGAATTCAAGGCCGAGAGTCACATCAGCGATCATCCACATCCATACTAGTAAAAGGCCGTGACACAATTTCCATACCACTATATATTGTAACACTTCTTTTCAAAAGAAAAAACGACTATGTTGCTTCACAATTTCCATATCACTATATAGTGTAGGAATAACTTCGAACATCGGAAGTTGGATATAGATTGGCAAAACCCGACATTGTTGACCATTGGATCTCTTTCAGTACATTTGATTATGTCATGTCTAGCATATAGAAGATCCCATTATTGTTGGCCTCTAGCACCATGAATATAATATGCACATAAAGTACAGAGAACATGGTTTTGAATGCCACAAGCCAAGTTTCTAGATATATTGGACAATATTTTATGTATGATTCCCAAGTTTTATGAGTTTTCAAAGCTTCCGAGCTAACTCAGACCACTCAAATAACTTTAAGTCTCTATTAAAAAAATCATGTCATATTTGTACTAGAAGCTCTACAAAGTGGTAGATTTCTATCGAAGTTCTACAAAAAGCTTTTGGTGGTACGCATCAGGTAGTTAATATATTCAAAACAATCAAGAGTTTTGACAAATTCAACTTACTGATAAGAATTTGTATCTTGAAAATTTTGAACCCGTTTTGAAACAAACACATGTAATAAAGAAAAACAGAAAAACAAATATTTACACATGGCATCCTATCACGTCACTTGTGTAGCCTTCTAGGAAACTGATAACCATGGGATTTGACAACTTCTGGAAACCAGCCCGTTGATATTTTCCCATCATGTATGAATACTATTAGGTTTCAATCCTGATGACCAAAAAAGGTCATGGCCATAGCGACATCATAGTTAATGTATTGTTCCCATATTAATTTGGTATATGGGTGCATCTTGGCGTAGTAGGAAATGTTGCCCGTGGGAGTCTCAACATTGGGCCTGTTTTTTTTGAACGGGCAAGGGATGAGTTTGCCCTTTTTCTACGAACACAATCCATCATTAGAGCAAGCACGACTGACAATTAAGTCTGCATCTGTGTGCATACCTCGTTCTTACATCAATGCATGCGTGACTAACATGTAATAGCATAGAAGCCCGAGCCTCATATATTGAGAAGGCCATGTTTCAAAAGAAAGCAAAACAATATACTGCCATTGATCAAAACAAGTACTAGTACAATAGTATTAGTTCTACAAAATACTTTAATAATAGCAACATCAGCACATTTGAGAGATTCGTCAGCTTTTGAAAGATTTAGCAGTACAGGCCATATTCTACACTTGATGCGAACAATTCCCGATTACATAGGAATTATTACAAAATATATTAGCGATTCTGAACTCCATACAAAATACTCGGTAGAAGTACAAAACTACTCATAGTAGTACCTTAATCTAGCTAGGAGCGATTACATGTCCCATCATATACTCCAAACATGCATGAGAGAGAAGAGAGTCGGAATCACCACAAGATATGTATGCCAATGATTCAGCATGTCCAAGTCGTGGCCGGTGGAGCTTGCTGTCCCTGTACGCTTCTCTCATTTACCGTTATGCTGTGGATCCTCGTAATAGGATTTCTCCTGTTCACCCTTAGCAAGATAGATGTAAAATTCACGGATCTTTCCAGCCATTTCCACCACTCCGATTGCGAAGGGAATCTACCACTAAAATAAATAAAGTAATTAATATTAGAACAGAGCGAGTAGAAAATTACATAGAACATTCATATTAGGATCATCAGGAGAATATTAAGATGTGATATCTCACAATGGGTTGATGTCGTTGTCGATCCAACATTAGAACTCTGACCAACAATTGAGGAGCTTGACAATAAGTCCCCCCCATCGACAGGTAATGGTTGAGCGCATCCAGCGTGCCTTGACGGGCGGCTCCACAATCTTTGGCTCAGAATAAAACTCGAGCTGATAGAACCCACGAAGATAGACCAATGATGATATCCTCACCTCGTACTCCTCCAATTCCCACGCCGCGGACATTACACGGCTGACGGACAGGACAATCTCCATGTTGTGCCCATCAATCATGCCGATGAACAGCATGCCCGTCTTCCCGATGCCGCTGCCATTTGTTCTCTGCGAGCACCACAGGCGCCCGGCAAAGCGGGTCCCATTGTTTGACGTTGTAGAGGACTGTTGGCACCTCGATCGAGTGGGTGGATTTGCGGTGCAGATATAACGTTAATTTGTTGCCGACCCAGTTGCATCCTGGCTCCCTACAGATAAACGGGCTGTGGATGCTGGAGATCATGTGGGCATAGAGTTCATTGAAGGAGAGCACTTGCGGCGATTGTAGTTCGAGGAAAATTTGTAACCTTCTCGTGGCAATTGGCGGTGTAGCTCCTTAGAGAATCGACCAACCAGATGGTGCTTTTAGCGTCCGGACACTCAACAATTTGGTTGTCGATGTTGTGCCGACCTTGCAAAAGCCAACACCGCGATTCTCCTCGAACCTCTCCAAATTTTGTATAGGCGATCCGCCATCCGTCGAGGAGGATTGAGGCGAGGTGGATCTATATAGAACTATTTGGGTTTTTGGAGGAGAGGGGTGGTAGTGCAGGAAGGAGATGCAGGGGGCCGAGATGGCGAGGAAAATGTGTGATCCGCGGTGGAGAGGATCCCAAATGCGGCTTGACATCGTGAGTGGGGATAAACTAAGCGGAGATGGGAAGATGGGATGGCTCTTTGAAAGAGATTTTTTATTTTCTTGTAATAAATTAACCATGTCACCTCCTGGTTGTAACACCCCAAAAATATTAATCAAGATTATCAAGTTCTAATCACCCAAGTTTAGGGTTAACAAAAACTTTTATTATTAAATCTAATATGAGTGTATGTGTGAATTGAATTAGTATATGAATGAGTGAAATTGCCATGTTTGATTGCTACAAATGATAAAGAATGGTTTAAAGATGAATACTACATCATCTAGGCCATTTACAAACAAAATCAAAAGAAAAGAGAAGAAAATATGAATCATATAAGCAAATGGTCATTTTGACCAAAATTATCCACTAGACCACTTTGAGTGTTTCTAGTAAAAGATTTCTAACAGAAACTTTCCCAAATTTTTTACCCCTTGCTAGATCACGTAAAAGTTAATCCAAGCAAACTTTACAAAGTGGCAGAAACTATTTTCAAATCTATTTAAAAGACATTGCAAAATTGAATCAAGTTCATATACATAGATCACCCTTTTTCAAAAACCAACCCAATCAATTCCACTTGACTTTTCCCAGCAACACTAGACACCCAAGCATGTGACAAACACACATGCGGCCATTTAATCGAGCACTGGCGGACACCGATAAACCTTGCCAAACTTCTACATTACGAGCAGTAATTGATGCCTGGTGCCTCAATTCTCTCCTAATTCGCCCCAGTGTCCAGAAGCGCAGTGGACAAGCCTCCCCCTTTGCCGTTCGCACTAGTGCAGCACCGCCCGAGCTCACTATGCCGGTCGACCAAGCACCGCTTGCCACAGACCGTGCGGCCCTCTCCCACAATGTCCAGGAGACATCGACACTCCACCGCCACCCTCCGTCCACCCCTAGACGAAGACAAGCCGTGGACCAGGCGTAATGGCGCCCATTTCTCTATCCGCCATCTGAGAACACGCTAAAGCGTCGCAGCCGACATCGCCCTGCGCCAGCGCCTTGCCCTCATCGTGCATACCCGCACTCACCATGACCCCAGCTACCCCCCAGACACACCCGTTCGCCGTCGCGCGAACCGTGGACACTATGCACCGTCTTGAACGCTGTCGTTCCCACACAGAGCATGGACCGCTCTCAACCATTCTCGATCGCCCCTTGCCGCGCCATCACTCGTATGACGATCACCCTGAAGCACCGCGTCGACCCCTACCCTCAGCCATGTCGATAGCCCTCTACAGCGCCCGTCGCCGGAGGGCAGACCATGCCGCGTTGTCCCTCTCGCGGTGTATAAATAGAGGCCACTAGCCCCAATTCTCCATACCATCTCACTCCTCTCTCTCGAAACCTCCACACCTCTTCCCGAGCAAAGCGAGCACTAGCTTGTAAATTTCACCGAGCCCGCCGCTAGAGAGGAGAAGAGGCTGGAGCTAGGAGCCGCCCAGGAGCCGTCGTGGCCGTGCCTTGAACCGTCAATGACAACCTCATTCGCCTTCTCGCTGACCTTAGCTGGAGCCGGTGAGCCCCATGTACCCACCGTCGCGTTAGGGTTGGGTTCGTATCGGCTGTTGTCTGCGAAGCGATGAACCACAACCGTTAGATCCTAGTCTAATCGTGGGGCTGAGATTGAAACTTACAGCTTAGCGTTAGGTTAATCGTGACCAGTGGGACCTGCCTGTCGTGACATGCTGCGTCACCGCTTATAGCTAGGCCGGCCCGATTTCCCGCTTGCCCCGTTCCAGCTTACGTTTAAATTTAGATTTTCTTTTATTTTCAAAACCCTAATCTGTCCGTAACTTTGAAATTCAATTCAAAGAGATCTACTGAACCAAATTGCATGATTCCAATTTTGTTGGAAAGGTAGTCAAATTATCTATGCAAGCACATTGGATTCAATCCATTGGAAATTATAGATCACCTATAGTAAAAATAACAAGGCAGAGACTTTTCCAATTGCAAACATTTTTCAAAAATCAACCATAAATAATTTTGAGTTGATTCCACCTCTCAAAAATCACATTTGACAAGATCTATCTGAATACGTAAAAATATTTAGGTTTACATGTAGTAATCTGGGACTAGTACTAAAAGAATGTTATATAGGCATTTCTAGTCACTTTAATTTTATTAAATAGTAATTTGAAACTTTATAAAATGTGACCACCAGTTTAAATCACATTCCTAAGTATTAGAATATGTGGTGATGACATGTGTCAACATGATCCCATTTTTAATTGGAGAATATTAAATCTTAAGTATTTTCAATGATTAGAAATTACTTTTCCAAAATAAGATAAATGAGACTAGGTCTTTATTTCATGTGATGTTTGTGATGATGCTAGATTATCAAGTGTGAGCCTTTATGTGCAAAATAGAAGTAGTTAAGTATTGTTTGGTGATTGTGTACCTCGTATTCCCTTATAGATGCTAGTACCGACCCGAGCTACGAGGAGGAGTACTACAAAGAAGAAGAAGAAGAAGAAGAAGAAGAAGAAGAAGAAGAGAACTTCAACCACTGCACTACTCAAGGCAAGCCTACCACTACAAGTTAACTATGCAAGCCATCCTTGCAAGATAACCTATGCAAGATGCAGTAGGCATGCTTTGGTTATGCAACCTTGATTATACAAATCCCAAGTTTTACTTGCAAGCTTTATTCTTTTACTTTTACCAAAGTCTTTACCTTTAGTTAGTGATATGTGAGTATTGGAAAAATAGGATAGATGCCATAAAGAGCATAAAACTAGGCCTAGGTAGTTATACTTAGATGCCATGAAAAGAATAAAACTAGATTTGGATAGTTACCCTTGACTAGCACCCCTCGTTAGTGACACCCTCATTGCTAGTTGCTAGTGTTAAACTACTACTGATCACTTAGATGGGAATACTTGGAGAAAATGATTATGAAAACCTTGGAATGATGCTTCATTCTATCGAAATGTTTTGACATGTGTTCTGAAACACAATGGTTTAATGATGAAACTTCTTGAGGCATGAGCCTTAGTTTTGATAAAACTAATGGTTGGGTTCGGATGGGATACCATTCCAATTTCTGGTACAATAGTAATACTGAATTGGGTAGGGCTTAACTGAAGTTTATATGCCTTAGTATGGGTTCCCTCACGAAGAGGTTGGTGAGGCTACCTCGTGAATGTGAATGTCCACCTATGTAGTGCCGGGGATGGCGGATGGCCATGGCTGGGAGGCCAAACTCATGGGGAGGTGCCTATACTAGAGTGTGTAATTTAAAGGTTAGGATGGATTATCCGCATACCAAGTATGATGATTCAGGGTTATCCCTGACGGATGTATCGAATTTTGTGGTGAAAGTGTACCACCTTTGTTGAGTGTCAAACTATTTGAATAGCCTTTTCCGCGGTCATGGACAGTTGGAGTGGCCATACTATTCCGTTGTTTGATGTTTTCAAAATGATTTGTGAATTTGAACTATGACCACAACAGGGTTGTGGACATGAAAAATAGGTTCCCACTTAGGTGATGTAGAAAATTAAATTAGGTTCTTTACTTTTGAACTCCTTATTAAATAAACCTAGCTTTTTGCAAATAAACCTATAACTTAAGATTCCTACTAGAATTACCTTACTTGATAGTGATAGTTTGCGAGTACTTAAAGAGTACTCATGGCTTTGTCCCTGGCTATTCCCGAGGCCAGACTATAAGGAGGACTACCAGGAAGATGGACAGAAGGAGGTCTATGATAACTAGGATCATCTCCCATCGTCCCGATTACATGTGACCACGAAGATGTAGCCCTTTCTCGTTTACTTTCCATGACTTTGATTGTATTAAAATTTGGATCATGAGATCCTTTATTGGTAAGACCCTTATTATGGTTTGTAATGGATGATGTATTGTGGTACCAACTCTGTTATGTCTCGCAAAAATGGTAAACTTGGGATTTCGAGGTATGGCATAACAGGCACCTGGGATTAAAAATCCGGGTGTTGACACTGGTGTAGTATAGTCTCATCACGTCGGTTTGACTAGACACATTATTTATTTCACGGTTCTACTGTAGTACTGTTTTCATAAGTAGGAGTAGTAGGTAGGAGTATTACTCTACCTCCGTCCCGAGGAATAAGGCATCCTCGTTTTGCGTGTTTTTTCTTTGACCAAGATTTACTCTAAATATATAGTATAAAGAATGTTGGTAGAAAATTAGCATTATTGGAAAGTTTTACTCTACCTCCAATAGTACTAATTTTACACATATTAATCAAGTGTATTAGTTACTCTATTTATTCGATCAAATTTTACAAAATGTAATCAAGTATGTATCTTCTCGGCACCCCCGCGCACACCAGCTAGTTGATCTCCCCCTCGTCCGGATTGTGGCGCTCAACACATGTGCCATGGTTAGGGTTGCGAGCAGGATCCCACGAAAGTCCCGCCTCTAGTTCATTTTGAAGTTTCTATAGGGGTACTTCAAAATGAACTAGAAGCGGAACTTCGGCGGGATGCCGCTTTCAACTCTAACATTGGTACGATGACTCTATGTCTGTCTATCGTGTGTTCGTCAGCTACGTTGTGTTGGTGTGCATAGGAAGGAACCACTTTGGGCGTTGGGTTGGGCGGCGGCAAAAAAGTAGTCGCGGATCAAACTTTTCAGGTTTTGATTTTTTCACTTGCTTCGTCCCAAACATCGCATGGAAGGTTATTACAATGATCAACATTCACAACACTAGAGAAGGGATATTGTACTTGGTCTATATATATAAATATATACACATCCCATCGCATTCGATGCACTTCGTTAGCAAGATATGGCAAACGTGAGCACATTGTGATCTCCTTTCTAAGCAAGTTATTATTGTTCTAGTACAAGCGGTATGGCTCAGCTAGTGGGTGGAGAAGGAGAGCCAGTCCCAACTAATTTTCCATGCTTATTTTCACACCACTTTGTACTAAAACATGGGTTAGGTGTAATTTTCTCATTTTTGAGGTCCTTTATGTAACATGTACACTTCCACTAACCATGTTAAGTTGCTAACCGAAGCATCTCGCTCCTTCCTGGCCAAACCTAGTTGAAAAAAGGTGCCATCGCACCATATTTCAGACAAAGTGGGCCATGCTTTCTTACAGCTTCCTTGTTTTAGAATTGTTGAATCTTCCTAGATAGGTAACTTTCCCCACTTAGAGGACTTTATGTCTATTTAACAAAATAATGTCAAATATGAACCACTCCCTCCGATCAATATTACTTCTCGCAGAAATGGATGTATCTAGACATGTTTTAGTGTAGATACATCAAATCTAAAGGACAACTAATATGAATCGGAGGAGTACAAGTATCATGATAGGTTGCTCTTGAATTTTACAGATGTCGTTTGTTGGTACCAATGTTGTCAATATATCGAGAACCATCGCGAGATTTTTAAAATGTAACTAACTTCGTGCTAAGAATATGGTTTCCTTAAAATTTGATAATGTTTTGAAGACATTGAAATAAAACAAATAATAAACCAAATACATTCATGTGGCGTCCTCTTATGCGTATTGCTCGCCATAAAAAATCAGAAATTTGTGCTTGACACTTCTTTTGAAAACAAAAAACGACTATGTTGCTTCACAATTTCCATACCACTATATAGTGTACGAATAACTTCGAACATCGGCACTTGGATATAGATTGGCAAAACCCAACATTGTTGACCATTAGATCTCTTTCAATACATAAGATTATGTCATGTCTAGCATACAGAAGATCCCATTATTGTTGGCCTCCAGCACCATGAATATACTATGCACAGAAAGTATAGAGAACATGGTTTTGAATGCCACAAGCCAAGTTTCCAGATATGATGCAAAATCTTTTATATACAATTCCCAAGTTTTATGAGTTTTCAAAGCTTCTGAGCTAACTCGAACAACTCAAATGACTTTATGTCTCTATTAACAAAATCATGTAATATTTGAACTAGAAGCTCTAGAAAGTGGTATATTTCTGTTGAAGTTCTACAAAAGATTTTGGTGAGTACGCATCGTAGTTAATATATCGAAAACAATCGAGAGTTTTGACAAATTCAACTTCACCTTTAAGAATTTGTATCTTGACAATTTTGAACCCGTTTTGAAACAATCACATGTAATAAAGAAAAACAGAAAAACAAATATTTACGCATGGCATCCTATCACGTCACGTGTACAGCCTGTCAAGAAACTGATAACCATGGGATTTGACAACTTCTAGAAACCAGTCCGCGATATTTTCCACCATGTATGAATATTATTAGGTTTCAACTCTAATGACCAAAAAATGTCATGGCCATATCGACAACATAGTTAATGAACTGTTCCCACATTAATTTGGTATATGGGTGCATCTTGGCGTAGTAGGAAATATTGCTCGTGGGAGTCTCAACATTGTGCCTATTTGATTCGCGGGATAGGAAAAAGAAAGGAATAGGGAAAACACAGTATTATTAGAATATCATGTCATTGAATCCTACAAGATTTGGAGCCTACAGAATTTTTCTTAAAGAAGTGTTAGATTCAAGAAAGTAAAGGAATTGTAAGATGAGGCTGAGGTGGATTGTTCTTAAAATTTTACGGAAGACATGTGCATGGCATCCTTTTGCATTTATCACATGCCATGCAAAATGATAAACTTGTGTTTTGACAACTTTTCAAAAACCAGGTTCACAAAATTGTCTGCAATGCGTATGAATAGAGTTCTGAGTCGGACGACCAAGGTCAATGCCATATCCTGTGATCCACATCATAGTTTATGGTAATTTATCCATATTATGTAGATTGGTGCATCTTGGAATTATTGTAAAAAATATTTTGCCAAGGGGAATTTCCAAGAAGTATTATGAAAAGAGATGATCTCAATTTTCCATGTGACAGGATTTTTTTTGCAAAAACTGGAACGTTGTTTTCCGCAAAGCAAATAGTAGTACTAGGAAAAATAAGGATTGAAATGGAGGGGGAAACAAAGAGCTATTGTAGAAGAGATTATGGGGTTAGAGAAGGCAGCCCAAGAAATTTGCGTGAAGAAAGGTGTTGAGCATGTCGAGCAAAGTTATGATAAAAGAGATAGAAGCAGAGGCGTAGTACCATACTACACGTGTGTAGCGCCACTGTAGACGAGGAGATATCAGCTAGAGGATGGGTGTGAGGCGCAAAGGAGAGAGTAGTATACAATTTAGTTTCCTTGCATAGAGGAGTATCACACTCTAAGGCTGCAAGAGTGATCCTGCTGATTTTCTTTGTTAAGCAAGTACAAGTGGATCTCATAAAAAATGAAAATTGCATCCAAGTCCATGCATTTAGCATAGGGACCCTGGAACTTAGCAATGCAGTGTGTGTTTTGAGGTTTGCGCATACTAGCATTCATCGTGCTAAAGTAGAATCTTTCTAGATGCTAAGAATGGAAAATAAAATCCAATGGTTAGCATGTTGGAGATATGCCCAAGAGGCAATAATAAAAGTGGTTATTATTATATCTTTGTGTTTATGATGAATGTTTGCATTCCATGCTATAATTGTATTATAAGGAAACACTAATACATGTGTGTGTTTGGTAAACATAAAAGAGTCCCTAGTAAGCCTCTTGTTAAACTAGCTTGTTGAATTAATTGATGATCATGGTTTCCTGATCATGGACATTGGATGTCATTAATAACAAGGTTATATCATTAGGAGAATGATGTAATGGACACACACACATAGTAAGCATAGCATAAGATCAAGTCATGAAGTTCATATTGCTACAAGCTTTCAAATACATAGTAATCTAATCCTTCGACCATGAGGTTGTGTTAATCACCATCACCGGATGGGTACTTTGATGACATCAAACACCACTTCATAACTGGGTGGTTATAAAGGTGTCATTGGGTATTCTGAAAGTATGTGTTAGCGCATGGACCAAGATTGGGATTTGTCCATCCTTATGGCGGATAGATATGCTCTGGGCCTCTCGGTGGAATGTCATCTAGTTAGCTTGCAAGCATGTGACTAGGTCACAAGGGATGGCATGACACGGAACAAGTAAAGAGTGCTTATCGGTAACAAGGTAGAACTAGGTATGGAGATACCGATGATCAAACCTCGGATAAGTAGAGTATCGCGTGACAAAGGGAATTGGTTTCGTATGTTAATGGTTCTATCGATCACGAAGTCATCGTTGAGTATGTGGGAGCCGTTATGGATCTCAGGATCCGCTGATGGTTATTGATCGGAGAGGTGTCTTCATCATGTCTACATATTCACGAACCGTAGGGTGACACACTTAAGGTTGAAGTTGTTACTAAGTAGATATTGAATATGCGTTGGAGATGAATGTTGTTGAGTCTCGGATTGGATCCGAGACATCACGAGAGATCAGGAATTGTCGGAGAATAAGATTCATATAATAGGGATCATTTTTCTAAGTTAGGAAATGTTCAGTGTTTGTATGGGGATTCTAGAAGGTTTGAATGTTAGGAAGGTTCTAGAAGATATCTTAGAGTTTATTTGAAAACCGAGATAAGATAAGATAAGATAAGATAAGATAAGATAAGATAAGGGGAGTTTAAAGGGAAACTTGGGGAAGGACTCTCCCCAAGCTCCCTAGTCTTGACCCTAAGGGGTGGGCCTAGGGGTGGGAACCCTAGGCCACACCCCTCCCTCTATATATAGAGGGGTGGAGGCGCCACCCCTCAAAGCCCCCTCCCACTCCAAACCCTAGCCGCCTCTCTCTTCCTCCTTCCATCTGCTCCGACTTAGGCGAAGCCCTGCAGAATTCTCTACTCCACCACCACCACCACGCCATCGTGCTGCTGGGATTGCGTGGAGAAGATCTACTACCTCCGCTGCTCGCTGGAACGGGGAGAGGAAGGTCTACTTCGACTCCGCACGTGTGACCTTCTGCGGAAGCTCTGCCGGAACGCGGCGCCGGAAGGATCATCTACTCGATCTTGAGATCGGCAAGTGATCGACTACATCAACCACGAGATCCGATCTCGAACAAGGCTTTGGAAACTACAAGGGTTAGTACAGATCCATCTTGTTGCACTTGTCTAATAGATTAGATCTTGGCTTTTATCTAGATTAGATATGGGTTTTGTTCGTTCTTGCGGTAGAAATTTTTTGTTTTCCATGCTACGAACCCATCATAGCAATGTTTGGATTTGCCTATCTTGGTCAAACATTCATTGTTCCGTACACTATGCAGTGGTATATATGGTATTGTGAGAGATAAGATAAGATAAAGATAAGATAAGAAGTATTGTGAACGGTCGATCTAACTTTAGGGCTCGTAGGAGCGAGGTGCTCGAGAGTTAACACGGTCGGTGGAAGTACAGGTTACATCAAGGACCTCGTAAATAATAAAAAATTGCATCCAAGTCTATGCATTTAGCACAAGGACCCTGAAACTGAGCGATGAAGTGTGTGTGACATGGGCATACCTTACAGGTACTCGAGCTTGGCATATACGGTTCAGGTCTGGCAGAAGCCCACGTGTTACCAAGGCCCAATCCAGGATTCGGGTGACCCACGGAAACTCTGACTGCTTGTGGCACAAGGCAAGTATCAAGGATAGAAAGTTTAAAGGGACAAACCCTAATCTATGACCGACTCGACCTACTACCCGAGACCTAGCCTATCTATATAAAGGCTAGGAGGAAGCGGCGAGGAGGACAATCACAACCCTAGTTTCCACCATCATCGCCAGATTACATCATGCACCCACATAACTTTCGACTCCCTCGATAATTCCAAGAGCAGACAAGCAGGAGTAGGGTCCTCTACGAGGCCTTAACCTGGGTAAATCTTGCGTCCCTATGTGCTTGTTTGCTAGCCGATTGATGCCTCCAGCGCTCCCTCCTTCTCCAAAACCCAAGTCCATAACAATGGGCATTGATGAGTTTAAGCCTCGTCAATTGGCGCCGTCTGTGGGAACTGGGAGTGCTGATGTTGCGGCTTCTTCTGCCCCGTCAACCGTGATATACAACTCTGCAACAACGGAGATTCGCCTCCTCTTTGGCGCCTTCGACTTCACCGTCCACACGCCGGCCACTCGCCTGGCTTTCGAGTCCATGGGCAATGGGATCGGCCTGGCGTTCGGGAGCTTACGCTTCCAAGTTGGTCAGCTGGGTACACTTTGCCTCCCTGACCAACCGACGGTTCCCGCGATTTCTCCAGCATCGTGGTTTCCACTAACAATTGGCACCATAAGCAAGCTCAACGCCCCGACAACAGTTGGGAGCATGGACATCGACAGTAGTCGCGGATCCGATCTAGGTGATCTATCCACAAAATATGGAGCCTCGGCTGGATCCAAAGTTGTGGAGCAACAGCTTCTCCAATCACTTCATATGCGCCGTCATTAACTTGGCGACACCGGTGTCAATCGCGACAACACCAGTACTGGACCGACCAATGGCGAGAACGGTGGCCCCACCAACGGCGTGCCGACCAACAATGGGGCAGAAGGAGACCCGCACCTCACGGCGAATGAGCGCACCAAAGCGCGTGCTGATCAAGCTCAACGACAACAAGTGGGCCCGCTGTCGAGAAGCTCTACGAGGCAATCCCCTCCCCCTAAACACATCACAACAGATGCTGATGGGTTATCATTGGCTGCTCAAGGAGGAGTACAAGCGCCAACAACAAGTAATCACGCAACTCGACATGCACAGAAAGGCGGTGGACGAGTCGAGTCTTCGGCGGCCTCAACTCTCTTCCATGGGAGGATCCTCCTTCAAGGGCAACGACTACGTGGCCGCCAAATGGCGCTCTCGACTGGCCCACCTCACCAATAAGGAGCGAGAAGAAACCGCGTGAGTCCTTAACTTCGGTTCCATGATGGTGGATATGTGGGGCAACGTGCTCCCAAAGACACCGCAAGCAGCGGTGACGGCGGCCACCATGTACCTCCTCAACAACCAGCCACTAGCTAGGGATCTGCGAGCTGCCATGCACCAATCTACGATCACGGGCTTGGGGCTAGTCAAAACTGCCCTCGTCAAGGAGCCAACACCGGAGCCGAAGAAAAGTAAAGCTCCAGCCAGGCGCTATTCATCACCCTCATCTAGTGATGATAGCCATGACTTGTCTCGGCGGCGCCGCTCACGGCAGCACGAACGTGACTACGATGTGCGTGATGAAATCACGCAGCGCAAGGTTGACAAGATGCGCGTGAGGAGTGCCCATTCGACTGACTTGGAGGATGACGAAGTAGATCTCTAGGGCGCCAGATGCTTCAGCAGAGCCATCAGGAAGAAGCGAATGCCTAAGGGGTTCAAACTCCCATCAGAGAACTCAAAGTTTGACGGCCTGCAGGACCCGAAAATCTGGCTGGAAGATCACATCTCCTCCATCAGGCTGCATGGCGGAAGCTCGAGCATGGCAATGCAATGCCTCCAGCTACAGCTGCAAGGCGTCTCCCGCGCATGTCTCAACAATCTCCCGCGTAGATCATTTCAAAGCTGGGAAGAGCTAGTCTACAGCTTCATGTGAAACTTTAAGGGCACTTACAAAAGGCCCGCATCAATCAAAGAAATAAGAGGCTGCCACCAAAGGTCCGGTGAGTCATTGCGCTCGTACATCCAGAGATGGTCCATCATCAAGAATTCCACAGAAAACATCTCTGAGGATCGCGCAATCGACGCGTTTAACGGCGGCATGCGCCGTAGAGAGCTCAGGGAGGAGTTGGGACGCTCGAATCCCAAGACAATCGACCACCTGATGGAGATCATGAATAGGTGGGCCGATGGAGAGGACTCGGTGAAAAACCGTGCCTACTCTGATGATGATGACGACCTTGGGCGCAGATGTGATCCCCAAGGGAAACGTCGAATGCGCATCTACGAAGATCGCGAAGCGGTCGACATGGTCGCGGCTGGCTAAACCGACAAACGTGACGGCAACCGCAATAGCGGATACCGCAGCGGTGGATACCACGACAGCGGAAAAACCACGTTAGTGTGGAAACCTTGCACTTTCGTGATAAGGCACTGGAACATCCATCTAGGGCTATGCGGACCATGCACCATACACTTCTACATCGACAAGCACTATGGAAAGAATAAGTCTAGCCACCTTCTCAAGGACTGCCTCGAGTTCCTCAAGCTCCACGAAGGCTGGCCAGATGAATCATGACGCGATCAGCCAGGGCTATGGAGCTGCCCAGGCGTTGTGGCTCATGGAGCACCACCGCCACCACCGGGCCACCACCACTGCGGCGCCAAGGTGCGAGAACCATGGAAGCGATCCGTACCCACGAGCAGCGGAAACATGGGGTTGATCCAAAGGGCGCCCTCAAATCACGTCACGAGAAGGCAATCACTTGCCAAGTCAATTTGGTGATGAATTCTCCGCCCTCCACCACTAAGTACTTGTGGAGGCAGGTCCTACATCACCGACAACCGCGACCACCATGCCAAGTACCTCACCCAGTCGCTACCCTTGGTGCTCGAGGCGCAGATCGGAGGCTTGAGATGAGTCGGCGTCTTCATGGACGGTGGACAACAGTCACGCCTCCCCAAGCAAGTCGAGCTCACAGACCAATCCTTCAACACGTCGGTATAGACCAAGAGTCGAGGTCCATCCAAGACAACCAAGGCGACCTCATCGCCAACAACTTGAGTCCTACATAGGAACTCTCGCTCATCGAACTCCTCCGTGGCTTGGAAATCTTAAACGGTGTCTAAGCGGACATGCTAGGAGTTCGAATTCATCGAGCATGCACTCAACATGAATCTGGACGTAGGGCGATCAAGCAAACAATTCGGTGGTAGCCGAACCCGAGAAGCGGTCGGTATGGAAGTCAACAGACTCCTCGATGCTAATTTCATAGGCGATATCAAGGAAAGCACCTGGGTCACAAACCCCGTGCTCGTTCCCAAAAAATACACGGATATCCTACGGATGTGCGTGGATTTCACCTCTCTAAACAAGCATTGCCCGAAGGACCACTTCCCGCTGCCGCAAATTGATCAAATAATTGACTCCACCGCGGGATGCGAGTGTCTACCTTCCTCGATGCCTACTTAGGCTATCATCAAATTTGAATGAAGGAGGAAGACTAGGAGAAAATGGTGTTAAATCCGCCTTTCGGTGTCTTACGCTACACAATGATGCCCTTTGGGCTGAAAAATCTGAGCCACCTACCAGCGGTGCATGCGAGCCTCAAGAGCCAACTTGGTCCCAACATCAAAGTCTACGTCGACGACATCATCGTCAAAACCAAGGAGGAAGTCTTGTTACTCGACAATATCTGTGAGACCTTTGATAACCTTGATCGCTACTGGATCAAACTAAATCCGGAAAAATGCGCCTTTGGCGTACCATACAATTTGCGGTCGGATATCTCATCTCCACGAGAGGATTGAGGCCAACCGAAGAAAATAAAGGCCATACTATCCATGGAGAAGCCGAAGAATGTAAAAGGCATCCAACAACTGGCTGGGTGAATCACAGCGCTCAGTCGATTCATCAGCCGCATAGGCGAAAAGGCACTGCCCTTCTACTAACTTCTCCGCAAGGCTGACAAATTTGAGTGGACAAACAAAGCGCCAAGAAGCATTCGATGACCTCAGCGTCTATTGTCCACCTCGCCGTGTTGGTGACACCGCATGAAAAAGAGCAGCTACTACTATACATCTCCGCCACCAACTAGGTGGTCAGCACTATGCTCGTGGTGGAGCGGGCCGAAGAAAATAAAGTCCACGTGGTACAACGCCCAGTCTACTACCTCAGCGAGGTGCTCACGCCAACAAAACAGCGGTGCTCGCATTATTAGAAGCTGGCACACGGCACCTTCATGATAGCTAGGCGACTGCGCCACTATTTCCAGGAGCACCCAATCGTCGTGATTAACGACGCCCCGCTTGGACACATACTCAACAATCCCGCCGCCACCGGAAGAGCCGTGCTCTAGGGAATTGAACTGTCTCCATGAGACATCACATATGAGAAGCAAGACACGATCAAGTCGCAAGTTCTGCCAGACTTCCTCATGCACTGGATGGAAAACCAGCTCACCGACAAGCCAGATATGTCCTATTTATGGACAATGCACTTCGATGGGTCCAAGCGCAAGGAGGAAGCTGGCGCGGGCGTCATTCTGACATCGCCCCAAGGTGACAACATGAGGTATGTTCTGCGAATGTAGTTCACCGCCTCCAACAACGAGGCTGAATACGAAGCCTTGCTCCACGGGATACGAATGGCGAAAGCTTGCGGCGCCAAGTGACTCGTCATCTACGGCGACTCAAACTAGTGGTCAACCAAACAATGAATGAGTGTGATGCTACGGCGACAACATGATGCGCCTCGTGACCTCTACAACCCCTGCGAAGGAGACTTCGACGGCTACGAGCTGCGACACGTCGACCACGAGAGTAACGAGGAGGCAGACACACTCGCCAACATCGACTCCACCTGTGCCCAAGTGCCGCCTGGAGTATTTCTCGAGCGCATCTGCAAGCGCTCCATCAAACCAAAGGCGCCAGAGCATAAAACCAACACGTCAAAGGACTTGGGGCTCGCCCAGCGAGCCAGCGACACTCAACGACATGGAGACAGATACAGGACTAGAAGGCCCCATGGAGGTCATGATGATCGAGCCATCCTGGATGCAACCATATGTCACATACTTGCTTGGCAAAAGGTTGCCAGATGACCTGACTGACACGCGTCATATAGCGCCGATCTAAGGCATTTGCCCTCATCGATGGTGAACTGTACATGAGCATCACATGGAGTCCATCAGCGATGCGTCTCAACGAGGACGAAGAGCAATCCTCCTAGACATACATGATGGCACTTACGGCACTGCACGCGATCCGCCCTAAATACGCCAAAAGCTCTACAAGCTGGATTATACTAGCCAACGGCCATGCGCGATGCCAAGGATATCGTCCAGCGTTGCAACGCCTGCCAGCGATTCACGGACAAACCGCACGCACCTGGCACTGAACTCAGGCCAATACCTATGGCTTGGCCCTTCGCACAATGGGGACTCGCCATGGTCGGCAAGCTATAGAGGTCCTCGCGAGGAGGATACGTCTACCTCCTAGTCCCAGTCGACAAATTCACCAAGTGGATTGATGCCATGTCGGTGACTAACCAATCAGGAGCCAGCACCGTCAAGTTCTTCGAGTCCATTGTATTTTGCTTCGGGGTGCCGCATAGCATCATCATGGACAATGGGACAAACTTCACCTCTAAGGAGTTCCAGGAATTCTGTGAAAACCTGGGAATAAACATTAGCTACGCCTCCGTGGCGCATCCTCAGACCAACGGTCAAGTCAAAAAGGCCAACAGCCTCATCTGCGGAGGGATCAAGAGAAGGCTCCTCTGGCCACTCGAAAAAGTTGTCGGGTGCTGGCCTGACGAGCTGCAATCAGTACTATGGAGCCTACGCACAACTCAAATAGTGCTCTGCTACACTACATTCTTCATGGTACATGGTGTCGAGGCGGTACTACCCGCAGAGGTGCGCTACAATGCCCCACGGGTAGTAGCATATAGCGAGGCAGAATCAACCCTCGCACTTGAAGACTCCGTCGACCTCCTCAATGAGGCACGCGAGATTGCAGCAGAGAGATCCATGATCTACTAGCAGAACCTCCGCAACTATCACAGTAGGCTCGCCCAGATCCTTCGTGAAGGAGACCTAGTTCTGTTGAAGCAACAAGGGCACCTCAAGTTGAGTCCCTTGGGAAGGACCTTATGTGATTACGAGTAATCCCGGTGGCTCCTATCACCTTAAAGACTTCAAGGCGAGTCGCATACTCCAATCCCTAGCTCGTGCAACTATGCCATTTCTACCCTTAGATTTTTTTACTTTACAAATAAGGCTATTCAGCCAGGCTACTTAGCCACACATTGTACCTCATGATATTCTACGAATAAATAAAGCCAAGTGCCCCAAACCTTGTGTTTTTCTGTTTTATTCACAATAATATCACTCGGGAGTTGCGCTACCCTTTACATCGTGTTCCATGAACAATGTAGTATCTTGAGTAGTTGACACACTATCAATCGAACCCTTGATAACATCAACCCATTGCAGCACTTTTGACAGAGTTGGCAAGGTGCTGAGATGATCATCGTCGTTAACGAAAAGGCGCATATTACAATACACTCGAAAATATACAAGCTAGCAAGCTCTTTACACATTAACGAGTATCAACCACACCGACACAATCGTATGAATTTTACAACACTTATACATTTATGTGCGGGCATATACTACACTATTGCTGCAAAAGGAGAACATTTGTTTGCTCTTCAAAGAAATTGACTATATCTTGACTGGTCGATCAACCCTAGTAGTGTGGCACCATGTTCCAGGCCATCCCTTCTAGCGGCAATGGCGATCCAGTGAACCATAACATCCACATCTGGCGATGCAATCGAACAAGCATAACGCAGCCTTTGATGTTCTACGCACTTCTATTCTTGTGACGGTTGTTGGGCCTCAAGTGCAGGTTTGTAGAACAGCAAGTTTTCCTTAAGTGGATCACCCAAGGTTTTTCGAACTCAGGGAGGAAGTGGTCAAAGGTGTCCCCTCTCAAGCAACCCTGCAATCAAGATACAAGAAGTCTCTTGTGTCCCCAACACACCCAATACATTTGCCAGGTGTATAGGTGCACTAGTTCGGCAAAGAGATAGTGAAATACAAGTGGTATGGATAAGTATAAGTGGTAATGGTGCTAGAAAATAATGGCGTGTGGTTAACGTGGGAAAAGACTAAAGGCAAACTGAAATAAAGATGGAAGCAAGCAAACATGTAACAGATCTAAATGCAAGCGGTGTATCAATGCTTAGAAACAAGGCCTAGTGATCATACTTTCTGTAACATCCCAATTTCAGCAACCGATTAGTTGTCGAGAATTGCAAAAATTAGGGGAACAAAACTTTTCTTGTTTAATGCTGAAGTGTTTGCTTGTTGTTTGGATATGCTTATGCATATGAATGTGTATTAGATGATATACTCCTTACCTTAACACCAGTTGACAAAAGCTACTTCCCAAAAACAGTCTTGGCTTAATTTCCATATTCTCAAATGTTCTGGCATTTCAAAACATGAGCCAACATGCTTATGTAACCAAAACTATTTTGTAACTTCTATTGACAAAACTATGGAGAGTTATGTAGTATAATCTCCATATGTTTTCAGGACAAAACCTAACTACTCTTACCTCTAGGATCTCCAAAACCTTTTGTAAGCTTTTGGATTCTACTCTTGGTAAAGATACCAAGGACCTTACCTTGTTCAAACTCCAACCTATTTCAAAATGCCCATCCTTACCTCAAGCTAAGCTTGATGGTAACCCTAGGAGTAGTTGATTTGTTTGTAAGATGAGTTGCCTTAATCTGCTGTTTGACTTGATTGCTTAGAGTTAGTATGAGCTACTCTAGGATCTCATCACTAGGATCAAGATGTCTCCAAATCATCACACCCTAAGCCAGAGTACCAATTTGGATCTAACCCCTAACTCCTAGGTGATCATCTAAAACCCTTAACCAGATCAATTCTGCAGTGATCCATTCTAGAAGCTCTCAAGTCAATGAAGACCCATATCAAGCATGGATCCCTTCTACTCAATACACTCTTTAGTATAATCCACTTGATGATGCTTGGGTACTGCAACCCATCAAAATCATCTCCACCAATATTCTAGTCAAAATCCCCAAATCTGCCAAATTTGGCCAAGTCTGGAAAACTATTCCCAACATCACCTTTTTGGATGTCTCCCTTTCTCAACCCTTGTGCATTTTTGGTAATGCATCTGAACCATCCTGTTAACCATCCTAAGGACTACCAAGGCCCACTTATGCCCTTGGTTAGATAATCCTCCAACCCACTTGTTCTTGATGGTTTTGCAAGAAAATAACTTTTCCTGCAAATCTAGTCAATATGCCTACTTTGGTATAAGCTCACACCACCATCCACCTTCTATGGACCAACTATTTACATGGTTGTGTTCTTCTCATATAGGTATACCAAAATCTACTTCACTTGCTCCAATTTGATCCTTGCGCTGCCTAAACCCACAAGGTTTTGAAGGCTAGTTGATAATCTGCTTTGGTAGGCTTATTTTATTCCAAGTTTGAAAGCTTGTCTAGGTGAGCCCATGAAGGATCAAGCTCAAACCTCTATACCATGTTGATGTACATTACCTGGTCTATCCATCCATATATCCCATGCCCCAAGGGGAGATCCGAACTCCAAGATACAACCATGTTTTAATGGTATGAAATTAACATCACCCTAGATCCTTACTCCCGGGTATTTCACCAAAATCAACATGGATTATCCAATCCCAAGGTCGCAAATGCTTGCTACACCTTGTCTACATCATCTACCTTGATCATCAAGATTTATCAATAATCCTCCATAATTATTTTGGCTCCAAATCAATTTAATTCTTTAATAGACCAATTCTTCAAAACCTCTTTCATAAGGGAAAGTGTGGTTTTTGCCAAAACACTTCCCCAACTCTAAGCACTTTTGAGGCCCATATATCATACCCTATCTTCCCACTTCAAAAATAAATATTTTTGAAGAGCTTTATTATTTCTTTTTGCCCATTTTCTTAAATGGCAGAAACAAGAAATAATCCCTTAAAAATACCTTCCCACCTCAATAAATCCCAATAAAATTCGTCAAGGTGTGGTATCAAATCTAGAACCCTCTCACAACAAAAACTCTACCTGTCCAATGTAAATTTATCAAATGATCTTCTATAAACTACTTCTGCACTTTTTGAGTAAAGGATTTTAAGAGGACTTTAAATCCATTAAAAAATCCCAAACAATTCCTAGGTTGATGTAATCACCATATCTACACATTAGTGCCATTTTACCCCATTGCCAAAGACAACTTTTGAGACTCATAATCATGTAGTTGATCAATTGTGTAGTCTAAGCAAATCCTCCACTCTAAACTCCACCAAACCTGCCTCCAACCTAGTCCAGCAAGCTTGCACAACACACCATCTCCCCTGATCGAGTTCCCCTGTAGCAGTGCACTGTAGCACCCCTTCCCCTTGTCCTTTAGTGCTTGGAGGAAGGAGAGATGCACCCATTGATCATACCTTCTCTTTACTTCTTGCAGTAGCCATTCCACCTCTCCTCTGCCCTCAGCACAGACCAGATACCCCTCTCCACGCCCACAATATCAAGCCCCTAGTTTCCCTCCTCTCTCCCATGTTCCATGGACTAGACCCACCATGAACCCCTCCCCTTCGGTATAGCCCCATCGGCCAGCTCCCCCTCTCCCCCTTGGCCTCATTTGCCTCCTACCCCTCTACCTCACCACCCCAGAGCACCTCTCTCCCCCTCCTCTGCCTTGCCCTGCTCGAGAGAGAGCAAGGGAGAAGCCTTGGCCTCCTCTCCAAAATCGAGCCTAGAGCTCTCCCCTCTGCCTCTCCTTCCATGCATGTCACCGTTCTGGTTACCCTACCCTCTCTAACCCCTTCCCCTGCTATTTTCCCTGCTAGGAACGAGACCAGTATGCAGCCCCGACGAGCACCAAAGCCGTCTACGCCGGCGCCATCACCGTGACGTTGTTTTGAACAGAACCTCGTCGCCCATCATCCTTTGGGATGCCGTGAAGCGTCGTCGCCCTGCACCTTCCCCGCTGCCGGCGAGCCCCCAGGTGAGCCTCCCGACGCTGCCCCGACCATGTTAGGGTTTCCCCTCACCGTCGTTGTGTCTGGGGAGGACGACGACCGCTGGCCGTCAATCCAAACTTGATCGGACGGCCAAGGTTGCCCCATACCCATTTGGCGCCCCGTGTGGCTGACAGTCGGGCCCCACCGTGCAGGATTTAAACTTCCTCCTGCGCGTGGCTCGCCCCCGGGATGGGCCGATTTCCCTTTGCGGCCCACCTCCCTCTGGATCAGCCAACCACCCGCCCATTTTTTTATTCGGATAATTAGAGATCTTGAGAAAAGCCTGCATGATTTAATTCAAAATAAAATTGAAAAATATCTCTTTTGCCCAGATTCAATTTTTCCATGTCCTGTATGATCTCTCTAACATGCAGAACCAACCCTAGTACAAAAGGTCTACCAATAAATTCTAGAAAGAAATATACAAACAGGTACCTATTCTAGTAAATAAATTCCCAAGAGAACCATCCTCATCCAAATTTGGGGAAACAAACCTTACCTGGTAGGTATTCCCCATGCCTTCTATCTAGCTTTGGTCCCATGTGGTTTGAGCTATGGTCCACAGATGTAAAAAATAACAAAAGCAGGGCATTTCTTCCTTTAAGATTTTCTCTGGGCCAAATTAAAATAGGTCTTGACCTAAACCCAACTCTCTAGTTTCTAAAACATAAGATCTCTCAAAATACAGAGCCCATAATTTTCTAAGCCCAGTTGATTTATTATGGATTAATACATTGCAGGCTTAATCAATTCATTAGTTAAATCACCGAGTAGTTCCACAACTCCAAACAAGGTGATTCCAATTTATCTGAAAGGTATTCTAAATACCTACCATGTGACCTTGGAATCAAATCAAAATCTACTGTTTACTCTGGTGAAAAGACAAGTTGTCTGAGAACTGCATTTGGGAATTTCACGAGGCATTACGGTAAATTTCTTGACCTGATTCAACTCTCAGTGAACAAGTACATCAAGGCCTACCTAACCACCCAAGTAAATAATATTTGGCCATCTGAGAACATTTACGGTGAATTATTTCCTAAACTAGGCTTTTATCACTAGGATATTCATAATAAATTGAAGAAAAGTGATAAAATAGTGAAACCACTTTTGTTGGTTTCATTTTATCAACATCTATCTGTAGGTATCATTTTTATACCATGGTACCATACAGAATGTGGTCTTGTCCAGAAATCCATCTCTTAGGTAATTTCTAGAGTATAAATCCTAAGGGATTTTCTTCCACTTTTCAAGACAAGGCCAATCTTTTTAAATCCATTCCTCCTAAGACCCAATGATTTGTGAACTTGTATTATTCATTGTTTGCTATATGCATTGGTGATTGTATGCCATTTATTGATTGGACCCTTTTGTTTGTCTGCGTGTGTTCCATATCGACGATAGTTGCGATTAAATCGGAGAACAGAAGAAGATGGTTTTTATTGGTTATTATGGTTTTCTAAGAAGAAGTCAAGGGACAATTATGCCATATTGCTGATCATCAGGCAAGCCACCTTCTTTCTCATAAGCCTTGTCCTACTATTTCACTTATGCATGTTTTATCTCCTGTTTGTTAAAAACCGCATTCTTTTACTATATGTTGATGTATATATCTAGTAGTGGTTTGGCTCCTCCGAATCATTACACTTTTGTACTATTTAAGTACAACCCTTTGGTGATACCTACTTGTCCCTAGTAGAATAGATGGTGTATTACACCATACCCCCTTGGAGACCCCCCTGATTTAGCCGAAGCAAAGCTAGAGGATGGGAAGACCCCGGAAAAAGTTTTACCAAATGTTTTATGATAAAACCTTGGTGAGGTGGGACCTCCCAAGAGATGTTGAAAAAGAGAAGGTTTTTGTTTTATAAAATGCTAGAGGAAAACCGGAGGAAAAAGGTTTACAAAAACACACCCGGTTCTTTGCAGTCTAGCTATAACAACTTAACCCTGTGCAACCACATTACTCTGGTATGGGACAGGGCTGGATTTGAAGGTTGTCTATTCTAGTATAAGCTGCCTCGTAACTACTACAAGGGATCGGGGATCCCTGGATGGTGGGCCTTATCTGATATAGGTCCATGTATCGACCTGGAGAAGGAACGAAGGGTGTGAGAGCCTCCACGCGTTACTATGAGCCCCTCATTGAGAGCGTTCACCTGGGAGGTGGAGAAAGCGCTCCGGTTGGTCCTCGCCCGACGTCCCGGTGTTGAGGGATTAACACTCATAGGATAGGAACTTATACTGGAGTGGACATCCGGAGAGTCTTGACCGGTTACTCGACCCACGATCGGTGAAGATCAGGGTAGTGTACCCAGATGGTGTGGGTAAAGTGTACAACCTCTGCAGAGTGTAAATCTATTCGAATAGCCGTGTCCATGATTGGGGACGGTTGGACAAACTTACGTAGAGCGGTGCTGGTTTTGTTTTCAAAAGGATTTTGGAAAGAAATGGTTTTCAAAAAATATTGACCATGGTTTGGTCGGGAAGGTTACCTTGTTTGACCATGGGATGGTCGAGAGGTATGGAAGGAGTTTGGTGGGGATGACCAAGCAGGAACAAATGGGTGACCCAGGTCCTAAAGTTTTCCAATACTTTTCAAAAGGTTTCCAAAATGTTTCCAAAAGTTTTCAACAAGGATATGTAGATGCTATACCTACAAGAGAAACTATTTGAGAAAACAACCTCTCTTGGAGCACTCCTACTACCACAGCCCAAATGCATATCCTCCTGTTATTACTATTCTCTTAAGGTGGTTTAAGGTACATTCAATGTACTCTTGGCATTGCCTGGCTATTAACTTGGTGGATATCAAGGCGAAGGTGAAGTGGGCGACTATGCGAGCTAGGGCGTTCTCCCGGGTTGCTGTAGGTTAAGGCATGGCTCGGGCTCTGCGCTTGTTGAAGTCGCTGCTGATTATTGATGTAGCCATAACGACATTTATGTAAGTTTTGTAATTGGTATATTACGGGATGTTGTAATGATACTTGGTTATGTGCCACGACTAACTGATCATGGGATTGGGGTTGTATGCATAACAGGGATTCTCGGAGGATTAATCCGGCGGTCCCACACTTTCACTAGTGAACACTCTCATATAAATATCTTCTCTTTATGATACTACTCTTAACTACTCTCCGGTTGGACAGTCTAATCGATGGTAGTGCTATAATAGCACACCTCAAAGTTTGCTTTCCGTATCTAGATAACCCCACACTGTCACCTTGAGTACTAGATGGTTCAAACAAACACCACAATTTCATAAATACATCCAACTCCAAATATAACTCATAACAAGTATTTGTAATCTCTAGCCTAAGTGCCACCATGGTGTGCACGCTGTCACTTTCACACACATGGGGAGAGCAGAGATCTATTAAAGCACTTGAGTAGCAAGGTAGATCTACTTGATTACAAAGCTCATGATCACAATATGATCATGCATAGAGAGAGAGATGAACACATAGCTATCGGTAGAACCCTTAGCCTCGCGATAGAACTACTCCCTCCTCATCATGGGAATCAGCAATGGTGATGGAGATGGTGGTGGAGATCGATGGAGATGGCTCCGGGGGCACTTCCCGTCCAAGGTCTTGAACAGCAATTTTGTCCCCGAATCTCCCCTTGATTGGCGGACTGGCCAGAACTTTTCATGGCTGGAGGCTTGATGATTTAGGGTTTATGCATCCGGAGGCTTCTTATAGGCGAAGATGCAAGGTCGGTGGGCGGCCAGGGGACCCACACCACCTGGTGGCGCGGCCAGGGCTAGCCCGCGCCACCATGTGGTGTTTGCCTCCCTGTGGCCCCTCTCCTTCTCGTCTTAAGCTCAAGTGAGTCTTAGATAAAATAGGAACTTTGGCTTTTGTCCCGTCCAATTCCGAGAATATTCATTTTCTGACTTTCCTGGAACCAAAAACAGCATAAAACAGGCAACTGGCACTTAGCTCTTGTTAATAGGTTAGTCCAAGAAATCATATAAAAATTACTCCAAAGTGTGGACAAAACACAAGAAAGTAGATAAAACCAAGCATGGAACATCAAAAATTATAGATACATTTGCAATGTATCAACATCCCAAAGCTTAACTCCTGCTCGTCCTCGAGTAGGTAAGTGATAAAAAGAAAGAATAATTTTTGAGGTGACATGCACCATCATAAACTTGATCAAAGTATTTATAAAACATTCAAAGCTAGGATCATAGTACTTCAATCATAACATGAAAGACAAAGTTCTAGCAATAAGACAAAGAAACTATGTTGCAACATGAAAAGGCACAAACAAAAGATTCATGAATAACAATGCTTTGCAAGATGTTTGTTTGTTTCACATAAAGAAAACATAGCATAATAGCATTCAGCTTGTCCCTCATAGAGTAGCAAATATAATTGCATAGGACACCTTCAAAGTTCATAAGAGTGACTAGATACAAATAGTTTAAAACAAGCAATATCAAAGCTATGCATCAATCAACAAGTCTTGGGACAATGCACATAGAACTAAGAATGGCCACTATGCTCTCAAAGTAGGTGCATAAAGATAGAAGGTGGAGACTCAATATATAAGTGGAAGAAAGGCCTTCATAGAAGGAAGCAGAGATTCAAGTTTCATAAAGAGCTTCCAAAAATTATGGTACTTATAGCTTTCAGCTCTCATTGCCCCTATCATAAGCATCTTGAAGGTGATTAAGGTTAAAGTGACACAACTAAGAGGATATGCTTGACAAGTTATAAACCGAAATCTCATGCCCCTTACTTACGAAGACCGACCCTCATGCTACCCAACTTTATCTTGAGTAAGCTCTTGTAATTGTAAGTACATGTGTATCATAAAGAACCGCCAACGGGGTACCCCTTGCACATGATACAGGAGCTATCCCATAATCCAAATGACAAGGCAAGCAGACAATGAGCATCTCAGCGATCTTTTTATTTGCTATTTGCATAGGTTTTTATTGAGGATGCTTCATAGAGTGCTCATTATGGTGATGCTTCAAGTTTCCACCATGATTAGGCATGGCTTAGGCTAGCGGCCTAGGTGTTTCTCTAACACACATACAAACTCCATGATCTTACAAGTTCCACTTTTATTTCACACCGCCGGGATCCATAAGCAAAAGAACATGATATCAACGGGGTACAAAGTACAAGTGCAATGTTGAAAGCACTCCCCATGATACATGGTTCTACTAATTTTAACTTATAAAGCGCAACCATATATGCAACAAAGAAGGACCCAATGGTTCAAGTTTATTAAGGGCAATAAAAGTAAAGTGTGCCATCAAGTTCGTGAGAGCTTTAATCACTAGTTTTATCATAACAAGTTTAATTCGGAAGGTAAACAAAAACATGAATATACTTGGAATAGCTTAAGCTAATAGGTAGGTATGGTGGAATCTTTGGAATAACTTGGTTTAGGGAGTTGGATGCATGAGTGGAACTCATACTTGGTTGCGGAGGCTACCAAAAGACTGGGAGAGACAAACTAAGAGAGCAATAATGGCTATAATCATGCAGAGCGACAAAACATCATTGATCAAAGCATAAAGTTATACTACAAGTTGAAAACTAAAGGATCATAAAGGCTTATGGTGACTTTAGATAGTCATAACATGGTGTGAGCATGCGCCAAGTCAACCCAAATAAAGCATCAAAGGAGAATACCACAATACTATGCTTTAATATGTTAAACCAACGCATGATTCATCCAAGGCACATTAAGCAATCCCAATTGTTTATAACAAGTCATGCTACAGCAAAGAATAATAAGCCTAAACCCAAAACAATATCAAGCATGGCATGACAAAGCATAGGGCACAGTCAAAAACAAGCTCTCTTTACCACTTAAGCATGAACTTTCCTACTCTTTTCCAAACCAAACCAAACTATTTGAAAACCAATGTATGAAAGAGGGGGTCCAACCAATTTATTCAGCAAACTAAGCAAACCAAGAAAATGAAAAACCAAAACGAAAAAGAAGACGCTCCAAGAACAACACAACTGTGCATGAAACAATAAAAATGAAGCGTTTGGAAGAAACCTAGGATTTTTATTGATGAAGAAGGGGATGCCTTGGGCATCCCCAAGCTTTGACACTTGTACTTCTTGGATATTTCTTGGGGTGACACGCGTGGCATCCCCAAGCTTGAGCTTTAGTCCATCCTTCATCTCATTACTCATTCCTTCCATACACCTGAAATTTTTCCTTCATACAAAACTTCACACAATCTTTATTAGCAACATTAGTGAACTCAAGATAATAGGTCTTTAAGGTTCAGTTATAACACCAAGAAAACTTCCATTAAAACACAATCTACTGTAGTACTTCCCTCGAAAAGCTCAATTCCCCAAAAGAACTCAAAAAGGAACCAACAAGAAGCAAATGCAAAAAATGGCAGAAATCTGTCAAAACAGACCAGGAGGTAAAGACGAATTTTTTCTAAGACCTTCTGTTGCTCAAATCGAAAAGTGTTGAACTAACGAACGTTAGATAACAACCTGGGGCATAAGCATAAAAATTCACGCCTCAAAAGGACGTATAGAGATTTTACACGAATTTTTATGGTGAAGCACAGAAATCTGTTTCGGGATAACAACTTTTCCAATCATTACTTCTCTCTCATTAGAGGTTACTCTTGGCACAAAAAGCTAATAAAAAGGATAAGGAGCGGTTATTACTGAAGTAATAACTTCCAAGACTCATCTAAAACCTTTGGTTATCTCCCAATAAGTACTTTTCTTTAATGCCTTTAAGTTAGGCTTGATAGTTTGAGAAGATGCTCACATAAGAAATATGAATTTAAGTAAAAGAGAGCATCAAGAAGCAAATTCAAAGCACATTTAAGTCTAACCCACTTCCTATGCATAAGAATCTTGTAAAGAAACAAGTCATGAAAGCACAAAGCAACAAGCATATGAAAGCAAAACAAGTGCAACTTCAAAATTTTCAACATAAAGAGGGGAAACTTAATATTGTTGAGATGCATAAAACCATGTTTCCCTCTCTCATAATAACTTTCAGTAGCATCATGAATAAAATTAACAATATAACTATCACACAAAACATTCTTATCATGAGCCAGATGCATATAATAATTATTACTCTCCACATAAGCATAGTCATTATTATTAATTGTAGTGGGAGCAAATTCAACAAAATAGCTATCATTATTATTCTCATAACCATAATAATCAAATATAGGAGGCATATTGTAATCATAATTAATTTTCTCCTCAATAGTAGGTGGACTGAAAATATCATATTCATCATTGTAATCATCATAAATTGGGCGTAAGTATCATCAAAGTAAATTTTCTCCTCCATGCTTGGGGGACTAAAAATATCATGCTCATCAAAACAAGCTTCCCCAAGCTTAGACTTTTCCATAGCATTAGAAATAATGGTGTCCAAAGAATTCATATTAACAACATTGCTATTAGCATGCAAATAAAGTTCCATAGGTTTTTTTAATTTTCTCTTCAAACACTTCATGTCCTAACTCAAGATAAATACTATAAAGCTCTCTAATTTTGTTGTTGTTTTCCATTGAGCCTAACTAGTGAAAATAAAAAACAAGAAACAAAAAGACAAAATTGCAGAATAAAGGAAATAACCCGAGCACTCACCTTTGGAGGATGTGAGTACCTTTTACCTTACCTCCCCGGCAACGACGCCAGAAAATAGGCGTTTGCCGTGGTAGGTTCTTCTTCTTTAATCCTCCGGTGTGAATACCTTTTACCTTACCTCCCCAGCAACGGCACCAGAAAAGAGCTTGATGTCTACGCACTTCTATTCTTGTCGATAGTTGTTGGGCCTCCAAGTGCAGAGGTTTGTAGAACAGCAGCAAGTTTTCCCTTAAGTGGATCACCCAAGGTTTATCGAACTCAGGGAGGAAGTGGTCAAAGGTATCCCCTCTCAAGCAACCCTGCAATCAAGATACAAGAAGTCTCTTGTGTCCCCAACACACCCAATACACTTGTCAGGTGTATAGGTGCACTAGTTCGGTGAAGAGATAGTGAAATACAAGTGGTATGGATAATTATAAGTGGTAATGGTGCTAGAAAATAACTTGATGGCGTGTGGTTGACGTGGGAAAAGACTAAAGGCAAACTGAAATAAAGATGGCAGCAAGCAAACATGTAACAGATCTAAATGCAAACGGTGTATCAATGCTTAGAAACAAGGCCTAGGGATCATACTTTCACTAGTGAACACTCTCATATAAATATCTTCTCTTTATGATACTACTCTTAACTACTCTCCGATTGGACACTCTAATCGATGGTTGGGCTATAACAGCACACCTCAAAGTTTGCTTTCCGCATCTAGATAACCCTACACTGTCACCTTGAGTACTAGATGGTTCAAACAAACACCACAATTTCATAAAGACATCCAACTCCAAATATAACTCATAACAAGTATTTGTAATCTCTAGCCTAAGTGCCACCATGGTGTGCACGCTGTCACTTTCACACACATGGGGAGAGGAGAGATCTATTAAAGCACTTGAGTAGCAAGGTAGATATACTTGATTACAAAGCTCATGATCACAATATGATCATGCATAGAGAGAGATGAACACATAGCTACCGGTTGAACCCTTAGCCTCGAGAGAGAACTACTCCCTCCTCATCATGGGAATCAGCAATGGTGATGGAGATGGTGGTGGAGATTGATGGAGATGGCTCCGGGGGCACTTCCCTGTCCCGGCAGTGTGCCGGAACAGAGACTTTCTGTCCCCCGAATCTCCCCTTCGGTGGTGGCAGCGCTGCGGAGCTTTTCGTGGCTGGAGGCTTGATGATTTAGGGTTTATGCATCGGGAGGCTTCTTATAGACGAAGAGGCAAGGTCGATGGGCGGCCAGGGGGCCCACACCACCTGGTGGCGTGGCCAGGGCTAGCCCGCGCCACCACATGGTGTGGTTGCCCTGTGGCCCATCTATGTCTCGTCTTCTGGCTCCGTGAGTCTTCCGGTAAAATAGGAACTTTGGATTTTGTCCCGTCCAATTCCGAGAATATTCATTTTCTGACTTTCCTCGAACCAAAAACAGCAGAAAATAGGCAACTGGCACTGTGGCTCTTTTTAATACGTTAGTCCAAGAAAACATATGAAAAGTACTCCAAAGTTTGGACAAAACACAAGAAAGTAGATAAAACCAAGCATGGAACATCAAAAATTATAGATACATTTGCAATGTATCAGGCACCTGCAACCAGATGTTGGTGCACGCACTCGTGGACCGCGCTTACATCTTGAAACTTCGCCAGCAAAGCTAGCAAGCTTGATGGCACCACGTCCAGGGGAAACATCGCCTAGAAGATATGCCTAAGGCACGATTGTGCCTTCTTCAACATCAAGCACCCACGATGCACGATCCTGAAACATCGCCAACGGATGCACAATCATGGTCCACCCGAAATACCCAGCAGCTGCATTTGCTCCACAGGTCAAGTCATTCATTCGAATGGCAATCTGGTCCCTCTCATCCTACAGGTGACGAGCGCTAACAACTAAAAAAAGCAAGAACAGAGCATAAAACAAAGCATCGCCGTGAATGGCTAAAGAAAAGGATAAGAAGATAGAGAGCTAACATTTAAATTGCTCGTTCAACTGCGCAACTTTGTCCAGGAGATACTTCGCGACGATGGCCTTCTCGCCTTGAATTCTACGTCTATTCTTTGTGGATAATGGGCAACACTCGCTCGAACTGCTTTATGCGATCGTGCAGTCACGCAAGCAGTGATAGCTCCTCCACCTTTGAATGTGGTCGCACCGCAGTTTCATCGGTGGGAGGAGAGTCATGAGGACCACTCGAAGGACCCTATTATAGCCAAACAAGAGGCAAATAATGCCAACTATACATCAATAAAAAGGCGGAGTGCATTCAAATTTGGCAAAGTATCAATAGGGGTACCCCCCACAAAATATAGTTCAGCAAAAGGATAGCTAAACTATTACATATGGTAGCTAAGGCACGCTCTGCTTTTTCGACTTCGACTTCGACTTCGGGGGCTTCCTCGAATCCGTGGTAGTCTCTGACGCCACAGACTTTTCAGTGGTAGCCCCAGACGTCGTAGCCTTTGCCTCCTTCACTCGCCGCAGCTCCTCGGAATATTTGGCGACTGTCTCCATGAAACGAGGCCCATACTTACTTCAACTACCGGCGAAGGGAGCAAACACTACATGTTGGACATCCGCGTCAAAAGGCATTGCCTCAGAGATCGCACCGGGTTCCAGCTCCACACCATGGCCTAGCACCATCGCGAGTGCCATTGTTGTGCCAACAGATCGCTGCACATTCTTGAAGTCCATTGGGACGCATATACGTGAAGGACTCCACCAAGCCATCAAGATTTTTGATTAAGCCGGCCTTGGGGACCATATCCTCTCGAAGGTGGCTCAGGACACCCTTGGCCTTTCCAAGCATGTCTTGGAGGCAAACGTTGTGGTCCTCGACTATGGCCACGACGCCTTCCAAGACATCCGTGCGAGCCAGAGACTAGTCGTCAAATCTCACACCAGTGGCATCTAAAGAAAACACATGTCAGCAAAACATCATGACGGAAAAATGCATCTACAAATGCAAGCGAAGTGGCGAAATACCTGAGAGCGCTTTCACAATCGGGAAAAGCTGTTCTACGAACAATTTCTCCCTCTTAGCAGTGGAAGCACGCAAATCTTCCTCGCGCTTTTGCGACTGCTTAAGAGCCTCAGCTTCCTTGTCGTGTTTCTTCTCCGCTGCAGCAAGTCCCTTCTCGAGGGTAGCGACACGACGAAGAATCTCATTATGCTCACCTTCAAAGGATATAAACATGGCAATATCACTCGCGAATTGATGACCCACAAGTATAGGGGGTGTATCGCAATATTTTTGATAAGTAAGAGTGTCGAACCCAACGAGGAGCAGAAGGTGCTGGCTAGTGGTATGGATCAGGAATTCTCTGCACATACTTAGCAAACGGATTTTTAGGTTTTTTTTATAAAGTAAGTAAAAAAACTACGAGTAAATAAAAGACAGTAAGAATAAATGCAGCAAGTGGCCCACTCCTTTATGTAGCAAAGGACAAGCCGGTTGTATTACTTAAGATGACCAAACGTTCTTGAGGACACATGGGAAGACTGTCAAGTGCTTTCGCTTCATATAGTTGATTAATCTTCTTTAGCTTGCTAAGTGTTGTGTGGGTGAACCTATGCTAATGTACCGACTTTCCTAGGACTAATACATACTTGTAATTATACCCCTTGCAAACATCCGTAAGTACAAGAAAGTAATCAAGGTAGAAACCTAACCATAGCTTTAAACTCTAAGACCCTTACGTCCCTTGTGCAATGGTTTCTTAACGGGGGTTCAGGTTTACACTCCAACCCCTACGATTAGTAGCCAAATACACAATGCATTCCCCTAGGCCCATATAGGTGAAGTGTCATGTAGTCGACGTTCACATGACACCACTAGAAGAAGTACACCACAACTTAAATATCAAACTATTGAATCTTTCTCAACACAACTCCACTACTAACAACATGACTTCTCCCATTTCCTCAAGAACAAAACGAACTACTCACAAGACATCATATGGATCATGATCAGAGATGGAATAATGATGTATAACAATCTGAACATAAACAATAATTCAATGGTTCACTCAATAGCATCAACTACAAAGAGTAATCAACACCGGGAAAGTTCCCCCTATGAACTATGCAAGATTCAACCCAATTGTTACAGCAATATGGAGATGGTGATGAGGGTGTTGATGGTGATGATGGTGGTGATGATGATGATGATCCCGATGAAGTCCAGCTTGATGGTGGTGTTGATGGCGATGATCTCCCCTCTCCAGGAAGGAATTCCCCTGGCAGAAATCTGTCTGCCGGAGAGATCTTTCTCTCTTGGTGTTTTCCGCCCCGCAGAGGCGGCGGAATCTTTCTATGGTCGCTCCCCGAGTCTTAGAGTTTCGGGAGGATAATATACGCTAGAGGGGAGTGCCAGGGGTGGACCAGGGCGGCCACACCACCTGGTGGCGCGGCCTAGGCTGGCCGGCGCCAGGGGTGGTGTGGGCCCCTCGTGGCCCATCTTCAGCCCCCCTTTTGGCTTCCTTCGTCTTCTGGAAAAATAGGATTTTCTGTATATTTTCCCGGATTTTCTGATCTTCGCGAATTTTGCCTCCAAACAGCACCTATTCCATCAGAATCCTGACTGCAGCGGTCCATGCTCCAAAAGTCATCAACCATGCAAAAACAGATGAAATAACATAAGTATCACCTCTCAATACGAAATATGTCAATGAATAACAGTGAATTATGACATAGAATAGTGATGCAAAATGGACGTATCAACTCCCCCAAGCTTAGACTTCGCTTGTCCCCAAGCGAAACTGAGCTCAATAAACATGGCCTCAGGTTTATGGAGTGAAGAGTGGATAAAATAATACGGACAAGAAGCATCACATTCATCAACACATAGATCATAATAGAAGACAACTCACTATTATATAACTCAACTTGTAATGAGTAAGGAAACACAATAAAGATACATAAAGTGAATTATAATTGGTAATGGCAAACTTAGCTCTTGGTCGAAGAATAGTTGATAATTTGCTGGAGTTCACAAATAACTGGTTTCAAATGATAGCTTTCAAAGTAGTAAACATGAAGATAAGAGCAATGTGCAAAACAAGGAACATAAGAAACATGATTGAATAAATCATCATATGAATGAATGAAACACAACAACTCAAAATACTTGTTGAGGTAGAAGGGAGTAGGTTTACTGACTCAACTAAAAAGTAAAAGAAAGGCCCTTCAAAGAGGGAAGCAGGGATTGCAAGTCCCATAAAGAGCTCCCAAAAATTATGATACTTACTAGTTTTCAGCTCTCATTGCCCCTATCATAGGCATATTTAGGTGATTAAGGTTAAAGTGATCAAATATGAGGTATGCGTTGACAAGTTGTAAGTTGAGAATCTCATGTCCCTTGAGTACGAGGGCCTCTCCTCATTCTACTCAAGTTTAGTCACTGGTAAGTTCTTGTCATCGTAAGCATATGTGTATCATAGAGAACCACCAACGGGGTACCCCTTGCCCGATGATACGGAAGAATCCCCATATCAAAATGACAAGGCAAGCAGATAACAAGCATCTCAGCAATCTTCTTATTTACCATGGGAATATGGTGCTTTTTCTCTCTTTCCTCTTTTCATAATCTCTTTTTTTCTTCTTTTTATCGGACTTTTTTTTCTATAAGAATGCTTCATAGATACTCATTATGGTGACGCCGCAGGTTTCCACCATGTTAGCATGGATTAGACCGGTGACCCGAGCGCTTCTCTAACACACATGCATAACTCCATGGACTTACAAGCTCCCTTTCATTTCACACCACGACATCCATAGACAAAAGAACATGATATCAACCTTGTACAAAGTACCGGTAATGTTGAAAGCGTTCCCCATGACAACATGGTTCTGCTAACTCACAACTTACAAAGCGCAAGCATATACGCAACATAGATGAGCACAATGGTTCAAGTTTATTAGATGCAAGAAAGTAAAGTGTGCCATCAAGTTTGTGAGAGCTTTAATCACTAATTTTGGCATAACAAGTTTAATTTGGGAGGTAGATAAAACAAGAATTTACTTGGAATAGCAATAATGCTACTAGGTAGGTATGGTGGACACAAATGGCAAAGGTTTTGGTTTAAAGGAGTGGATGCACGAGAAGAAATCCCTCTCAGTACAGGTTTTTGGCTAGCAAGGCTGGGTAGCAAGTATAAGAGTTGAAGGAAACAAACAAACATACAAGTGATAAAGACAAACATGCAATCTTCCTTGGAAGCACAAGAGATCCTAACTAGACAATACTAGACTTATGAGCAAATCAAGAAAGAAGGATGATGAAATTATATTTCTTTAGAGTACTTTTATCTTTTTTATTCAACTCTCAAAAATAGTGTGCTACTGACCGAGCCAGGTTTGCCAAAACCAACAAAATTAACTCAATGATCCCAAAGTGAAACCAATACTAACAACAAGATCAATCATATAACCACGAATTGAAAACTAATATAAGCTATGCAAAAGAGTAAATGATAGAACTTCTCATTAATATTTCATAACGGCAACTCACACCAAGGGATACGTATCTAACGAGAGAGGGGACACTTCCATAATGCAAACCATACTACATAATAAGTTCTGTATTCATGATATGACTCTACTAATAAGGGTAAAAAGATAGAAGATAGTGATGTGATACCGCGGCACTCCCCCAAGCTTGGAACAAACCAAGGGGATGCCAAACCTGATGACGAATCACGCCTTTGGTGGTGGTGGTATCCTCTCGATGAGCTCTCTGATAAGTTTCCCCAAGTCCTCAATCTCGAAGGTGAGATTACAAATCAGCTGTGAGTTTTGCTCAATGCGGCTCATGATCATGTCGGGTTGAGAATTCCATCTCTTGCTATTCTTTCCCCACTCTTCTTCCTTGAAGTCTTCTTTCTTGCATGGCTAGAACGAGGCAAATCCCAATTGGAGGGTAATTTCCCCTTGGGCATATTCTGGTATTGATGCTCATGGATAAGAGTATGGAAAGGATTCTTGGTGCGTGGAGGAAGTGACCGTGGAGCCAAGCAAAGGAGGAGCTTTCCCCTAGTCCGCATCCGCAGTCCTTCTAACCTCGGCAGGTTTTGTCACCACTCCAATGCTTGCAATGGTAGTGGGTGTGGGATGTTGGCCTTGCTCCTCTTCACCTTCACTCTTGATCTCCTTCTCCTTCCCGGGGTCTTGGAGGACTTCCTCCATAGGCTCCTTCCCTTTATCCTTGGCGAACACCATTGTGCTTCTAAACTTTCAAAGAGTATGTCCTGGCAGAAATAGATCGCAACAAAAACACAACTAGAACACGATATACGAACCTCGGGGGATCCGGGAGGTTATATATTACGAAGTTCCATATCAAAAGGAAGGTACTGGGAGAAAACGAGTCGGAGGCGGAGTCCGGGGTGGACTCACCACCAGGTGGCGCGGCCAGGGGTGGGCCCATGCCACAGGGTGGTGTGAGCCACCCTGGCTCCATTTCCGTCCCTTTTTCGCTTCGTAGCTTTCCTTATTGACTAAAAACTGCAAAAATATAATTGGATAGTATTTTCGTGGAACTTTTCTTACGAATCAAGTTACCTATTTGAAAGCGGGCTCTGCAGGTCTCTGAATTTTGTATCTAGTAGATTCTTTCGGAGTCACCACTTCAATAACATCAATATCTTCATCTTCATACTCTTATTGCTTGAATCATAAAACCTTTCACTTCCTTATTACACCATTATCTCCACTACCTGGAAATTTCTTTCACACAAAACTTCACACAGTTCACATTAGCAACATTAGTATAAGTGAAGTGATAAAACCTTTTGTGTCCAATTTCAACTGAAAACCATCAAAACATAAGCTACTGTAGCAACTCCTTCTGAAAACCCAAAAAGAATTCAAAAAGGAAACCGATTAAAGAAGCAAATGCAAGAGTGGCAAAATCTGTCAAAACAGACCAGCAGGTAAAGATCAATTTTTTCGAAAATCTTATGTTGCTCAAATCAAAAAGTGCAAAACTAATGAAAGTTAAATAACAACCTGGGGCAGAAGCACAAACAATTACAGCTCAATCCGACATACATAGATCTCTCACAAATTTTTACGGTGAAGCACAAAAATCTGTTTCGGGACAGCAACTTCCCCAAATCTTACTTCTCTCTCATTAGAGGTTGATCTTGACACAAGAACCAAACAAAACGGATAAGGAGCGGTTATTACCAAAGTAATAACTTTCAAGACTCAAAGAAACAAAAACAAACTGAAAGTTAAAACAAATTGGGTTGTCTCCCAAAAAGCTCTTTCTTTATAGCCATTAAGATGGGCATGATAATTTTGAAGATGCTCACATAGGAATATGAATTGAGGTGAAAGGGAGCATTAAGAAGAAAACATACATACATTTAAGTCTAACCCACTTCCTATGCAAGGGAATTTTGTAAACAAACAAGTTGTTGAAACCAGAGGCTACGAGCAAGGAAGGCAAAAGAATTGCAACATAAAAACTTTTAGCATAAAACGAGGAAACTTGATATTATTGAGATGCATAAGAACACTTTTCCCTCTCTCATAGTAACTTTTAGTATCATGCATAAACTTAACAATATAGCTATCACAAGGACCATCGTAACAATGATCACTTATTCTAACAGAAAACACAGGAATACTAGCTCTCATAACACTACTTTGTGAAATAATATTAGAGGTATCCTTACAAAGGATAGTGTGTCCCTCTTTCTCATATTTAGTAACAAAGTCTCACATTTGCTACCACAGGTTCAACAGCTTTATGTGTACTTTCATTAACCATACTAGCTATCATAGAATGTTCCTTTATCTTAACTGGGAAAGGCATTTTCTCAATGTAAGGTTTAGGTAAGACATGATTAAGATAAACTTCAGTATTTCTTGCAGGAACACTCTTAGCAACATCTTTATAAGGTTCATGATACTTATTCCACTTCTTTTTAGGCACTTCAATATAGGAAGCAAAAGCCTTAAAATAAGAAGCAATAGCTTGAGAGTCTAGATCATAAGCATTTTAAATATTTTGAAAGTCATCAGTTCCCATAAAAGATTCAATGCATTCATAATCATAATTTATACCTGACTTTCTACCTTTGTCATTCTCCCATGCTTCAGCATTGTCTTGAATACGGTCCAAGATCCCATTTAGATTCTTCTTCCATGCGAGTGAATGATCCAGCACAAGAAGCATCCAATAAATCCTTGTCATGTAGAGGGAGCCTTGCATAAAAGTTATTGATAATAATATTGTTGGGGAGCTCATGAATGGGACATTTGAGCATTAGTAACTTCAATCTCCCCCAAGCTTGAGCTGTACTCTCTCCATCAAGAGGCCAAAAGTTGTATATTTGACTCCGATCTTTATGAATCTCACTAGGAGGATAAAACTTTGAATAAAAGAGAGGTACTATTTCCTCCCATTCCAGAGCTTGACCATTCTTCAGCACCTTATACCATTCCTCAGCTCTTCCTTTCAGCGATAGTGAGAATAACTTCTTCTTAACTTGATCTGTAGTAATACCTGCACACTTGAACAACCCGCATAATTCATGTATAAAGAGCAAATGATCACCGGGATGGATAGTTCCATCCCCAACATAGTAATTATCCATAACGCGATCAATAATTCTTGTAGGTATTTTAAAAGCATCATTCTCAGCAGGTGGTGGCTTATCTACTACCTTAGCAGTGGTATTAGCATTACCAAATAAGAAACTCAGTGAATTATCCATAACAAAAATAAAGCAACTAGCAGAAGTAAATAATACTCATAGTAGAAGTTTCCTTTACCAGTTCCACTCTCCAATAGCGCTTCACTCCCCGGCAACGGCGCCAGAAAATAGTCTTGATGACCCACAAGTATAGGGGGTGTATCGCAGTATTTTCGATAAGTAAGAGTGTCGAACCCAATGAGGAGCAGAAGGTGCTGGCTAGTGGTATGGATCAGGAATTCTCTGCAAATACTTAGCAAATGGATTTTTAGGGTTTTTTGATAAAGCAAGTAAACAAAGTACGAGTAAATAAAAGACAGTAAGAATAAATGCAGCAAGTGGCCCAATCCTTTATGCAGCAAAGGACAAGCCGGTTGTATTACTTAAGATGACCAAACGTTCTCGAGGACACATGGGAAGACTGTCAAGTGCTTTCGCTTCATATAGTTGATTAATCTTCTTTAGCTTGCTAAGTTATGTGTGGGTGAACCTGTGCTAATGTACCGACCTTCCTAGGACTAATACATACTTGTGATTATACCCCTTGCAAACATCCGTAAGTACAAGAAAGTAATTAAGGTAGAAACCTAACCACAGCTTTAAACTCTAAGACCCTTACGTCCCTTGTGCAATGGTTTCTAATGGGGTTCAGGTTTCATCACTCCCAACCCCTACGATTAGTAGCCAAATACACAATGCATTCCCCTGGGCCCATATAGGTGAAGTGTCATGTAGTCGAAGTTCACATGACACCACTAGAAGAAGTACACCACAACTTAAATATCAAACTATTGAATCTTTCTCAACACAACTCCACTACTAACAACATGACTTCTCCCATGTCCTCAAGAACAAAACGAACTACTCACAAGACATCATATGGATCATGATCAGAGATGGAATAATGATGTATAACAATCTGAACATAAACAATAATTCAATGGTTCACTCAATATCATCAACTACAAAGAGTAATCAACACCGGGAAAGTTCCCCCTATGAACTATGCAAGATTCAACCCAATTGTTACAGCAATATGGAGATGGTGATGAGGGTGTTGATGGTGGTGATGATGATGATGATGATGATCCCGATGAAGTCCAGCTTGATGGTGGTGTTGATGGCGACGATATCCCCTCTCCGGGAAGGAATTCCCGTGGCAGAAATCTGTCTGTCAGAGAGATCTTTCTCTCTCGGTGTTTTCCGCCCCGCAGAGGCGGCAGAATCTTTCTATGGTCGCTCCCCGAGTCTTAGGGTTTCGGGAGGATAATATCATGATGCCAGGGAGGTGGAACAGGCGGCCACACCACACCGGTGGCGTGGCCTAGGCTGGCCGCTAGGGTGGCGTGGGCCTGTGGCCCATCTCCAGCCCCTTCAGCTTCCTTCTTACGGAAAAATAGGATTTTCTGTATATTTTCTGGATTTTCTGATCTTGAATTTTGCTTCCAAACATCACCTTTCCATCGAATCCACAGCGGTCCATGCTCCAAAATCATCAACCATGCAAAACGGATGAAATAACATAAGTATCACCTCTCAATCTGAAATATGTCAATGAATAAGGTGAATTATGACATAGAATAGTGATGCAAAATGGACGATCAACTCCCCAAGCTTAGACTTCGCTTGTCCCTGAAAGCCGACCTCAATAAACATGGCCTCAGGTTTATGGAGTGAAGAGTCGATAAAAGAATACGGACAAGAAGCATCACATTCATCAATAGATAGATCATAATAGAAGACAACTTACTATTATATAACTCAACTTGTAATGAGTAAAGGAAACACAATAAAGATACATAAAGTGAATTATAATTGGTAATGGCAAACTTTGCTCTTGGTCGAAGAATAGTTGATAATTTGCTGGAGTTCACAAATAACTGGTTTTCAATGATAGCTTTCAAAGTAGTAAACATCAAGATAAGAGCAATGATAGCTTTCAAAGTAGTAAACATCAAAGTAGTAAACATCAAAGTAGTAAACTTCAGGCTAGGGAGGCAAGCTGGTGCCCACTTTCCAGTCCTACAATCATAAGAAGCATCATTATATAAAGCACCTAACAGGCAATCGAAAATCAAAAAACTTAAAAGATAAATCCACCTCGGGTGGAGGATTGCTGGCGCAGAATGGAGGCACGACTGAGTCACCTAGGAGATGCTCCTTAGTGGTGTACGTGGTCACCAATCGCAACCTCTTGTCCACCTCACCCGAAGAAATTCCCTCCGCAGAGATGCGAGTGACATCACCAGTATGAATCCAACGGTACATTGGATGCACCATCGCCTGCAGAGGCTGTACGCGGCGGCGCATCCACGTGCGAATGAGTTAAGCACCACCTTCCTCCTTTCCTATGCAGTGTTCGAGGTTGCAGACACGCTGATACAGCATCTCTGTTTCTTCGACTTTGCCGGGAATCACGATGTTCTTCCAGGATCGCCTCCTATTGCAGATTGCCACCTGATCGAAGGGCGCGAGTCCGTAGTGCTCTCCGCCGGCCTTCTGGTCACGGATGTAGAACCACTTATCCCTCCATCCTTGGACAGACGCGGTGAGCTTGATGGCTAAATAAGTGACCTTGGAATCGATGTGGATCACGCAGCCTCCTACATCATAGACTACTGAACCTGACCCCGACTGGCGTTTGAGCTTAAAGAGTTTTTTGAAGAGGCCGAAGTGTGGCTCGATTCCGAGCCAGCACTCGCAAAGAGTGATGAAGCAGGTGATGTGGAGGACAGAATTTGGGGACAGATCATGCAGTTGGAGCCCATAGAAGCAAAGAAGACCCCTAACAAATGGATGCAGGGGAGAGAAAGACCGCGAATGATGAACGCAAGGAACAGCACTCGAAAACCCGCAGGAGGACTAAGGATTACCTCATCGCCAGGAACACGAGAGTCATCCTCTGTGGAAGAGAGCGCCCTGTCCTGGCGCTGAGTGAACAACTTAGAGGACTTGATGACGGATGGACACCATGACCCATTGGTGACGCGAGTCCCCGCGCCCTTCTTATTCCCTGCCGCGGCGGCAGCACTGGTGCCCGTGGTGGGAGCGCCCTTCTTCTTGGATGCTATAATGGCAGCCATAGATCCAGTGGTGGAGCCTCCCTTCTTCTTGCCCATCTTGCGCTGGCGGTGTGAGCGCAGGAAGTAGCCGGGGAAGGTACGGAGTTGGTCTAGTGCCATGGAGGATGTGCACAATGGAACAGAAGATCAGCAATGCATGTGAAGCGTGAGCGAGAAGAAGATGTGGGAATTACATACGGTGAACCCCTACTTAACCTCACGGCAGATGCCTGATGGCTCAATACATGGCGCCCAGAAAAGTGCTTGGTGCATGGTATTGATGTATAGCTCGTTGGGAACCCCAAGAGGAAGGTATGATGAGCACAACAACAAGTTTCCCTCAGTTATGAAACCAAGGTATAATCGAAGAGGGAGCAAGGAAACCCCAAAGGTGTTACTAAATAGAGTTGGCAGTATGCGCACCGGTGCTAGTAGCAACATGGAGACCTGCACAACACAACACAGAACTTTATCCCCAACTTGGCGATGAGGTTGTCAATCTCACCGTTTTGCGAGAAAACAAAGGATTAAAGCGATCGAATGGAAAGAAGTAAAAGTTTGCAGAAAGTAAACACAAAGAAGAAACAGTTTATAGATTGTATGTAAAGAAAGAGGACCGATCCATAGTTCACTAGAGGTGGCTCTCCTTAGATAGATAACATCTTTGGGTGAACAAATTACAGGGCAATTAACAAACACCGAGAAAGCAATACATGCATATACTAATCATCTTGACTCCTTTGAGACTTGATTGGGCAATACAACATAATACATAGCCATCCAACTGCGTCTGCAATGACTAATAATCCACCTTGAGTTATCATCCGATCCCTCCAGATTAAGTTGCAAGCAATGATTATTGCTTCTGAACTACGTGTAAGGTAAACAATATGATTGCTCTATGAACAAAGGATTTTTGTTTTCCCTAGTAGTAACAGCACATCTAGTACCTTAGAGATTTCTATCACTTCCCCAGTTACTGGAGGCATGAACCCACTATCGAGCATAAATTAACTCTTGAGTTGCTAGCATCTACTTGGCCAAGATAGCTACGACAAAATGTAAAGCATGCAAGATCTCAAATAACAAAGACATGATAGAATCAATAATCAATCTGAAATAGCATCTCAATATCCATCGGATCCCCGCAAACACAACGTATGAATTACAAATAGATGATCTTGATCATGAGCAGAGCTCACAAGATCTAAACATGAAAGCACAAAGGAGGAGAAACCAGCCATCTAGCTACTACATGGATCCGTAGTCCAAGGATGAACTACTCACGCATCACACCAGAGGCTTGCATGGTGATGAAGAAGGCCTGTGGTGAATTCCCTCTCCCAGGTGTCGGAAGAGCTTCATCCTCCCGATCTAGGGATGGAGATGACGGACTCTGCACTCTTCGTGGATTTTTGATCGGGTACCTAGGGTTTTCGTCACGAGGGCAACTTATAGGCGGAAGGAGAGGCCGGGGTGCTGGGTCGCCAGACCACCCGGCATGGGCTGTGCCTTCACGTGGCTGTAGTGTGGCCGCCCGGCCCTCTCCGCCTCAGATTCGGCACTTGATCCCTTCCAGAAAAATAGGCACTTTGGCTTTTGTCCCGTCCAATTCCGAGAATATTCATTTCCGACTTTTCTGGAACCAAAAACAACAGAAAACAGGCAGCTGGCACTGTGGCTCTTGTTAATAGGTTAGTCCAAGAAATCATAATAAAAGTACTCCAAAGTTGGAACAAAATACAAGAAAGTGGATAAAACAAAGCATGTAACATCAAAAATTATAGATACATTTGCAATGTATCAACATCCCCAAGCTTAACTCCCGTCAGTCCCTCGAGTAGGTAAGTGATAAAAGGAAATAATTTTTGAGGTGACATGCACCATCAAAAACTTGATAAAAAGTATTTGCAAAACTCAAAGCTGGGATCAAAGTACTTCAATCATAACATGAAAGACAAAGTTCTAGCAATAAGCAAAGAAACTAAGATGCAACATGAAAAGGCACAAACAAAAGAATCATGAATAACATGCTTTGCAAGACGTTTGTTTGTTTCACATAAAGAAAACATAGCATAAAAGTATTCTGCTTGTCCCTCAATAGAGTAGCAAATATAAATGCATAGGACACCTTCCAAGTTCATAAGAGTGACTAGATAAAATAGTTTCAAAAAAGCAATAACAAGTTATGCATCAATCAACTAGTCTTGGGACAATGCACATAGAACTAAGACTGGCCACTATGCTCTCAATGTAGGTGCATAAAGATAGAAGGTGGAGACTCAATATAATGGTGGAAGAAAGGCCTTTTGTAAAAGGAAGTAGGGATTCAAGTCTCATAAAGAGCTTCCAAAAATTATGGTACTTGTAGATTTCAGCTCTCATTGCCCCTATCATAAGCATCTTGAAGGTGGTTAAGGTTAAAGTGACACAACTAAGAGGATATGCTTGACAAGTTATAAACCGAAATCTCATGCCCCTTACTTACGAAGACCGATCATCATGCTACTCAACTTCAGTCACGAGTAAGCTCTTGTCATTGTAAGTATATGTGTATGTAACTACCTCGGTGAATTACGCTCCTAGTTACAAGCCTGGATGAGCGGAAATGGTTAAAATAGTACGGTGGGGCCCAAATGCCACTCACAGGTAGACCTTTCGGCCGTCCTAACCATTTCCAATCATCGGGACAAGAACGGGCGGCGTAATCGGCAGGCGAAGGGATCAACTACATACACAAATGAGTATGTATGCAAGCCACCATACAACAGTACATCAGAGCGAATGATAAGAGTAGTGGTATGGTCGCGACTCCATCCCGCACTCAAATCATTACTCCGCACATGAACAAATAGAACACATATCCCAACCCCTTCTTTTCAAGATAACCTAAAGATTAGCAACTACGGAAACGAACACCCCAAACAAGATAACGTCGGATAACAAGGAGTGAGACAGATCGCGTCGGTATACAACGAATCAGATAGATCGCGTCGGTTGGCAAAAGCCTGTCGGTATGGAATGTACCAACAGTTGATAACCACAGGCAGATGGTGATAACAACTTGGATGCAACAGATAGACAAAGAATTACACACACACACACACAACCTATGGTACTACGGAAACCCAGAACACGTGAATCCTAGTTTGAATTTTGAGAAGAGGATAGAAAACGTTACACTTCCTTACCAGAAAAAGGGTGGGTGGGTGGGTAAGAAGAAAAGTGGAAGCAGTCCTACTCTCGCGTTTTGTTTTTCCCTAGTATACATAGCTACCAAAAATATTTGCTAGACTGACAACGACCATTTGGCTGAGACCCTGAAGGGCGGGATGGCTCTGATACCAATTGTAACTACCTCGGTGAATTACGCCCTAGTTACAAGCACGGATGAGCGGAAATGGTTAAAATAATGCGGGGCCCAAATGCCACTCACAGTAGACCTTTCGCCGTCCTAACCATTTCCAATCATCGGACAAGAACGGGCGGCGTAATCGGCAGGCGAAGGGATCAACTACATACACAAATGAGTATGTATGCAAGCCACCATACAACAGTACATCAGAGCCATTCCATCTAAAAAGAAAGGAAATATAGCAACGCCATACGGCAAGATCCAAATATCCTAGATAGATATAATAGTTTAGGATATCTCCTCATACATCAAACATCAGAGTATCAAGCGAAGCGAAGACAAAATCCGAGTACGGATAAGAAGCAAATCGGCATAAAATGCCCCATAAATAAACACATCCCGCCCACAGATCTCACGGATCCCCGTTCCCGGAATCTCTACACCGAATGTTCGTTGCCCACATCGTCCGTCTCCTCCACCCAAGATCCATCTTATGGGGTACCTGCTCATCTGAACCAATAATTTATCGTGGTGAGACCCTAGGGTACTCAAGAAGTCTTTATGCCTCTAAAGGGACACAACCTGGGTGACGAATTGCAGCAAAAGATAAACCCTAACAATTCTATAGATACTGCTAGCCATCCGCCTAACCAGAGATAGAGCGGATGTCCGTGAATTAATAACAACAGTTATAACGGTAATCTTAAGATCCATCCTCCTCCTCGCCATCGACGAGGAAGCGGACGAACAACCCCCCATCCGTTGGCAGTTTTATTAACCATTCCATGAGTGTTGCTCTATTTACTAGTCAGATACTTAGTCAAATTAAAAACGGTACTTTAGTTATGCTTGTCTATGATCGAGAAACTGTGCTCCAAGTCGTCCTTAACATGACACGGCTTTGAAAGTTTTACGTAGGGTGCACAAATAGCAACACACACTCGATCAACCTCTAAAAACCAAATCAAAACCAACGAGGCAGTCACGACAAAGCGATCACAGGATTCAGAAATATTTCAGGGGGCCACCCCATTAAGCTACCCGCAATGAAGCTGGCCGGCTACGAGACGGACTCAAGGTTTGTGGGGCCGGCTGTAAACGACTGGGAACCCGAAAGTGTGACTGGGCTTGTCGATACAGCGAAAACGGGTCACGATCCTAAATAAAGACAAAGATACCTCACACAATTTAAATAAAGCGATAAAAGCATGGCATAAGTACATGATAGTAAATAAAACCTCAAACTAGTTTGTGGCCCCAAGAAATAAGAATGAATCAAGCTCTGGCTCAGGGGGGTTCATAAGCCTCCCGGATGTGGATAGCGCGAATATTCAAGGAACAGGAATCAAGTACTCAGGGTCCTACGGGACACAAGTGAGCCGGAAAAACCAAATAGCAAAATATGGCTCACCGATGCCACTTTCATTAGTTATCCCATTACTACTCCGGTTAAGTTGTTTAGGTACCTCATTATCCATCAGACACTCACATACCCTACACATGCTGTTCTACGACTCACATGGCTCAAACAACTCCTGTAGTAATGGCTCATGGGATGGAGGAACAAGCTTCGGTGGGGTTTTAAAGTAAAGGCTATGCAATACTTGGGATTCAGATTAATGCAATCACGACTCAATGATGCAAGAATAAGATAGAGGCAATAGGTACTATATGTATGCAAGCATGTGGTAGTGCTTGCCTGGCAGCTCAGTTGAAGCAAGGGATGGATCTGGGTAGTGCTCCTGGTTCTCTTGATATATCCCCTGCTCAAATATCTATTCAAGAAGAACCAAACAAACAAGGGCCAACATAAATAAAGTGCGCAAGCATATGAATAAAATGCATCAAGCAAACAATCATGCCATGATGAATGATGCACAATTTGCATGGCAATAAAGTAGCATGGCATGGGTGAGGTGTGGAATACCAGATTAAATCATTTTATTGAGTTTTAGTTATTTTTTTATCCTCATATAAGTTGCTGTACACATTATATTTATATGATGCATGCTGCCAAACAGATATAGGATTGCATAAACAGAAAGGTCTCGTCGAGCTAATCATTTTAGACATATTATTTGTTAAATTTGGAGTTATAAAACAAAAGTTATTAATTAATTAAGGAAAAAGGGCATTTTAATGTAATTTAAATCAACTTGAAATTTTAAGTGTTCAAAATATATTTTGAATGGTATATTTGAATTCCTCACATTTTCCTGATCTCAAAACATATATTATTTGTATTATTTGGGTTTATAATTTGAAAGTTATTTTAAAATGATTTAAATTTTTGAATTTAAATTAATTTGAAAAGATTTAAATTAAAACATGTAAAACATTTTATTACTCAGCTTGTCCTAGCCCAGACACCTTGGGTGGGGTCAAGCGAGCCCATTTGAAAGGCCTGACAAAGGCTCGGGTTTTCACATGCCTTGAATGCCGCTCGTGTGTGAACAGACCGACATGTAGGCCGAGGCGAGCGCTGGTTACGGACGGAAAAGGCCGGGGTTTTCTAAAAAAGCGGCCTTGATTGTGGGTCTGGACCGCAGGTTTAGCCGAAAGAGCCGCAGGGGTTAAGTGCAAAAGGGTCGCCGACCGTGGATCTTCTCCGCGGACAGACGTGCTCGGCGCGGGCGCGTGGCGCGGATCGAACTCGGACTGGCGTGCAAGAGGCGGCTACCGCGGTGGTGGGCGTTGTTGTCGGAGATGGGCGAGGTTAGATAGGCGCTTCACGCGAGCGCGAGCGCAGACGCCGCGCACTCCGACGCTTGGAGGCCGCTCGACGCAAAGTCCGCGAGGCTAGGGGTTCTGAGAGGCGGACCATGTCGGAGAGAGAAGAGCTCACCGCGGGGCTGCCGGTGACGTCGGATCGGCAGGGGAACGATCGATCGGCGAAAGCGCGCACGATCCGGAGCTAGGGTTTCGTCGGCCACGCTGGGATCCAGCCTGGGCTCCTCCTTCACGTCCATGCTGGCAGGGGCGGTGCAGTGGTCGCTCGGTCTTCCCCACGTCTGCACTCCTCGCCCTCCCCGCTCACGGTGTGGTAGGGTGATGACGGTGGCCGGCGTTGGGGGCTGGCGGTGGAGAAGAAGGGAGGAGGCAGGCGCCTGGCCAGATCTGGAGAGGCAGAGAGAGCGGAGTGGTGGTAGATAGCAGAGAGAGGGAGATGCCGTGGGAGGTGGGGTAGATGGAAGGTGGCTCGCCACCTTCCTCCCTCCTTCAAGTGCTCGAGTGGGGCAGGCAGGCGGGTGATCGGGATGTCCGGTGGGGTGGTGAGGCGGAGGTATGCTTGGTGTGGGGCCCTTAAGGTGAAGAGAAAAGAGAGAGGGAAGGAGAGAGGGAGCCTGGGTTGGAGCTAGGGGGGTAGATAGGTGGCTCGGCTAGGGTTTGGAACCAGGTGGGGCCAGCTAGGTGGGTCCAGGGTGGTCGGGGGGTAGCCTGGCGGAGAGAGGGGCCTAGAGAAGGCAAGAGAGGGGTAGCTAGGGTTAGGGTTTAGAGAGGGTTAAAGAGAGAGGTTAGGTAGGTAGGGACTTAGGGTTTAGAGAGAGAGATGAGGTGGAGATGTTTGCCTTTGACAATATCAAGCAAGAACATGCCAAGCTCAAACAAGATTTAGACAAGAACAACAGAGGGTAACAAAAAGGTGGTGATGTGGTTTGAGCAAGAACAACTAGATCAAGCCAAAAGGAGGGAGAGAGAGAGATATGGGGAAAAGATCCACTCAAAATTCAAATAAAAATACAAAAGACAAGCAAAAGGTGGTACTTGCATGGGCCATGCAAAAATGATAATTGCCATGATTAAATATTGTGAAAACAATAATATTAACATGGCATCATTCTTAAGCATTCCCAAAAGTGGGATTAAGCCAAGCAATAGAATTGTAGAGGAAAGTTCCAAGTGGGGTAGATGGATATGATCACATTTGATTATTATTGGGACTTGCTAGTGTGTATATTCCACTAGATGATTACTAGTCCCAAAATATTCCCACATGAGCATAAATCCATAATAATCCATATGGAAGCTAGGAAAAAGGGTTCCACTCACAAGGCATGCAAAAGTGGCCATGTGGCTCTCATATATCAATAGTGTGAAAACAACATGATGCTAATATGAGAGCATGTGGAAAATAGAATTGGATCCATCCCAACCCACATGAGCTAGAGGTAAAACCAAATAAGTTGCAATGCTCATATATGGTGGAATGGTGGAATGATGGGGTGATGACAAGAAAAGTGGTGGAGTTAATAAAAGATATGCCCCCAACTCAACTTGGGCATTTAAACAATATATCAAGAATCAAATACAATATCAAGAGGCAAATACAATTTACAATGCATATGAGAGAAGATCCAAAACAAAAAGGGTTTTATATGATGCTCAAATGCAAGGTGGCATGATGACAAGAGCATGATATAGTTATGATGCAACAATTATATATATGAAGTAGCCATTATATTACTAGACCAAGTAGCATTACAATTGTTAGACAATTGGGATGCTACAACTCTCCCCCACTAAACAGGAATCTACTTGCCCGAGATTCTAGGAAGAAGAAGAAGACACAAAGAGGGTAGGATACTTGGCACGGAGCTCATCTTCACGCTCCCAAGTGGCTTCATCAACGGAATGGTCCGACTGATCGCACCTTGCGTAACTTGATGGACTTGTTGCAGTCCTTCTTCGCGACTTCAAGGATTTTTGTGGGGTGTTCTTGATAAGATAGGTCTTCTTGGAGATTGATAAGCTCATGATCCACGGTCCTGCCGGGATCCTTGAAGCACTTCTTGAGTTGAGAGATGTGGAAAACATCATGGACCTTGAGTTTTTCCGGGAGCTCAAGAGCATAAGCAACTTCTCCTCTTCTTCCACGAATTTTGAAAGGACCGATGTATCTAGGAGCCAGCTTTCCTTTGATACCAAAACGGTGCGTGCCTCTCATGGGAGTGACACGAAGGTAAACGAGATCACCAGGGACATACTCCATGTCCGTAAGTCATAATTGCTCTTCTGGCGACTTTGAGCAATCCTCAGATTTTCAAGAATGATGTGAACTTTCTCCTCTGCTTGAGTCACAATGTCAGGGCCAAACAAAATTATTTCTCCTGCACCCGACCAACCAATCGGAGTTCTGCATTTGCGACCATAAAGAGCCTCAAATGGTGCCATCTTTAGACTTTTCTGGAAGCTATTATTGTAAGAGAACTCAGCATAAGGAAGACATTCTTCCCACTTCATGCCAAAAGAGATGACTCAAGCACTAAGCATATCCTCCGTAATCTGATTGATCCTTTCAACTTGTCCTTGCGATCGAGGGTGGTAAGCTGTGCTGAAGTTCAATTTTGTTCCCAAAGCATTTTGGAAACTTTCCCAGAACTTGGAAGTGAAGATGCTTCCACGGTCTGAACTGATCTCAAGCGGAACCCCATACAGAGAGACAATTCTGTTGATATAGAGCTCCGCCAACTGAATTGCAGAAATTGTTTCCTTGACGAGGAATAAGTGAGCTACTTTAGAAAGCCTGTCAATGACAACAAAGATTGCATTGTTGCCCTTCTGCGACCTTGGAAAACCAGTGATGAAGTCCATCTCTACTTTCTCCCATTTCCATTCCGGGGGTTTCAATGGCTGTAGAAGACCGGAAGGTTTCTGATGGACAGCTTTAACTCTGCGGCAGACATCACACTCCGAGACATACTTGGCACAATATCGTTTCAATCCAGGCCACCAATATTGTGTTTTCAAGTCCATGTACATCTTCGTGCTGCCAGGGTGGATAGAAAGAACAGAATCATGCGCCTCCTTGAGAACTTGCTCTCTCAAACCTGGGTAGTTCGGAACAAACATCCGGTGTTCAAAGAAAAGCGTGACTTGATCATCGACGTGGAAGGACTCATACTTCGGGAGCTGGATGTTGGAGATGACCTTTCTTGTGTACGGATCACCAAGCTGAAAGGAGCGAACCTTTTCTTCCAAGAGAGGGGTTGCTAGAAGGTTCAGGAGATACCCTTGTTCCACAATTTCAAGGTTGAGCTGACGGAATTCCTCGCACAAGAGAGGCTGTTGTTCTTCCATCATGAGGTTGTTGACGTAAGCTTTACGGCTGAGAGCATCGGCCATGACATTAGCTTTGCCCGGAGTGTAGTTGATGGTCAAATCAAAATCATTGATTGCTTCAATCCACCTCCTCTACCGAAGGTTGAGATCAGGCTGAGTGAAGATATACTTCAAACTCTTGTGATCAGAAAAGATTTCACAACGGTTACCAAGCAAGTAGTGCCTCCATACTTTCAAAGCAAAGACAACTGCTGCGAGCTCGAGGTCATGTGTAGGATAGTTGATCTCATGCGTCTTCAACTGTCGAGAGGCATAAGCAACAACTTGTTTTTCTTGCATAAGGACCGCACCTAATCCTTGCAAAGAGGCGTCACAGAATATCTGGAAAGGCTTGGATGTATCCGGAGGAACCAAGACTGGTGTGGAAGTGAGCTTCTCTTTGAGTGTCTCAAAGCTTGCTTGACATGCAGGAGTCCAAAGGTATTTCTTTCCTTTCTTGAGGAGATCGGTAAGAGGCTTCGCTATCTTCGAAAAGTTCTGAACGAAGCGACGGCAATAACTAGCCAAACCAAGGAAACTCCGCACTTCTTTGACATTCACAGGAGGAAGCCAATCCACAATTGTCTTCACAGTTTCCGGGTTGACTGCAATGCCCTTGGCAGAGATGACGTGACCAAGATAGGTTACTTGAGGCAGCCAAAACTCACACTTGGAGAACTTTGCATACAAGCGGTTCTCCCGAAGCTTGCTTAGGACACACCGAAGGTGTTCTTCATGTTCTTCCTGTGACTTGGAATAGACTAGGATGTCATCCAGATAGACCACAACGAACTTATCAAGATACTCCATGAAAACCGAGTTCATGAGCCTTGAGAAGGTGGCAAAAGCAGTGAGACCGAAAGACATGACCGTGTACTCATACAGGCCATAGCGGGTGGTGAAAGCTGTTTTAGGAACATCTTCCTTGCGAATCTTGATTTGGTGATAACCACTTCTCAAGTCAAGCTTAGAGAATACCACAGCTCCAGCTAGCTGATCGAAGAGATCATTAATCCGCGGAAGGGGATATTTATTCTTGATGGTTTTCGCATTGAGAGCCCGATAGTCAACACAAAGTCTATCAGTCTTGTCTCGCTTCTTCACAAAGATTGTTGGGCTACCCCAAGAAGAAGTACTGTGTTGAATGAAACCCAACTTCTCTTGTTCATCAAGCTGTCGTTTGAGTTCAGCCAACTCAGCAGGACCCATTTTATAAGGCCGCTTGGAGATAGGAGCCGTACCAGGTTCAAGCTCAATTACAAACTCAACCTCACGATCCGGAGGCATACCTGGCAACTCTTCAGGAAAGACATCTGGGAACTCACAGACCACCGGAACACTCTGAATAGCTTCCATAGCATCATCATTCAGAGCCGCAAAGAGAAAAGATGAATAGCAGAAGTCAGACTTGGAGAATAGACTATATGGCCTTCAGGAATCTTCAGAGAAACCGAGCGTTCAGCACAATCAATCACAGCTGCATTTGTTGTCAACCAATCCATGCCCAAGATGACATCAATGTCAGAATTGCCCAGAAAGATTAAGGACGCCGAGAACGAAGAGCCACCAATCTCAATTTGATTGCCATGGCTGATATGAGCAGCCCTCATGTTTGAACCAGGAGATTGTATCACCAGACGATGTGATAAAGGAACCTTATCCAGATCATGCTCTTGCGCAAACTTATGCGAAACAAAAGAATGCGAAGCACCAGAATCAAACAAAACTCGTGCAGGGACTGAGTTAACGGGAAGCATACCCATCACAACCTGTGTGCATGCTCGACTTGAGCGGCGTTGACCACGTTGGCACGAGCAATGAGACCCGGCTTGGTGTTGATGTTGAGAGCCCGAGGTGGTGGTGCACGAACCAAAGGAGAGCTTGCCGCAGATCTTGGAGGTGGTGGAGGAAGAGCCTTGTTCTTCATCGGACAGTTCCAGTACTGATGCCTAGTGTCTCCACAAGTGAAACAAGCACCAGGTGGACGTGGAGCAACGTAGCCAGGGACTCCGCCAGGCGCTCCAGGGTAGTGGTGGTTGTAGCCCCTGGGAGCAGCAGTGAGGAAGTTTGGTGGCCTTGCCGCGAAGCTTGAAGGTCTTGGAGCAGGAGCGACGGTGGGGTGTTAGGAACCTGACACGACGCTTAGAAGGAGTTGACATAATGAAGAGCTTACGCATCACGGCTGTGTTTCTTTGACTCCTCAAACACTTGCCTACTTGCTTCCTCCCCGCAGAGTTTGCTGAAGTTCCGAAAAAGACGCCGCCTTGCATGTGTGATGGCATATTTAATCGATGCATTGAGCCCTTGCACGAACCTCTTTTGCTTCTTCTTGTCATCGAGATCTCATCGCCACCATAACGAGAAAGGTTCATGAAGTTCTGATGTAGGTATTGACATTATCATTGCCCCGCTTGAGGTTGAGAAACACTTCCTTCATCCTCTCCATGACAATTTCTCGATGACATCGCTCTTTGAAAGCTTCTGAACTGTCCCCAAGTAGGCTGAAAACCGCAGTTTGCCTTCGTAATTCTCCCACCAGAGAGCTGCATCTCCTTGAAGGTGAGTGGCACACTTTACCCATTCTTGCTCAGAACATCAGCAATCATCAAGAACCTTGACATCTCACGCAACCAATCATCATCAAGTGGTTGATCTGAAACATCAAATGGCGTGGTTGAACTTCAGAAAGCTTTTGATGTCTCCTCGCTTGGGAGGTGGAGGTAGCGGAACAAACTCATTCCTCTGACACTTTCCTCGAACGCTGTTGGTTCTGGCTGCATTGCTGCCAAGGCATTGGCGATGCTTGACAACACCGCCCCAGTTCAGGTTGTATGTCCTCCTCGAGCGGCGTGGTGGTGCCATCCTGTTATTGATATAAAACACAAGTCAAGACTATGATGGAGAATAATAATAATCCAAAATAGTACCAAGATGGAATTAATCAAGATTAAAGGATAAAATTTACTAAGATGATATTAAAATATCAACAAAGTTCAAAGCACCTAGAAGATATTAAGCATATACACGACTGAAAAGGAGTGTGGTACAGAATATATCAAAGAAAAATTTTCCACAAATTTCGCATTAAAATACCAATAGATGCGCAAAATCTCTTAACGAATCAAGATTAGTGACTCTACCAATTCAATATACAAGAGCGAATGATAAGAGTAGTGGTATGGTCATGACTCCATCCCGCACTCAAATCATTACTCCGCACATGAACAAGTAGAACACATATCCCAACCCTTCTTTTCAAGATAACCTAAAGATTAGCAACTACGGAAACGAACACCCCAAACAAGATAACGCCGATAACAAGGAGGTAGACAGATCAAGGTCAGATACAATCTAATCGATAGATCGCCGGTTGGCAAAAAGCCTCGGTATGGAATGTACCAACAGTTGATAACCAAAAGGGATGGTGATAACAACTTGATGCAGCAGATAGACAAAGAATTACACACACACACACAACCTATGGTACTACGGAAACCCGAACACGTGAATCCTAGTTTGAATTTTGAGAAGAGGATAGAAAGCGTTACACTTCCTTACCGTAAAAGGGTGGGTGGGTGGGTAAGAAGAAAAGTGGAAGCATTCCTACTCTCGCGTTTTGTTTTTCCCTAGTATACATAGCTACCAAAAATATTTGCTAGATCGACAACGACCATTTGGCTGAGACCAAAGGGCGGATGGCTCGATACCAATTGTAACTACCTCGTGAATTACGCCCTAGTTACAAGCCTGGATGAGCGGAAATGGTTAAAATAGTACAGTGGGGCCCAAATGCCACTCAGTAGACCTTGCCGTCTAACCATTTCCAATCATCGGGACAAGAACGGGCGCGTAATCGGCAGCGAAGGGATCAACTACATACACAAATGAGTATGTATGCAAGCCACCACAACAAAGTACATCGAGCCATTCCATCTAAAAAGAAAGGAATATAGCAACGCACGGACCAAGATCCAAATATCCTAGATAGATATAATAGTTTAGGATATCTCCTCATACATCAAACATCGAAGTATCAAGCGGAAGCGAAGACAAAATCCGAGTACGGATAAGAAGCAAATCGGCATAAATGCCCATAAATAAACACATCCCGCCTACAGATCTCACGGATCCCCGCTCCTAATCTCTACACGAATGTTCGCTGCCCACATCGTCTGCCTCCTCCACCCAAGATCCATCTTATGGGGTACTGCTCATCCGAACCAATAATTTATCGTAGAGACCCTTAGGGTACTCAGAAGTCTTTATGCCTCTAAAGGGGACACAACTTGGGGTGACGAATTGCAGCAAAAGATAAACCTAACAATTCTATAGATACTAGCCATCCGCCTAACCAGATAGACGGATGTCCGTAAATTAATAACAATAGTTATAACGGTAATCTTAACAGATCCATCCTCCTCCTCGCTCGACGAGGAAGCGGATTTAACAACCCTCCCATCCGTTGGCAGTTTTATTAACCATTCCATGAGTGTTGCACTATTTACTAGTCGCCATTTAGTCAAATTAAAAGCGGTACTTTAGTTATGCTTGTCTATGATCGAGAAACCTGTGCTCCAAGTCGTCCATAACATGACACGGCTTTGAAAGTTTTACCATGCGGGGTGCACAAATAGCAAAACACACTCGATCAACCTCGAAAAACCAAATCAAAACCAACGAGGCCACGACAAAGCGATCACAGGATTCAGAAATATTTCAGGGGCCACCCCATTAAGCTACCATAGCAACGGTCCGGCCACGAGACGGACTCAAGGTTTGTGGTCTGTAAACGATCGAACCCGAAGTGTGACGGGCTTGTCGAATAAAACGGGTCACGGTCCTAATAGTACAATGCGAAGACTCGCACAATTTAAATAAAGCAATAAAGCATGGCATAAGTACAGGATAGTAAATAAAACCTCAAACTAGTTTGTGGCCCCAGAAATAAGAATGAATCAAGCTCGCTCAGGAGGGTTCATAAGCCTCGGATGTGGATAGCGAATATTCAAGGAACAGGAATCAAGTACTGGGTCCCACGGACACAAGTGAGCCGGAAAAACCAAATAGCAAAATATGGCTCACCGATGCCACTTTCATTAGTTATCCCATTACTACTCCGGTTAAGTTGTTTAGGTACCTCATTATCCATCAGACACTCACATACCCTACACATGCTGTTCTACGACTCGCATGGCTCAAACAACTCCTGTAGTAATGGCTCATGGGATGGAGGAACAAGCTTCGGTGGGGTTTTAAAGTAAAGGCTATGCAATACTTGGGATTCAGATTAATGCAATCGCGACTCAATGATGCAAGAATAAGATAGAGGCAATAGGTACTATATGTATGCAAGCATGTGGTAGTGCTTGCCTGGCAGCTCAGTTGAAGCAAGGATGGATCAGGTAGTGCTCTGGTTCTCTTGATATATCCCCAGCTGCCTATTCAAGAAGAACCAAACAAACAAGGGCCAACATAAATAAAGTGCGCAAGCATATGAATAAAATGCATCAAGCAAACAATCATGCCATGATGAATGATGCACAATTTGCATGGCAATAAAGTAGCATGGCATGGGTGAGGTGTGGAATACCAGATTAAATCATTTTATTGAGTTTTAGTTATTTTTTTATACTCATATAAGTTGCTGTACACATTATATTTATATGATGCATGCTGCCAAACAGATATAGGATTGCATAAACAGAAAGGTCTCGTCGAGCTAATCATTTTAGACATATTATTTGTTAAATTTGGAGTTATAAAACAAAAGTTATTAATTAATTAAGGAAAAAGGGCATTTTAATGTAATTTAAATCAACTTGAAATTTTAAGTGTTCAAAATATATTTTGAATGGTATATTTGAATTCCTCACATTTTCCTGATCTCAAAACATATATTATTTGTATTATTTGGGTTTATAATTTGAAAGTTATTTTAAAACAGATTTAAATTTTTGAATTTAAATTAATTTGAAAAAGATTTAAATTAAAACAGAAACAGAAAACATTTTATTACTCAGCTTGTCCTAGCCCTAGACATCGGGTGGGGTTCAAATGAGTGGGGCCACACCACATGAAAAGCTTTACTCACCGTACTCTTGCCACTTGATCGAGTATGACAAGGGTCTGGGCTTTCTTGACCCACAGCGAAATGGCAACAGAATGACATGTAGGGCCGAGGCTGGAGCGGGTTACTGACGGAAAAGGCCGGGGTTTTTCTGCAGAAGAGCGCTGGCCGATCAGTGGGTCATGCGGACCGCTGGTTTAGCAGAAAGAGTCAGGGGGTTAAGTGCAAAAGGGTCGCCAGACTGGATCTTCTCCGCGACAGACGGTGCTCGCAGGCGCTGGGCGCGGGATCGAATCCGGACTGGCGTGCGCCAGAGGCGGCCACCGCGGTGTAATGGCGTGTTGTCGTGGAGATGGGCGAGCCCCAGATAGGGCGCTTCTGAGCGCGAAGGCAGACGCCTGATGCACTCCGACGCGGAGGACGCTCGACGCAAAGTCCGGCGAGGCTAGGGGTTACGAGAGGCGGATGTCCGTGGAGAGAGAAGAGCTCACCGGGGCTGGTGGTGTCGGATCAGGCAGGGAACAGTCGATCGGCGACGAGGCGCACGATCCCAGCTAGGGTTTCGCCGCCACGCTGGGATCCAGCCTGGGCTCCTCCTTCACGTCCGCGTACAGGGGCGGTGCAGGTGGTCGTCTCGGTCTTCGCACGCCCGCACTCCTCGCCTCCTGCTGCTACGGTAGGGGTGATGCCGACTGGCCGGGCGTTGGGGGATAGCAAGTGGAGAAGAAGGGAGGAGGCCAGGGCGCCTCGGCCAGATCTGGAGATGCAGAGGAGAGCCGGGAGTGGTGGTAGATAGCAGAGAGGAAAGGGAGATGCCGTGGGGAGGTGGGGTAGATGGAAAAGGTGGCTCGGCCACCTTTCCCTCCTCCTTCACGTGCTCGAGCTGGGGCCAGGTGCACGGGCAGTGATCTGGGATGTCTGTGGGGGGTGGTGAGGCCAGGAGGTATGCTTGGTGGTGGGGCCCTACAAGGTGGGGAGAGAAAAGAGAGAGGAAGGAGAGAGGGAGCCTGGGTTGGAGCTAGGGTTGGGGTAGATAGGTGGCTCGGTCTAGGGTTTGGAACTGTGGTGCCAAATAGGTGGGTCCAGGGTGGTCGTGTGGGTAGCCTCAGAGAGAGAGGGGGCCGAGAGAGAAGGCAAGAGAGGGGGTAACTCGGGTTAGGGTTTAGAGAGAGGGTTAAAGAGAGAGGTTAGGGTAGGGTAGGGACTTAGGGTTTAGAGAGAGAGATGAGGTGGAGATGTTTGCCTTTGACAATATCAAGCAAGAACATGCCAAGCTCAAACAAGATTTAGACAAGAACAAGAGAGGGTAAGAAAAAGGTGGTGATGTGGTTTGAGCAAGAACAACTAGATCAAGCCAAAAGGAGGGAGAGAGAGATATGGGGAAAAGATCCACTCAAAATTCAAATAAAAATACAAAGGACAAGCAAAGGTGGTACTTGCATGGGCCATGCAAAAATGATAATTGCCATGATTAAATCTTGTGAAAACAATAATATTAACATGGCATCATTCTTAAGCATTCCCAAAAGTGGGATTAAGCCAAGCAACAGAATTGTATAGGAAAGTTCCAAGTGGGGTAGATGGAGATGATCACATTTGATTATTATTGGGACTTGCTAGTGTGTATATTCCACTAGATGATTACTAGTCCCAAAATATTCCCACATGAGCATAAATCCATAATAATCCATATGGAAGCTAGGAAAGGGTTCCACTCACAAGGCATGCAAAGTGGCCATGTGGCTATCATATATCAATAGTGTGAAAACAACATGATGCTAATATGAGAGCATGTGGAAAATAGAATTGGATCCATCCCAACCCACATGAGCTAGAGGTAAAACCAAATAAGTTGCAATGCTCATATATGGTGGAATGGTGGAATGATGGGGTGATGACAAGAAAAGTGGTGGAGTTAATAAAAGATATGCCCCCAACTCAACTTGGGCATTTAAACAATATATCAAGAACCAAATACAATATCAAGAGGCAAATACAATTTACAATGCATATGAGAGAAGATCCAAAACAAAAAGGGTTTTATATGATGCTCAAATGCAAGGTGGCATGATGACAAGAGCATGATATAGTTATGATGCAACAATTATATATATGAAGTAGCCATTATATTACTAGACCAAGTAGCATTACAATTGTTAGACAATTGGGATGCTACAACTCTCCCCCACTAAACAGGAATCTCGCCCCGAGATTCTAGGAAGAAGAAGAAGACACAAAGAGGGTAGGATACTTGGCACGGAGCTCATCTTCACGTTCCCAAGTGGCTTCATCAACGGAATGGTGCGACATCGCACCTTGCGTAACTTGATGGACTTGTTGCGAGTCCTTCTTTCTGCGACTTCAAGGATTTTTGTGGGGTGTTCTTGATAAGACAGGTCTTCTTGGAGATTGATAAGCTCATGATCCACGGTCCTGCCGGGATCCTTGAAGCACTTCTTGAGTTGAGAGATGTGGAAAACATCATGGACCTTGAATTTTTCCGGGAGCTCAAGAGCATAAGCAACTTCTCCTCTTCTTCCACGAATTTTGAAAGGACCAATGTATCTAGGAGCCAGCTTTCCTTTGATACCAAAACGGTGCGTGCCTCTCATGGGAGTGACACGAAGGTAAACGAGATCACCAGGGACATACTCCATGTCCGTGTGCTTTCTGTCATAATTTCTCTTCTGGCGACTTTGAGCAATCCTCAGATTTTCAAGAATGATGTGAACTTTCTCCTCCGCTTGAGTCACAATGTCAGGGCCAAACAAAATTATTTCTCCTACACCCGACCAACCAATCGGAGTTCTGCATTTGCGACCATAAAGAGCCTCAAATGGTGCCATCTTTAGACTTTTCTGGAAGCTATTGTTGTAAGAGAACTCGGCATAAGGAAGACATTCTTCCCACTTCATGCCAAAAGAGATGACGCAAGCACGAAGCATATCCTCCAGAATCTTATTGATCCTTTCAACTTGTCCTTGCGACTGAGGGTGGTAAGCTGTGCTGAAGTTCAATTTTGTTCCCAAAGCATTTTGGAAACTTTCCCAGAACTTGGAAGTGAAGATGCTTCCACGGTCTGAACTGATCTCAAGCGAACCCCATACAGAGACAATTGTTGATATAGAGCTCGCCAACTGAATTGCGTAAATTGTTTCCTTGACGAGGAATAAGTGAGCTACTTTAGAAAGCCCGCCAATGACAACAAAGATTGCATTGTTGCCCTTCCGCGACCTTTGAAAACCAGTGATGAAGTCCATCTCTACTTTCTCCCATTTCCATTCCGGGGTTTCAATGGCTGTAGAAGACCCAAGGTTTCGATGGACAGCTTTAACTCTGGGCGCAGATCACACTCCGAGACATACTTGGCACAATATCGTTTCAATCCAGGCCACCAATATTGTGTTTTCAAGTCCATGTACATCTTCGTGCTGCCAGGGTGGATAGAAAGAACAGAATCATGCGCCTCCTTGAGAACTTGCTTTCTCAAACCCGGGTAGTTCGGAACAAACATCCGGTGTTCAAAGAAAAGCGTGCTTTGATCATCGACGTGGAAGGACTCATACTTCGGGAGCTGGATGTTGGAGATGACCTTTCTTGTGTACGGATCACCAAGATGAAAGGAGCGAACCTTTTCTTCCAAGAGAGGGGTTGCTAGAAGGTTCAGGAGATACCCTTGTTTCACAATTTCAAGGTTGAGCTGACGGAATTCCTCGCACAAGAGAGGCTGTTGTTCTTCCATCATGAGGTTGTTGACGTAAGCTTTACGGCTGAGAGCATCGGCCATGACATTAGCTTTGCCCGGAGTGTAGTTGATGGTCAAATCAAAATCATTGATTGCTTCAATCCACCTCCTCTGCCGAAGGTTGAGATCAGGCTGAGTGAAGATATACTTCAAACTCTTGTGATCAGAAAAGATTTCACAACGGTTACCAAGCAAGTAGTGCCTCCATACTTTCAAAGCAAAGACAACCGCATGAGCTCGAGGTCATGTGTAGGATAGTTGATCTCATGCGTCTTCAACTGTCGAGAGGCATAAGCAACAACTTGTTTTTCTTGCATAAGGACCGCACCCAATCCTTGCAAAGAGGCGTCACAGAATATCTGGAAAGGCTTGGATATATCCAGAGGAACCAAGACTGGTGTGGAAGTGAGCTTCTCTTTGAGTGTCTCAAAGCTTGCTTGACATGCAGGAGTCCAAAGGTATTTCTTTCCTTTCTTGAGGAGATCGGTAAGAGGCTTCGCTATCTTCGAAAAGTTCGAACGGTTTACGGCAATAACTAGCCAAACCAAGGAAACTCCGCACTTCTTTGACATTCACAGAGGAAGCCAATCAACAATTGTCTTCAAGTTTCGGGTTGACTGCAATGCCCTTGGCGTAGATGACGTGACCAAGATAGGTTACTTGAGGCAGCCAAAACTCACACTTGGAGAACTTTGCATACAAGCGTTCTCGAAGCTTGCTTAGGACACACCAAGGTGTTCTTCATGTTCTTCCGTGACTTGGAATAGACTAGGATGTCATCCAGATAGACCACAACAAACTTATCAAGATACTCCATGAAACCGAGTTCATGAGCCTTGAGAAGGTGGCAGTGCGCAGGAGACCGAAAGACATGACCGTACTCATACGGCCATAGCGGGTGGTGAAAGCTGTTTTAGGAACATCTTCCTTGCGAATCTTGATTTGGTGATAACCACTTCTCAAGTCAAGCTTAGAGAATACCACAGCTCTAGCTAGCTGATCGAAGAGATCGTTAATCCGTGGAAGGGGATATTTATTCTTGATGGTTTTCGCATTGAGAGCACGATAGTCAACACAAAGTCTATCAGTCTTGTCTCGCTTCTTCACAAAGATTGTTGGGCTACCCCAAGAAGAAGTATCAGGTTGAATGAAACCCAACTTCTCTTGTTCATCAAGCTGTCGTTTGAGTTCAGCCAACTCAGCAGGACCCATTTTATAAGGCCGCTTGGAGATAGGAGCCGTACCAGGTTCAAGCTCAATTACAAACTCAACCTCACGATCCGGAGGCATACCTGGCAACTCTTCAGGAAAGACATCTGGGAACTCACAGACCACCGGAACACTCTGAATAGCTTCCATAGCATCATCATTCAGAGCCGCAAAGAGAAAAGATGAATAGCAGAAGTCAGACTTGGAGAATAGACTATATGGCCTTCAGGAATCTTCAGAGAAACCGAAAGCTCAAAGACAATCAATCACAGCTGCATTTGTTGTCAACCAATCCATGCCCAAGATGACATCAATGTCAGAATTGCCCAGAAAGATTAAGGACGCCGAGAACGAAGAGCCACCAATCTCAATTTGATTGCCATGGCTGATATGAGCAGCCCTCATGTTTGAACCAGGAGATTGTATCACCAGACGATGTGATAAAGGAACCTTATCCAGATCATGCTCTTGCGCAAACTTATGCGAAACAAAAGAATGCGAAGCACCAGAATCAAACAAAACTCGCAGGTGGACTGAGTTAAGGAAGCATACCCATCACAACCTGTGCATGCTCAGCTTGAGCGGCGTTGACACAGTTGGCACGAGCAACAGTAGACCCGGGCTTGGTGTTGATGTTGAGAGCCCGAGGTGGTGGTGCACGAACCAAAGGAGAGCTTGCCGCAGATCTTGGAGGTGGTGGAGGAAGAGCCTTGTTCTTCATCGGACAGTTCCAAAGATCGATGCCTAGTGTCCACAAGTGAAACAAGCACTGTGTGGACGTGGAGCAACGAGCTGTGGGACTCCGCCAGCGCCCAGGTAGTGGTGGTTGTAGCCCCGGAGCAGCAAAGGAGGAAGTTTGGTGGCCTTGCCAAGCTTGAAGGTCTTGGTGGAGCCGGAGCAACGGGGTGTTAGGAACCTGCATACACGACGCTTAGAAGGAGTTGACATAATCAAGAGCTTCGCATCACGGCTGTGTTTCTTTGACTCTCAAACACTTGCCTACTTGCTTCCTCCGCAGAGTCAGATGCTGAAGTTCCGTAAAAGACGCCGGCCTTGCATGTGTGATTGCATATTTAATCGATGCATTGAGCCCTTGCTGAACCTCTTTTGCTTCTTCTTGTCATCGAGATCTCATCGCCACCATAACGAGAAAGGTTCATGAAGTTCTGATGTAGGTATTGACATTATCATTGCCCGCTTGAGGTTGAGAAACACTTCCTTCATCCTCTCCATGACAATTTCGACAGATATCGCTTTTGAAAGCTTCTGAACTGTCCCCAAGTAGGCTGAAACCAAAGGCAGCTTTGCCTTCGTGTAATTCTCCCACCAGAGAGCTGCATCTCCTTCGGAAGGTGAGTGCACACTTTACCCATTCTTGCTCAGAACATCAGCGGTCATCAAGAACCTTGACATCTCACGCAACCAATCATCAGCATCAAGTGGTTGATCCGAAACATCAAACCGGGCGTGGGTTGAACTTCAGAAGCTTTTGATGTCTCCTCGCTTGGGAGGTGGAGGTAGCGGAACAAACTCATTCCTCCCGACACTTTCCTCAAAACGCTGCTGGTTCTCACTGCATTGCTGCCAAGGCATTGGCGATGCTTGACAACACCGCCTCAGCTCAGGTTGTATGTCCTCCTCGTAACGGCGTGGTGGTGCCATCCCGTTATTGATATAAAACACAAGTCAGCACTATGATGGAGAATAATAATAATCCAAAATAGTACCAAGATGGAATTAATCAAGATTAAAGGATACAGTTTACTAAGATGATATTAAAATATCAACAAAGTTCAAAGCACCTAGAAGATATTAAGCATATCGCACACGACTGAAAAGGAGTGTGGTACATGATATATCAAAGAAAATTTTCCACAAATTTCGCATTAAAATACCAATAGATGCTAAAATCACTTAATCTAATCAAGATTAGTGACTCTACCAATTCAATATACAAGAGCGAATGATAAGAGTAGTGGTATGGTCGACTCCATCCCGCACTCAAATCATTACTCCGCACATGAACAAATAGAACACATATCCCAACCCCTTCTTTTCAAGATAACCTAAAGATTAGCAACTACGGAAACGAACACCCCAAACAAGATAACGTCGGATAACAAGGAGTGAGACAGATCGGCCGGTATACAACGAATCGATAGATCGCGGCCGGTTGGCAAAAGCTTGTCGGTATGGAATGTACCAACAATTGATAACCACAGTGCGATGGTGATAACAACTTGGATGCAACAGATAGACAAAGAATTACACACACACACACACAACCTATGGTACTACGGAAACCCAGAACACGTGAATCCTAGTTTGAATTTTGAGAAGAGGATAGAAAACCTTACACTTCCTTACCAGAAAAAGGGTGGGTGGGTGGGTAAGAAGAAAAGTGGAAGCAGTCCTACTCTCGCGTTTTGTTTTTCCCTAGTATACATAGCTACCAAAAATATTTGCTAGACTGACAACGACCATTTGGCTGAGACCTCAAGGGCGGGATGGCTCGATACCAATTGTAACTACCTCGTGAATTACGCCCTAGTTACAAGCCTGATGAGCGGAAATGGTTAAAATAGTACTGGGGCCCAAATGCCACTCACAGTAGACCTTTTCGCCGCCCTAACCATTTCCAATCATCGGGACAAGAACAGGCGTAATCGGCAAAGCGAAGGGATCAACTACATACACAAATGAGTATGTATGCAAGCCACCATACAACAAAGACATCGAGAGCCATTCCATCTAAAAAGAAAGGAAATATAGCAACGCCATACGGCAAGATCCAAATATCCTAGATAGATATAATAGTTTAGGATATCTCCTCATACATCAAACATCAGAGTATCAAGCGGAAGCGGAAGACAAAATCCGAGTATGGATAAGAAGCAAATCGGCATAAAATGCCCCATAAATAAACACATCCCGCCCAGATCTCACGGATCCCCTGCTCGGAATCTCTACACCGAATGTTCGCTGCCCACATCGTCTCCTCCACCCAGATCCATCTTATGGGGTACCTGCTCATCCGAACCAATAATTTATCGTGTGAGACCCTAGGGTACTCGCAAGTCTTTATGCCTCTAAAGGGGACACAACCTGGGTGACGAATTGCAGCAAAAGATAAACCCTAACAATTTATAGATACGCTAGCCATCCGCCTAACCAGAGATAGACGGATGTCCGTGAATTAATAACAACAGTTATAACGGTAATCTTAACAGATCCATCCTCCTCCTCGCTTACCGACGAGGAAGCGGACGAACAACCCCTCCCATCCGTTGGCAGTTTTATTAACCATTCCATGAGTGTTGCACTATTTACTAGTCGCCATTTAGTCAAATTAAAAGCGGTACTTTAGTTATGCTTGTCTATGATCGAGAAACGTGCTCCAAGTCGCCCATAATCATGACACGGCTTTGAAAGTTTTACCGCAGGTGCACAAATAGCAACACACACTCGATCAACCTCGAAAAACCAAATCAAAACCAACGAGGCGATCCACGACAAAGCGATCACAGGATTCAGAAATATTTCAGGGGCCACCCCATTAAGCTACCCAAGAACGCTGGCCGCTACAAGACGGACTCAAGGTTTAGGGCCCAGAAATGACTGGAACCCGAAAGTGTGACTGGGCTTGTCGATACAAATAAACGGGTCACGGTCCTAACAAAGACAAAGGTGCAAGACTCGCACAATTTAAATAAAGCAGTAAAGCATGGCATAAGTACAGGATAGTAAATAAAACCTCAAACTAGTTTGTGGCCCCAAGAAATAAGAATGAATCAAGCTCGCCTGGGGTTCATAAGCCTCCGGATGTGGATAGCGCTAATATTCAAGGAACAGAATCAAGTACTGGGTCCCACGGACACAAGTGAGCGAAAACCAAATAGCAAAATATGGCTCACCGATGCCACTTTCATTAGTTATCCCATTACTACTCCTTAAGTTGTTTAGGTACCTCATTATCCATCGACACTCACATACCCTACACATGTTGTTCTACGACTCGCATGGCTCAAACAACTCCTGTAGTAATGGCTCATGGGATGGAGGAACAAGCTTCGGTGGGGTTTTAAAGTAAAGGCTATGCAATACTTGGGATTCAGATTAATGCAATCGTGACTCAATGATGCAAGAATAAGATAGAGGCAATAGGTACTATATGTATGCAAGCATGTGGTAGTGCTTGCCTGGCAGCTCAGTTGAAGCAAGGGATGGATCTGGGTAGTGCTCCTGGTTCTCTTGATATATCCCCGCTCGGCCTATTCAAGAAGAACCAAACAAACAAGGGCCAACATAAATAAAGTGCGCAAGCATATGAATAAAATGCATCAAAACAATCATGCCATGATGAATGATGCACAATTTGCATGGCAATAAAGTAGCATGGCATGGGTGAGGTGTGGAATACCAGATTAAATCATTTTATTGAGTTTTAGTTATTTTTTTATCCTCATATAAGTTGCTGTACACATTATATTTATATTATGCATGCTGCCAAACAGATATAGGATTGCATAAACAGAAAGGTCTCGTCGAGCTAATCATTTTAGACATATTATTTGTTAAATTTGGAGTTATAAAACAAAAGTTATTAATTAATTAAGGAAAAAGGGCATTTTAATATAATTTAAATCAACTTGAAATTTTAAGTGTTCAAAATATATTTTGAATGGTATATTTTAATTCCTCACATTTTCCTGATCTCAAAACATATATTATTTGTATTATTTGGGTTTATAATTTGAAAGTTATTTTAAAACAGATTTAAATTTTTGAATTTAAATTAATTTGAAAAAGATTTAAATTAAAATGTAAATGTAAAACATTTTATTACTCAGCTTGTCCTAGCCAGACACCGACGGTGGGTCAAACGGAGGCCACACGCGCTAAAAGCTTTACTCACCGCGTGCCGCCACCATCGAGTATGACAGTGGTGGCTTTGCCGACCCACACGCCAAATGGGCTGAACAGAGACTGACATGTAGGGCCGAGGCTGGAGCGCGGGTTACGGACGGGAAAAGGCTGGGGGTTTTTCTGCAAAAGCGCTGGCGCGGCTGACTGGTGGGGTCTGCGGACCGCGGGTTTAGCCGAAAGAGCTGCAGGGTTATGCAAAAGGGTCGACGACCGTGGATCTTCTCCGCGACAGATCGCTGTTTCAGGGCGCTGGGCGCCATGGATCGAACTCCGGACCGGGCGTGGCGCTACAGAGGTTGCTACCGCTGCGTGGGTCGGGCGTTGTTGTCAGGGAGATGGGCGAGGCCTAGATAGGGCGCTACGCGGAGCGCGAGCGTGCAGACGCCCGTGCACTCCGACGCGCGGAGGCCGTTCGACGCAAAGTCCGGCGAGGCTAGGGGGTTACAGAGAGGCGGACCATGTCCAGGAGAGAGAAGAGCTCACCGCGGGCCGGTGGCGCCGGATCAGGCAGGGGAACGGCGATCGCGACGAGGCGCACGATCCGAGCTAGGGTTTCTCGCCGCCACGCTGGGATCCAGCGCCCTGGGCTCCTCCTTCACGCCCGCAGGGCATGTGGGCGGTGGTCGTCTCGGTCTTCCCCAACGTCCAGACTCCTCGCCCTCCTGCTGCTACGGTGTGGTAGGGTGATGCCGACGGTGGCCGGCGTTGGGGGTAGCTGGCGGCGGTGGAGAAGAAGGGAGGAGGCCAGGGCGCCTCGGCCAGATCTGGAGAGGCAGAGGAGAGCCGGGAGTGGTGGTAGATAGCAGAGAGGAGAGGGAGATGCCGTGGGGAGGTGGGGTAGATGGAAAAGGTGGCTCGGCCACCTTTCCCTCCTCCTTCACGTGCTCGAGCTGGGGCCAGGGCAGGCACGGGCAGGTGATCGGGGATGTCCAGGTGGGGCAGGGTGAGGCCAGGAGGTATGCTTGGTGTGGTGGGGCCCTTAAGGCAGGGAGAGAAAAGAGAGAGGGAAGGAGAGAGGGAGCTCGGGTTGGAGCTAGGGTTGGGGTAGATAGGTGGCTCGGGCTAGGGTTTGGAACCAGGTGGGGCCAGCTAGGTGGGTCCAGGGTGGTCAGGTGGGGTAGCCTTGGCAGATAGAGAGGGGGCCGAGAGAGAAGGCAAGAGAGGGGGTAGCTCGGGTTAGGGTTTAGAGAGAGGGTTAAAGAGAGAGGTTAGGGTAGGGTAGGGACTTAGGGTTTAGAGAGAGAGATGAGGTGGAGATGTTTGCCTTTGACAATATCAAGCAAGAACATGCCAAGCTCAAACAATATTTAGACAAGAACAAGAGAGGGTAATAAAAAGGTGGTGATGTGGTTTGAGCAAGAACAACTAGATCAAGCCAAAAGGAGGGAGAGAGAGATATGGGGAAAAGATCCACTCAAAATTCAAATAAAAATACAAAGGACAAGCAAAAGGTGGTACTTGCATGGGCCATGCAAAAATGATAATTGCCATGATTAAATCTTGTGAAAACAATAATATTAACATGGCATCATTCTTAAGCATTCCCAAAAGTGGGATTAAGCCAAGCAACAGAATTGTAGAGGAAAGTTCCAAGTGGGGTAGATGGAGATGATCACATTTGATTATTATTGGGACTTGCTAGTGTGTATATTCCACTAGATGATTACTAGTCCCAAAATATTCCCACATGAGCATAAATCCATAATAATCCATATGGAAGCTAGGAAAAAGGGTTCCACTCACAAGGCATGCAAAAGTGGCCATGTGGCTCTCATATATCAATAGTGTGAAAACAACATGATGCTAATATGAGAGCATGTGGAAAATAGAATTGGATCCATCCCAACCCACATGAGCTAGAGGTAAAACCAAATAAGTTGCAATGCTCATATATGGTGGAATGGTGGAATGATGGGGTGATGACAAGAAAAGTGGTGGAGTTAATAAAAGATATGCCCCCAACTCAACTTGGGCATTTAAACAATATATCAAGAACCAAATACAATATCAAGAGGCAAATACAATTTACAATGCATATGAGAGAAGATCCAAAACAAAAAGGGTTTTATATGATGCTCAAATGCAAGGTGGCATGATGACAAGAGCATGATATAGTTATGATGCAACAATTATATATATGAAGTAGCCATTATATTACTAGACCAAGTAGCATTACAATTGGGATGCTACAGTGTATCATTAAGAACCGCCAACGGGGTACCCCTTGCACATGATACGGGAGCTTTCCCATAATCAAAATGACAAGGCAAGCTGACAATGAGCATCTCAGCGATCTTTTTATTTGCTATTTGCATAGGTTTTTATTGAGGATGCTTCATAGAGTGCTCATTATGGTGATGCTGCAAGTTTCCACCATGATTAGGCATGGCTTAGGCTAGCGGCCCAGGCGTTTCTCTAACACACATACAAACTCCATGATCTTACAAGTTCCACATTTATTTCACACTGCCGGGATCCATAAGCAAAAGAACATAATATCAACGGGGTACAAAGTACAAGTGGAATGTTGAAAGCGTTCCCCTTGGTACATGGTTCTGCTAATTTCAACTTATAAAGCGCAAGCATATACGCAACAAAGAAGGACCCAATGGTTCAAGTTTATTAGAGGCAATAAAGTAAAGTGTGCCATCAAGTTCGTGAGAGCTTTAATCACTAGTTTTCTCATAACAAGTGAAAGGTAAACAAAAGCAGGAATATACTTGGAATAGCATAAGATAGTAGGTAGATATGGTGGACTCTCTGGAAAAACTTGGTTTAGGGAGTTGGATGCATGAGTGGAACTCATACTTTGTGGTGGAGGCTAGCAAAAGACTGGGAGCGATAAACTAAGAGAGCAAATGGCCATAATCATGCAGAGCGACAAAACATCATTGACCAAAGCATAAAGTGATACTACAAGTTGAAAACTAAAGGATCATAAAGGCTTATGGTGACTTGTGATAGTCATAACATGGTGTGAGCATGTGCCAAGTCAACCCAAATAAAACATCAAAGGAGAATACCACTATACTATGCTTTAATATGCTAAAACAACGCATGATTCATCCAAGGCACATTAAGCAATCTCAATTGTTTATAACAAGTCATGCTACAGCAAAGAATACTAAGCATAAAGCCAAAACAATATCAAGCATGGCATGACAAAGCATAGCCATAGTCAAAAACGAGCTCTTTTTACCACATAAGCATGAACTTTCCTACACTTTTCCAAACCAAACCAAACTATTTGCAATCCCACGTGTGAAAGAGGAGGTCCAACCAACTTATTCAGAAAACTAAGAAAACCAAGCAAACTAAAAAACAAAACAAAAACGAAAAAGAAGACGCTCCAAGAGAAACACAACTGTGCACGAAACAATAAAAATAAAGCGTTTGGAAAAAAACTGGAATTTTTATTGATGAAGAAGGGGATGCCCAGCTTTGACGCTTGTACTTCTTGGATGTTTCTTGGGGTGACATGCGTGGCATCCCCAAGCTTGAGCTTTAGTCCATCCTTCATCTCATTACTCATTCCTTCCATACACCTGAAATTTTTCCTTCATACAAAACTTCACACAAACTCATTAGCAACATTAGTGCACTTAAGATAAATAAGTCTTAGGTTCAGTTCTAACACCAAATAAACTTATATTAGAACACTAGCTACTGTAGCACTTCCCTCAGAAAGCTCAATTCCCCAAAAGAACTCAAGAAGGAACCAACAAGAAGCAAATGCAGAAAATGGCAGAAATTTATCAAAACAGAGAGTAGGTAAATACGAATTTTTTCGAAGACCTTCTGTTGCTCAAATCAAAAAGTTTTGAACTAACGAACGTTAGATAACATCCTGGGGCAGAAGCACAAAAAATTACAGCTCAATTCGACGTACAGAGCTCTCTCAGGAATTTTTACGGTGAAGCACAAAAATCTATTTCGGGATAACAACTTTCCCAATCATTAATTCTCTCTCATTAGAGGTTACTCTTGGCACAAAAAGCAAATAAAAAAGGATAAGGAGAGGTTATTACAGAGGTAATAACTTCCAAGACTCATCTAAAACTCTTGGGTTATCTCCCAACAAGTACTTTTCTTTAATGCCTTTAAGTTAGGCATAAGAAGCAAAGAAAGAATCAAGTGTTCTCAAATGAAGAAGCATTAAGACCAAATTTTGTTTTCATAGGAGAAGCAAAAGAAATATTTTCTCTCTTTTTAGGGAAGTGTTCTATACCTTTCTTGAGTGGGAGTTGATATTTAATGGTGCCTTCTTTCATATCAATGATGGCACCAACGGTTCTAAGAAAAGGTCTTCCTAAAGTAATATGACAAGAAGCATTGTATTCAACATCCAAAACATAGAAATCAACAGGGACATAAGAATCGTTAACCATAATAAGAACATCATTAAGACTCCCCATGAGTTTCTTTTTAACATTATCATCAAGTGGGACATTCAAATAGCAATCTTCAAGAGGAGGCAAATCAAGCATATCATAAATCCTTCTAGGCATAATAGAAACACTACTATAAAGATCACACAAAGCTTTGAAATCAAAGTCATTCACTTTCATATTAATGATGGGTTCCCAACCATCTTCTTGCTTTATAGGAATAGAAGCTTTATGTTTCATCTTTTCTTCTTTAATCTTTATGAGAGCATCGATAATGTGTTTTGTAAAGGCCATGTTCATAGCACTAGCATTAGGAATTTTAGCAAGCTTTTGTAGGAACTTAATAACTTCAGAGATGTTGCAACCATCAAGATCAAAATCAACTTTATCATCTAAAGTAGTAGAACTATTGTTAGCCTCAACACTAGTGGTGGTGATAGTAGAAACACTAATGTTTCTAGCAATTTCATCTTCTCTTTCCCACTTAGCATGTAATTCAGCTAATAGTCTAACATTTTCATCAATTCTTACTTGTATAGCATTAGTAGCTGCAAAGGGATTCTCATTAGTTTCAGGTTTGGCAGCCATTTTATTCAAAGTAGTTTGAGCTTCAGCTAAAGATGCTATATTTCTTTCAGCATTAGAGAGTTTCTCCTCAATAGTTTTATTGAAAGCAGTTTGTTTACTAATAAACTCTTTAAGCATAACTTCAAGTTCAGAGGGAGCACTCTTATTATTGTTGTAAGGATTTCCATAAGCATTACCATTGTTGGGAGGATATGGCTTATAATTGTTGTTACCAAAATTGTTCCTATAAGCATTATTACCATAAGCATTGTTGCCAAAGTTGTTATTTCTTATGAAGTTCACATCAACTTGCTCTTCTTGAGCAACCAAAGAGGCTAAAGGAACATTATTTGGATCAATATGGGTTTTCCCATTAACTAGCATAGACATAATCATATCAATCTTATCACTCAAGGAGGAGGTTTCCTCAACAGAATTTACCTTCTTACCTTGTGGAGCTCTCTCAGTATGCCATTCAGAATAATTAACCATCATATTGTACAGAAGTTTTGTTGCAGCACCCAAAGTGATGGTCATAAAGGTACCTCCAGCAGCTGAATCCAATAGGTTCCTTGAAGAATAGTTCAATCCTGCATAAAAAGTTTGGATGATCATCCAAGCAGTCAGTCCATGAGTGGGACAATTCTTTACCAAAGATTTCATTCTTTCCCAAGCTTGAGCAACATGCCCATTATCAAGTTGTTTAAACTTCATTATTTCACTTCTCTTGGATATAATCTTAGCAGGAGGATAGTATTTTCCAATAAAAGCATCTTTGCACTTAGTCCAAGAATCAATACTATTCCTAGTTAAGGAATTCAACCACTCTTTAGCTTTTCCTCTCAAAGAGAAAGGAAACAATTTCAGTTTAATAATATCACCATCTATATCCTTATTCTTTTGCATCTCACAAAGTTCAACAAAGTTATTTAGATGGGAAGCAGCATCTTCATTACCAATACCAGAAAATTGTTCTCACATAACAAGATTGAGCAAAGCAGGTTTTATCTCAAAGAAAGTGTTTTTAGCCACAGGTGGAGCAATAGGAGTGCTCATAAAATCATTGTTGTTGGTGCTAGTGAAGTCACACAACTTAGTGTTTTCAAGAGTAGTCATTTTTTGGGGTTTTAAAATAATAAAGCAAACAAGTAAAACTAATTTTTTTGTGTTTTTGAAGAACAAAACAAGCAAACAAAGCAAAAGGAAACTAAGCAAAACAAATCCAACAAAGTAAAGAGATTGGTTATGAGGGACTCACCTTGTGAAGATGTCCTTGACTCCCCGGCAACGGCGCTAGAAAATCGCTTGATGGCTCAATACACGGCACCCAGAAAAGTGCTTGGTGCGTGGTGTTGATGTAGAGCTCGTTGGGAACCCCAAGAGGAAGGTATGATGAGCACAGCAGCAAGTTACCCTCAGTTATGAAACCAAGGCTTAATCGAACCAGTAGGAGCAAGGAAACACCCCAAAGGTGTTACTAGCTGAGCTTTGGCAGGGCACACTACCGGTGCTAGTAGCAACATGGAGACCTGCACAACACAACCACAGAACTTTATCCCCAACTTGCGATGAGGTTGTCAATCTCACCGTGTTTTGCAGAAAACAAAGGATTAAGCGTATCGAATGGAAAGAAGTAAAAGTTTGCAGAAAGTAAACACAAAGAAGAAACATTTTATAGATTGTATGTAAAGAAAGAGGACCGGGATCCATAGTTCACTAGAGGTGTCTCTCCTTAGATAGACAACATGCTGGGTGAACAAATTACAACGGGGCAATTGACAAACACCGAGAAAGCAATACATGCATATACTAATCACCTTGACTCCTTTGAGACTTGATTGGGCAATAGAACATAATACATAGACCGCCATCCAACTGCATCTATGACTAATAATCCACCTTCAGGTTATCATCCGAACCCCCTCTAGTATTAAGTTGCAAGCAATAGATTATTGCTTTATGAACTGCGTGTAAGGTAAACAATACGATTGCTCTATGAACAAAGGATTGTTGTTTTCTCCCTAGTAGCAATAGCACGTCTTGTACCTTAGAGATTTCTATCACTTCCCCAGATTACCAGAGGCATGAACCCACTATCGAGCATACATACTAACTCTTGGAGTTGCTAGCATCTACTTGGCCAAGATAGCTACTAACAATGGAAAGCATGCAAGATCTCAAATAACAAAGACATGATAGAATCAATAATCAATCTGAAATAGCATCTCAATATCCATCGGATCCCCGCAAACACAACATGTATGAATTACAAATAGATGATATTGATCATGAATGGAGCTCACAAGATCTAAACATGAAAGCACAAAGGAGGAAAAACCAGCCATCTAGCTACTACATGGATCCGTAGTCCAAGGATGAACTACTCAAGCATCACACCGGAGGCTTGCATGGTAATGAAGAAGGCCTCCAGGGTGAATTCCCCTCTCCGGCAGGTCCGGAAGAGCTCAGATCCCTCTCGATCTAGGGATGGAGATGACGGCTCTGAGACTCTTTCGTGGATTTTTGATCGGGTACCTAGGGTTTTCGTCCCGAGGGCAACTTATAGGTGGAAGGAGAGGCCGAGGGGGTGCTGGGGTCGGCCAGACCACCCCCTGGCGCGGGCCAGGCCTGGCCGCGTAGCCAGGTGGTGTGGCCGGCCCCTAGACTCTCTCCGTCTCATATTCTGGCACTTCATCCCTTCCGGAAAAATAGGCACTTTGGCTTTTGTCCCGTCCAATTCCGAGAATATTCATTTTCTGACTTTTACGAACCAAAACAACGAGAAAAGCAGCTGGCACTGTGGCTCTTGTTAATAGGTTAGTCCAAGAAATCATAATAAAAGTACTCCAAAGTTGGAACAATACACAAGAAAGTGGATAAAACCAAGCATGGAACATCAAAAATTATAGATACATTTGCAATGTATCAATGCCATCCAACAGTCAGGAGAAAATCAATCCGACGCGTGGCATACATCAACATCGACGTGTGGCACGGATAACCCACGAACCATCGCCCCACTCCGCCCATTACATGCGAGAATCGAGGAGACATAGTTAAACCAGAAGATTACGCACGCCTGGTCAAGTCCAAGTCAGAAAATGGGACCCACTACTCGTCACATCCCATCAAAGCCGCTCACGCGGGCAACTGAGGTCATCTCACCATCATCACTGACGTCATCAACTCTAGCAGGAGCACCTTTTGACTGCTCTAGTCCTTACTCGAGCCTTCGACTTGACCAAGCACACGGGGGCTACTCCTAACAGGAGCGCTAGCTGTGCACTCGAGGAATTTTTCTAAGACATCCAAGCATTATGACAACATGTTTTCTTTTCAAAAACCCTTCACTCAAATCAACGATTTGACTGTGGACTTCGGGTTACTCCCATAGGGAACGCTGGGAGCACATTCAACTAAAACAAGCAAAAGACGACAGCAGTCACGAAGTACTTATAGTCCCCACTCGAGTCTACGACTCGAATAGGCACTCGGGGGCTACTCCCATAGGGAGCGCTGGTCGTTCACCCTATGATTTTTTCTTACATATAACTGCGTGTTGACTACGTCCACACTTGAAAGCTTGTGCGACTCTGCCTCATATTTTCCATGTAAAGAGACTACGTCTCCTGGGTCACCCGAATCATCTCCACGATGACAAAAATTCGGATGTCGCACTTATAGCGTGAAGATAAGACTTGCATAAGGCCTAGCAACGCGTCTGCTGTGCTCTGCCAGAAACAATCTATGCCTGCAGGTACGATGAAATATGCCTTGATGCACACATCGAGTGCTCACACTTATACACTGGAATTCGAACTCTATAAAACCTCCACGGCCTAAGTCGAATTACACCAGCACCTTTACAAATTCGAGTTCGGGGACTCGAGTTTGAGTAGATTGCATTGTTTTTCCCTAAGGCAGTTAACTGATCCTGATACATCGGATAAATCAGGCATGTATATCAACAATCCCTATGATACAAATCAGAGCACTCAAAAATATGCTCAGTTATGCACTCAAAAGACTTCATAAGTCTCCACTCGACTCTGCGATTCAACCGGACACTCGGGGGCTACTGACATGGGCATACCTTACAGGTACTCGAGCTTGGCATATACGGTTCAGGTCTGGCAGAAGCCCACGGTGTTACCAAGGCCCAATCTAGGATTCGGGTGACCCACGGAAACTCCGACTTCTTGTGGCACAAGGCAAAGATCAAAGATAGAAAGTTTAAAGGGACAAACTCTAATCTGTAACCGACTCGACCTGCTACACAAGACCTAGCCTATCTATATAAAGGCTTGGAGGGGCGGCGAGGAGGACAATCACAACCCTAGTTTCCACCACCATCGCCAGATTATATCTACGCACCCCCTGTAACTTTCGACTCCCGCAATAATTCCAAGAGCAGACAAGCAGGAGTAGGGTCCTCTACGAGGCCTGAACCTGGGTAAATCTTGCATCCCTGTGTGCTTGTTTGCTAGCCGATTGATGCCTCCAGCTCCCTCCTTCTCCAAAACCCAAGTCCATAACAATGGACATTGATGAGTTTAACCCTCGTTAGTGTGTTTTGAGGTTTGCGCATACTAGTGTTCATCGTGCTAAATACTTTGAGTAGAATCTTTCTAGATGCCTAGAATGGAAAAGAAGATCCAATGGTTGTTAGCAATGTTTGGATTTGCCAGTGTTGATCAAACGGTCAATGGTTCGTAGACTCTATAGTGATGGTATGGTATTGTAAGAGATAACAGAAGATAAAGCTAAGATAAGAAGTATTATGAATGGCCGATCTAATGGTAGGTCTCATAGGAGCGAGGTGCTTGAGAGTTAACACGGTCGATGGAAGTACAAGTTACATCAAGGACCTCATGAAAATGATAATTGCATCCAAGTCCATGCATTTATTAGCTCAAGGACCCTGAAACTGAGAGCAATGAAGTTTGTGTTTTGAGGTTTGCGCATATACTAGCGTTCATCATGCTAAAAACTATCAGTAGAGTCTTTCTAGATACTAAGAATGGCAAAGAAGATCTAGCGGTTGGCAATGTTTGGATTTGCTAGTCTTGATCCAACGGTCAATGTTCAAAGTTAATTTGTACACTATGTAGTAGTTTATTTTATTGTAAGAGATAAGACACGATAAAGAGAAGATAAGTATTGCAAATGGCCTATCAAACGGTAGGTCTCATAGGAGAGAGGTGCTTGAGAGTTAACACGGTCGGTGGAAGTACAAGTTACATCAAGGACCTCGTAAAAATGAAAATTGCATCCAAGTCCACACATTTATTAGAACAAGGACCCTGAAAACTGAGCAATGGACTTTATGTTTTGAGGTTTGCGCATACTAGCGTTCATCATGCTAAAGTACTCCCTCCGACCCAAATTAGTTGACTTAGTTTTATCTAGATTCGGACGTATCTAACACTAAAACAAGTCTAGATACATTCGAATCTAGACAAATCTAAATCAACTAATTTGGGTCGGAGGGAGTAGAATCTTTCTAGATGCTACGAATGGAAAAGAAGATCTAGCGGTTGGCAATGTTTGGATTTGCTAGTCTTGATCCAATGGTCAATGTTCAAAGTTAATTTGTACACTATGAAGTGGTTTATTGTATTGTAAGATATAAGACACGATAAAGAGAAGAGAAGAAGTATTGCGAATGGCCTATCAAATGGTAGGTCTCGTAGGATAGAGGTGCTTGAGAGTTAACACGGTCGGTGGAAGTACAAGTTACATCATGGACCTCATAAAAATGAAAATTGTATCCAAGTCCATGCATTTATTAGCACAAGGACCCTGAAAACAGATCGATGGAGTTTGTGTTTTGAGGTTTGCGCATACTAGTGTTCATCATGCTAAAGTAGAATCTTTCTAGATGCTAAGAATGGAAAGAAGATCCAGCGGTTGCCAATGTTTGGATTTGCTAGTCTTGATCCAACGGTCAATGTTCAAAGTTAATCCGTACACTATGAAGTGGTTTATTGTATTGTAAGAGATAAGACACGATAAAGAGAAGATAAGAAGTACTACGAATGGCCTATCAAATGGTATGTCTCGTAGGAGAGATGTTCTTGAGAGTTAACACGGTCGATGGAAGTACAAGTTACATCAAGGACCTCATAAAAATGAAAATTGCGTCCAAGTCCACGCATTTATTAGAACAAGGACCCTGAAAACTGAGCAATGGAGTTTGTGTTCTGAGGTTTGCGCATACTAGCATTCATCGTGCTAAAGTAGAATCTTATAGATGCTAAGAATGGAAAAGAAGATCCAGCGGTTGGCAATGTTTGGATTTGCTAGTCTTGATCCAACGATCAATGTTCAAAGTTAATCTATACACTATACAGTGATTTATTGTATTGTAAGAGATAAGACATGATAAAGAGAAGATAAGAAGTACTGCGAATGGCCTACCAAATGGTAGGTATCATAGGAGAGAGGTGCTTGAGAGTTAACACGGTTGGTGGAAGTATAAGTTACATCAAGGACCTCATAAAAATGAAAATTGCATCCAAGTCCATGCATTTATTAGCACAAGGACCCTAAAAACTGAGCAATGGAGTTTGTGTTTTTAGGTTTGGGCATAGTAGCATTCATCGTGCTAAAGTAGAATCTTTCTAGATGCTGAGAATGGAAAAGAAGATCCAGCGGTTGGCAATGTTTGGATTTGCTAGTCTTGATCCAATGGTGTCGTGGAAATGGCCATGGCATTCGTTGCTATGGGCTGCGATTGATTGAATTGGGGGCGAGAGCTGGCGGCCATCTGCGGTGCGAGATGGGGGAGGATGCACATGGTTTACCCAGGTTCGGCCCCCCGGAGGGTAAAGACCTACTCCTGCTAGATTAGATTGATGGAGAGCGAGTTACAGGGGTGGCGAGTTCGGCGTCTAAGCAGCGAGTCGCTTGAAGGGGTGTATGATGGAACGTAAGTCCTCAGAGCACCCTAGGGAGTTTTATATAGGATGCACCTCGCTAGGGTTTACAGTTTACAACCGAACAAGATATGGATTCAGAGGCTTTGACCTAATCCGACTGGGCTTCGAGCATGCTTCTGGGCCTCCAGTCTCTAGTCGTCAGGCCTTCTCCTTTTTTTGAGGTGAAACAGTAGGGAAAATCCCCACTACAATTTTTTATTATATGGGTATGAGTATGTTACAAAGATAAAAAAAACAGATGGTCTATTGATCTAAGGCAGATCAAAACAAGAAAGAAAAAGGCACCTCTAAAGTGGGAAAAATCTACTCTATCTCTGATATAAGTGTTGATTCGGCCAGGTTTTGAATTTCTCCTTGTATTTTCTTTTGATTCTGAACTGTATCCATCTCATCTCTTGATAGAATATTGCTTTCCATCTTTCTAGTGTGGGTCTTTTGTCATTAAAAATCTTCTCATTTCTGCAGATCCAGATACCCCAGGTAGCCATGACAATGATTTCCATTGCAAATGCCAGGTGTAACTTTTCTTTGATATCTGAAATAGCCTCCAACCCTGATAAGTTTGCAGTTCTGTTTCTTTAAATATGGTCCCAGCATTTGTTTGCAAAAGAACATTCCCAGAATAAATGGTTAACTGATTCTTCCAAGTAACAGTTGGAAGTTACACAATTGTAATCAGGCAGGATGAATTGTTTTCTTTTCAGAAGATTCCTTGTATTCAGTCTGTCCAGAAGCAAAAGCTAGAAGAAGAATTTGTGTTTATTCTGGCAAGAGGATGTCCAAAGCCAAGAGAAGTGAGGTGGTGATGGGGAGTAGCCAATCATGGATGAGTAGGCCTTTTTTACTTCAAATTTATCTTACCCCCAAATGTAACTCCAGTTATCATGGAGGTCCTCATGAGTGGTTGGCATGATTTCCTGGCATCTTTCTTCCATGATTAAAAACTCAGAGTAGGCTTATTGAGAAAGAGGTAGGTGAAAATTATCCTCCAAGAAATCAGCTTGTAAGAAGTCATGAACACTGATATTTTAAGACTTAGCGTAGGACAGAAGATGTGGGAATTTATTCTTAAAGCACTCATCTTGCCAAAGGTCAGACCAAAAATAGGCAGATTTTCCTGAATTCAGATTGCATTTAGCCATGCCTTTAAAATTATCAATTAACTTGATATGACATTTCCACCAGAATGATCCTTCCATGCTTCTTCTAGGTAATTTTCCATTTTTGTAGTAGGTTTCCCGGATGAGATGAACCCAAGGGATATCATGGTGATTGTAGAAATTGCCCAGGTTCTTTAAAAGGAGGGCAGTATTTTGAATCTGGATATTTAGTACTCCTAGACCCCTTGATTTTTAGGACGACAAATTTTATCCCAAGATACAAGTGCTTGTCCTTTGGCTTGAACATCTTCAGTCTTTTTTCTCCAAAGACAGTGTCTCATGTATTTTATAATTTGATCCTTGATGACAATTGGTACCTCCAGACAACTCATGAAAAATAGAGGGAGTGAGGAAAGTACAAATTTTACCAGTTGCAGTTTTCCTCCATAGTTCAAGAAATCAGCTATACCACAAAGTCTTCTTTCAACTCTTTGAACAATAGGCAGAAAGTGTTCCATGGATGGCTTTGAAATGCTTAGTGGCAATCCAAGATAGGTGAAAGGGAGGCTGCCAGTTTGATAATTGATTGTCTGAGCAAAATGCATCAACCTACCATTACATAAATTTATTGGCATCATGCTTGACTTCAAGTAGTTGACTTTGAGTCCTGTGGAGTTTGCAAAAGTTTGAAGAAGTGCTTTCAAGCACAATAATTGAGTAGCATCTGCCTTAAGTACCACCAATGTATCATCAGCATATTGAATTACAGGGAAATCACTGTTGGGAGGTCCATCTATTGGGGGGGTCAGAAGATTCATGTGCATGGCCTTATTCAGGACAGATTGTAGGAGGTCTGCAGCAAGAACAAAAAGGAGTGGTCAAAGGGGGTCTCCTTGTCTCACACCTCTCCTGCAGTAGAATTTTTTCCCAGGCACCCCATTTAGAAGGATTTCAAAGGATCCAGATTCAAAAATCATTCCTATCCATTTGATCCATTTCCTGCCAAATCCTCTAGCTTTGAGGATATTTATGATGGTTGGGTGCTCAATTGTATCAAATGCCTTCTCAAAGTCAAGTTTCAGAATTAGGGTTTCCTCCTTTGATTTGTGGCATTGGAAAAGATATTCAAATGCCCATCCAAGGCAGTCCTGAATAGATCTATTATTGAGGAAACCATATTGGTTTTTATGCACCAATTCTAGAATAACAGATTGTAGTCTGTTTGCAAGAAGTTTGGTAATGATTTTGAACACACAGTTTAATAAGGATATTGGTCTGAAATCAGCAGAGGTAGAAGGGCATGTAATTTTAGGAATGACAGTAATGTAGGATCAGTTGATGCTCTCAAGAGAGACCTTCTCATTGTAGAAGTCATGGATCAGCAGTTTGATATCATTTCCAATGATTGACCAGCGGCTTTTGATAAATTCATTGTTAAAACCATTAGGCCCAGGGGACTTGTCATTTGGCAAATCAGATATAACCTCCTCAATTTCTTTGTCAAGAAAAGGCCTTTCAAGTGAATTCTTCATCTCATCAGTCATACCATTTCCATAAAAATCTTCAAGGTTGAAGAGCATCTCAGTTTTGTTTGATGTACCCATTCTAGCTTTGAAGTCATTCCATAGAATGTCAGCCTTGTCATAGTGATTAAAGAATTCCTGCCCACTATCATTCTTGATCATTGATATATAATTGTGCCTATAGCTGATGGTAGCTTTGGAGTGGAAAATCTTTGTGTTTTCATCACCTAGTTTTACCCATTTAATTTTTCCTCTTTGTTTCCAATAGGTGTTTTGATTCTAGAGTAGAGAGATTATATGGGATTTCAGAATATCTCTGAGGTGCCATTCATTGATGGTTAAGGTTCTAGACTCTTCAAGTAGATACAGAAGGTCAATCGTGTCATTCACCTTATTTATTTGATCTTTTAAGCATGGTAACTGCTTGGCCCAAATCTTGATGCCTCTCCTCACATTTTTCAATTTGGCACATATCCTTTTTGCCAAGTCCTAGTGATTCACTAGTATATTCAAGGCATTTTGCACAATCTGTCTAAAATCAGAATGATGAAGTAAGTAATTTTCAAATCTAAATATGTGTGCCTTGGGAATGTTTGTTCCAATTGAGATGACACATGGTAGGTGATCAGAAGTAGGCTTGGATACGGGGGTAACCAATGTATATGGATATTTGGTTGTCCATGAGCTAGAAGTAAAAGACCAATCTAGTCTTTCCAGAAGGGGATCTTTCTACATGTTACTCCAAGTGAATTTCCTTCCTTTCAGTGGTAATTCAATAAGTCCTAGGTTACTGATAGCTTCATTAAAAAGCATAGTGTCATTAACATCACCCCCACTTTTATTTCTATCAGTAAGTCTTCTAATAAGATTAAAATCTCCTAAGATAAGCCAATCCACATTATCAGGCATCATGATGTTGGAAAACCAGTCCAAAAAGTCAATTTTCCTATCAGCTTGACATGGGCCATAGATATTTGTAAGAGTCCAGGAGTCATTAGATAGTTGGGAGGTGAAAGTGACAGAAGTGGAGAATTCATTTTGGAATGCTCTGGTTCCATTAAACAATGTACTGTTCCATATGATGATGATCCCTCCAGAAGCACCAATTGAAGGTAGAAAGTCAAAGCTGTCAAACTTATTTGGACAGAATTTCTTTAAATAATTTATATCAAAGATTTATCTCTTGGTTTCTTGGAGACAAATGATATCACATTTAGATTCAATGATTTTACTTTTTAATGCCAACCACTTCTTCTCAGAGTTAATTCTAGTTCAGAATCTTCCAATTTCTGTTGTTACTCATTGATAATCAGGTTGAGATAACTTTGGGATGACACAAGATTTGTAGTCACACAAACAAACTTGTAAATATCATAAGGTACTGAAGTCATAAACATGCATAGCAGCATAATGGTTCTAAACAACTCATAACAGATTCCAAGGGTAATTGATCCAGGCACAAAAGGACAATATTGTGCAGACATTATAAACATTTATTTAGGTGCTTTCTTCTTAGACTGCTGTCCACAAGATTCAGCAGCTCCTCCTTTCTTCTTGCTTGAAAGGTTTGTGTCAGAACCAATCTTCTTTGGTCTAGGTTTTCCAGGTGGCTTGATGGTCAGATCATTGACCCTGCTCTTCTTCAGCAGTCTTTTCTCAAGTTCACCCTCCTTAACCTTGCAAAACGAATCAGCAAGGTTTTTAACAACTTTATTGCTGAGACAAGGTGGAGCAGCATTGAAAGAGAGACAATTAAAATCAGAGCAATTCACATGGCTTTTAAATCCCCCATTAAGTTCCACAATTCTGGGGCTCCTTCTCACCCCAGTGTCCACCAAAGGTTCTTTTCCCCTCCTTTTTTTTGCTGGAGCATTTGGCACCATCATGTTTGATGGAGAATCATTTAGGCAGTGAGGAGGCATCTGTCCAACACATTCATCAGGGATAATGAAAGTAAAGGTATTTTCTTCTACAATTGGCTCCTTTATAACATCCCAAAGAGGAGAAGTAAGAAAGTGTCTTGCCCAACTGAATTTTTCAGGACTAATGAGCATGAGGGTGATAAAGTTCAACCAACTTACAGGGATATCACATTGCAGTCTGCCTTTGCCAGGTGAGGAGTTGTTGATGTGTGGAGCAAAGAATCTGTCCCAGAGTTCCAGTCCTTGCTTGGAGAAGGACTGCTTAGCAGATAGCACCTCAGAGGAGTTGACAAAAGGAGTGAGGACCATCCCAACTTGCAGATGTGCCTCATTGGGAGAGAGAAGGTTTGTGTCTTCAATCATCCAGCAATCCTGCTGATTCCCCTCATTAGCATGATGGCTCTCCTCCTCATCATCCTGGTAATTCTGAAGTATATTAAGCAGTCCCTCACCCATGCCCACATCCTGGTTAGCTTCAAAAGTCTGTTGTTCCACTTCAATATCATCAGCTCCATGGACAGAAGCATTGTCATTGTCAGAAGAAACATTGGCCACATGAATGGAACCAGTAATAGCAATGTCAGCCTCCTGAGGTGGCAAATCCAGGTTATCAATAGGCATGTCTACACCCTCAGCAAACACAGGTCCTTGAACTGCATTCCAATTACCCCAACCAGCATTATTCTGTTGAGGTGCTGGATCAACCCATTGGTCCCATCCACCAATGTCCCCTTTAGGCTATGGAGGAGGTGGTGAAGGAGGGGGGCCAAAAATGGGTCCTACCATAGGCAAGGGATGAGGGTCAGCATCATCATCAGGTAGTGGGTCCTCATCAGGTGCCCCCCCAGGAGGTTGCTGTTTAAAAGTTCCACAGAGAAAGTCCATGATTCAGTTTCCACAAGGTCCCCAATGGTGAATCTAACACTTTTAGGCACATCCAAAAGGTCAGTGACTCTGAGTTTAGCAATGATCCTGCCTTTGTGCTCAGGGTCCCTTTCCCATAGCAACACCTTTCCAATATTAGAGAAAACAACATTCAGATCATCAGTATGCCAATGATCAAGAGGAGGACCCAGAAGCATGACCCAACATTCATTGTTGAACTGAGTTCTACGCCAGTTAATGCCCTCATTGTGCCTAGCAAAAGAGATTGCAACATCCTGGAAAGGGATTGGACCCACGGCGATTAAACGGTCTCGATCACTGACATTGGTAAATTGAACATATGCAGAGCCAAATGGACAGTCTTGAATATCACAAAATCAACACGAGCCTCATTGAAAAAGAAATCTTGCAACACATCTCTGATATTATCAAATGGAACTGGACCAGGGGGAGGGGATGAATGTGCGCAATAGCATACTGTTCATGAGCCCTCGGTCGACGAGGAACCACCACCCTCTTGACACGATTCCGGCCAGCCACCTGCAGAATCTCAAAGCCATGGGGTAGGAAAGGTTGTGGGTCAAGCGGAATGTTTGTCATTGCGGCAACGGTTGTCGCCGGCAACAAGCGGAGCAAGGTAGTTGGGGTTTCTACAGGCGTGGGAGTTGAGGAGGCAGGGGGTTCGGGAATTTTCTTTTTTTTGGCGAGGGCAAAATCCTTAAGACAATTAAACACCCTGGGCCGCGACACTTGCAGCGAGACATGGGCCTTGAACCAATTAAGGTAAGATTTGTCGGGCCAAGGACAAGAAGGGAAGGTTGGGAATTTCAAAAATGGTAAAAGACCAGGCAGATTAATTGAGGATGATTTGTTGTCTGCAGGAGATTTCGCACCCTCAATAACATACCCATTAACCATGATTTCCGCAAATGACGTGCCTGGTTCAACTCGTTTAATATCGCCTTCGATTTGACCGTTATTGCATGGGGCCGTTGACGAGGAAAATGGTGATCCAATACGATCAAAAACCAAAGCCTTTTTTTTCTTTTTGTATGAAACAAAAATCCAATCCTTGTCCAATTCTTTGTAATATTCTTTTTCTTCAAATCTCCAATTTGGACCTCCATCACCCCAAAGGTTGATCTTCAAGACAAAAAAAATCATCCGAGAAAGTACCAGAATTATATATTTCAAAGCCCACAGCACGTGATGCGACAGAGAATCTAAATGTTCTATCTTGGAGGATCTTGACTTGAAATTCTGAAGCTAGGCCACCAAAACAAGCTTGGAGTGCAATGCCAATAGTATGAACATCAATTTTAAAATTGGCACGACCAAATGAACCAACCAGGAAGAAAGGTCTTCTGCGTAATCCTCCAGAGAAATTGATGTGATGACCAAATTTTTTGAACATATTTGTCTCAAAAATCTTCCCTTTAGAGAAATCCAATGAAATGCATTTGTTGATCTTGTCCGATGATGCTTGTGTCATGTCGGTAATTTGAGCACCCACCACCACTCTTTTGATCACAAGATCCAAAGTCACTCCAGAGAAGATCTTTTCATTTTGAAGAAGAAATCTAGCATCAATCACCACCTTATCTTTATTAAGCAACACAACTCGCTTAGCAAGAGAATAAAAGACCAAAAAACCAGGACCTTTGTCCAAATCATCAGAAGGCAAGGAAGAACTTATAACATGCCACATAAGTTTCAAATCTTCAACCTTGTCATCCTTAACATGAGAAATTCCAAGAAAACCAGAAGATGGTGTCGAAAAATCATTCATTCTTGCAAGATGAGAGGGGAACCTCACCACTGATCCAATCGAGAGTACCTCCCCATTTTCCATGCATGTACCCTCTAGTGGAAAGCCGTTGGCATTGAGAATGACCAGCCAGCGATTAGCCGAGAGAAACAGAGATCCAACTAGGAACCTACCATCGGTGGAACTTCCAGAATAGGTGATTTTCGAATCACCACCAGAAGAATCAAGAGAAGAGGAGCCCATGATATGGTGTGCGACGGCGCCGGAGTGACGCCGGTGAGAGCCGGTGGGAGGGGCCTCAGAGAGGCATGCCTTGGAAATCGTGCGGGTCTAGGGAGTCAGTCCTAGTTCGGGTTTCCTCAATCAGTGTTTGATCTGGCGTCTCAGCAAATTTTGAACAGTCGCCATCCTGCAGGCCCACTCACGAGGCCTTTCCCCCAATCGGAACGTCCTGCTGGGCATACCACATTTGGCATATCCCCATCAGTAGTCCCGCGGGGCCATCGTTGATCTAGACGCAAGGGTTCATTTGGCGGTCGGAGTAGGTGAGTCCAATTTGGATGCCCAATCGAATCGGCGATGGACTCCATCGAAACAAAGGAAATTTTCCCCAGGTTTCCAGTTGCTGCTTTGTCGAATGCAACCAATGTCAAGTCGCTGCTTCGGCAAGTGGACAGGGCTCAGTTGCAAGCGAGTCGAGTGAAGGAGTTGGATTGTCAACTTGGTCAAACTATCTGTTGGATAGTCCAACTGTAACTTCGGCGCAATTACCGCGGGTAACGACTACCCCGAGATTGGCAGGTAGTACCCCCTTATAAGGGGAGTGACAGATCAGTCCTGCAGATCCTTCCCCACATTCTTCATTCTCGCGCATCCATTTCTTCTGTCTTCCCTCCATCCAAACTCTCTAGACCAAGCAACCCGGCTTCCTTCTTGATGGCGCCTCCAAAAGGCTCGTGGGGGAAATCTAAGTGCACCGCGGCACAGCTCAGGTCCTTCGAGGATGTCGGAGTCCTCCGCAAGGGGAATTGGCGGATCCTCGCGTCTTCCGAGATCGAGCTGAAGCCGCGTGCCGGTGAGTTCATCTGCTTCCCAAGCCATTTGGAGAGGGGCTTGGGGTTCCCTACCTCACTATTCTTCCGGTGGTTTTGTGCATATTATGAGATCAAGCTGTCGGATCTCGATCCGCATAGCATCGAGCAGCTGGCGATCTTCATCGCCTTCTGTGAGTGTTACATTGGTTGTAGGCCATACTTCCCACTGTGGCTGGAGCTTTTCCATGGCCGCATAGGACACGAAGGGTCTAGCGGCCCGATCTTGGTGGTCGGAGGCATCACCTTTCAGCTGAAGCTGAAGGCCAACTTCATCAAGCTTATGCTACCGAAGAAGGCCGCGAGCGAGTGGAAGTGGAGTTGGTTCTACGTGAAGGAGTCCACCCCCTCCGGTGAAGTGGCGTTGCTGGAATTCGTCACGAAGAGAAGCAAACCCCGTCGGCTGGCAATGGACAGGCTCCTCGACGATCAAAGGATGGTTGTCGCAGAAATGATGGACCAGATCCAGAAGCTGAAGAGCCAAGGGTTGTCCTCGATCAACCTGTATAACTGCTGGCTCGGGCGGAGATTGGTTCCATTGGCAGCCCGGCCGCACTGGATGTACGAGTACAGCGGGAAGAATGGTCCTTCCCGGACCAGCAAGGAGTCTTGGGACACTGAAGACTACAAGGCTGCCCTAAAGAAGATCACTGACGCGGAATTTACAACCACGTCGGCCGGGCTCGCTCCATACGTGCCTGTGAAGAACGAAGCCCCCACAGTAAGTCCTTCTCTCCGAATTTATCTTCAGTCGTAATTCTCGCGGTGCGATTTGTAGCCGCATCGTCTGAAATTTATTTGTGTCCACTCTCAGTTGTTCCAGGTTTTGGAAGCCTGGCTCCCCCCACTTGACGAAGAGGTTCCCCACGAGTTCGAGGAGGGTGCCACAGGAGAATCTTCTGATGACGAAGAGGAGGAAATAGAGGTTCCTCCCCCAGCGCCCGCGGCCCACAAGACTCGCATGCAGAAGCAGCGCGAGTTTGAGGCGAGCCGTAGTCTCGAAGAGAGCGAAGAAGGTGATGAGATTTTGCAAGAGCATACTTCTCGGCAAACGGCCACACCGGCGAAGCCCGCGTGCAAACCAAAGTCGCCCCAGCGAAGAAGCCGGTGTCACCGCCCAGGTCGGTAGTGGTGATCGAGTCAGATGACGAATCTGACGATGACGCAGCCGAGACTTCACGCAAGATCCCGGAGGGCGCGATTCCGATGACGGGATTGGAGGCTGAGGGCACTGAAGCGATGGTAGAAGTTCCTCTGGCGGTGATCGTGCCAACAACTTTGATGGCACCAGAGCAAGAAGTTGTTGAGGCCGCGACGTCGAAGTCGCCGCAACCTTTGGGAACGGCCGCGTCTTCGGAGCCAGAGATTCCAGCGACCGCGGCTTCATCATCAAAGAAGGTCGTGGTGTCATGGGCTTCGGATGTTTTCGAGAGAGGCCTCACGCATAAGCTAGGATCAGAGTTACACAAGCCCGCCCACATCAGCACGGGGTTGCACGTTCTTCCGGTCGCCAAGTAAGCCTCGAGTTTTCCCTTCCAATTCTTGATCCGTTTTTTGTGATTTCTAAGCTGACTTTGGAGGTTTGGAATGTTGGGTCCTCAGCATAGAAAACAAAAAATTTCCTACGATGAGAACTATACGCCAAGATCTATCTACTAGGTATAAAGCAACGGGTGGACATACATGCAACGAGAACTTACCCTCGTAGACAACGAGCTTTGTTAACGAGTAGGAACTCGTGGTTGATGTAGTCGTACACTTGCCGATCTCAAGATCGTGATGAAGTCCAGCAGGTCCGGCTCCAGCACGTCCATCAGATCCAGCTCCAGCACCACCAAGTCCAGCACCGCAAAGCAGCGGTGCATCCATGATCGCACACACGTCCGGTACCCCGACAACCTCCGTCCCTCGCTCCAGCAAAGCAGCAGAAGCAGCAACTCCTTTCCAGATAAAGCCACCGGGAACATGTATCTCGTTAATCCGAGACCATGGGGGAATAATACTAGAGGGGGAGAGAGATCCTTCACAAGGAGGTGTGTGTATGAAGGTGTGAGAGGGGCCTTTTATAGGAGGAGGGGAGGGTACCCCTCCCCATGGCCGGCGCCCCAAGAGGTGACCCCTCACCTTCTCATTCATGTGGTGGTAACTCCCTCCACATAAATTTGCCCCTTCACATTCTCTTTTAAAGTCACCACTTTAAATGCATTAAATTTCTCCAAATTTAATGCTCTCTCATTTAATAAAACTCTTTTATTAATTTTATTCAGAATTTTGTTAATTACTTTAATTAACAAACATTCACATAAAACCCCCTGCAACATTTCAATATTACATGCAGAACCAATTTCAGCAATTTCACCCGAAACAGTTTCGGTGTCTATTGAAATAATTCCAGCGCTTTCTTAAATCTTTATCTGAAACATATTTGCTCCAAATGGTGTCGGTATCCCTTAAGTGTGTCACCCTATGGTTCACGAATAATGCAGACATGATCGAGACCCCTCTCCGATCAATAATCAGCAGCGGGACCTGGAGATCCATACTGACTCCTACACATTCAACGATGACTTCTGTGATCGTGAGAACCTTTAACGCTAGTAACTAAATCCCTTTGTCCGGCGATATATTACATGTCCGAGATTCGATCATCGGTATCTCCATACCTAGTTCGATCTCGTTACCAACATGCACTCTTTTCTCGTTCCCGTGATATAACATTCTAGTGATCACATCACTTGCTTGCAAGCTATTTCAATGTGATATCACCGAGAGGGCCCAGAGTATATCTATCCGTCATCGGGATGGACAAATCCCACTCTTGATCCATGAGCCTCAACATAACACCTTCGTGTGCGAACCCACCTTTATAGTCACCCTGTTATGGTGTGACGTTTGATGTTATCAAGATACTCTTCCGGTGTTAGCAATTAACATGATCTCATGGTCTAAGGATAAAGATTACTTCGTATGATGTTATAGCAATATAAACATAATTACTTTGATCGTAATGCTATACTTCGGATGAATGTTCATCACATCATTCCACCAATGGTGTGACCTTGTTATTAACAACATCCAATGTCCATGATCAAGAAACCTTGATCATCTTGTTAATCAACAAGCTAGTCTATAAGAGAGGCATCACTAGGAACCCCTTTTGTTTATTAAACACACATGTATTGATGTTTCCGATCAATACAATTCTAGCATGTAAAATAAACATTTATCATAAACATGGAATAAGATAATAACCACTTTATTATTGCCTCTCGGGCATATTCCTTGATCTCCACTTGCACTAGAGTCAATAATCTAGTTTGAAAAACTTTGCGCATTGAACACCTATGGCTTTCTGGTGTTGCATATACGCTATTGCTAGTGGTTAACATAATCTCCGGATGTGACAGTTTCAGATCCGTGTGTATTTGCATGTCTTTGCGTCTCTACGCATCACTCATTCTCAAATGAGATGGCATTGTATAAATTTGGTCCTCTGGTGAGACCTTTAGTTCATTAGGGTTAAAATATGTTGATATTATTGTCACACAATATATCTTCATAGTATGAGCCCACTTTGAACCACACCTAGTTTGATAACAAACTACTTAACACAAATGCCCTCCTATGCTGCTACTATAGCAGTCATATACTTAGCCTTTTGTTGTAGTATCCGTCACAATATCTCAACTTTGGAACTCATCCAAATCCATCATGGAACATCCTTTCCATTATATTGTGCCACCCATAGTCTAAATTGAGATAAATTTAATTTGTATCTTGTGACAAAACTAGTATCAATGTAACACTTTACAATGAACTACTTTTAAATATTTGTCACTTATACATGATATATTCTTAGTTCTTCCAAAGCTCATAAGAATATCTTTACTATTGTCCAATGATCATCTTATGAATCATTCTGGTATATGCTCATAACATTTAGAGCATAGGACATTCTGGATATATACATATCATGGTATAATCGATCAGAATCTTCATGTGATTTTACTCACCAAGTGTTGAAACACTTGAATCTGAATACAATTCTTTCATGCAGCAAGAACCTTTCTTGTTGTTTCCATATTGAACCCTTTCAATATCTCATATTGAACCCTTTCAATATCTTATATATGTATGTCTTGCACAACCATATTAGCGCCTTAATCTATCCATATAGATATTGATGCCTAATATTCTGGGTTTTCCCAAGTCTTTCATCGAAATCTTATTTTAATGAAATCCTTAACTGGTGTCAATTCAAGATACATAATTTCTAATCAACAATATGTCCTCTACATAATGTATTAGAAATATGTCTTAGCGCTCCCACTTAATTTCTTGCAAATGCAAGCATCTTCATCATCTCCGATGAATTTAAACTCTTTTAACAGTTTCATCATGGTGAAGATTCCAACTCCGCTATGCTTACTTCAACTATTGAAGTTTACATGCCCTTTTAGCACCCTTTGAATTAACAAAACCCTTTGGACCGTGTCATGTACACGTCCTAGGTAACTGTTCTATTAGAAGAACATTGTTTTGTTTATTCAACTACCATATACCAAATTATATGTAGTGGTTGCTACATTAATCCGTCAAGACTAAATATCGCTATGAAAGATCAAATCTTGTCATAGTCAACTCATTGAACATTGTCGTAAACTTCTTTTCGACATGTCGACTATTTCATAGACGTTAAACATCCATGTCTATTTCTTTATAGATCCAAACACAACCGATAGGCTTCACGCCTTTCCGGAGGGTCTTCCAAGTTCAGAAACTTGATTTCTCGTGTATGGATACTATCACAGATTCTATGACTTCTAGTCATTTTATGGAGTCAGGGCCCATCATCGCTTCTTTGCATGTAGTCGGTTCATCATTGTCAAAACAATAATGACGTGCTTATCAAATCTTACTATTTGATTCTTACCGACCCACACGGTTCTATAGGAACTCTAATCTCCGAGATCACACCTTTTGTAATCACGAGAGCCATGAGCATTGTGGCCGCCACCAGGACACTTTACAAGGCTACTTAGCACATATAGCTAAGGTTCAACAACCTTATCAAAGTTCTATTGTCCTCCCACTTAACTTTTCACGAAAAAATCCTTCTCAAGAAACTTGACGTTCCAAGTAACAAACTCTTTTGTCCTCGGTGTTATGGAGAAATTCCCAACAAATTCTTTTGGGATAACCTACAAAGACGTGCTTATCCGACTTTGGTTGTAAACATTTTACTTATGCATAGCATACCAAAATTTAAGAAAAGACAATTCGGGTTTTATCCCAAACCATAACTCATATGGTGTCATTTCAATGGATCACGATGGTGCTCTTTTCAGTGTAAAAGCGGTAGTCTCTAAAGCTTCAATCCTTAAAACATAATGGCAGTTTTATAAATGACACCCTTGATCTAACCATGTCAAACATGGTTTGATTTTATCTCTCAAATATGCCATACTCCTATGGTTTATCGGGAAACACAAATCATGGAACAATTCCTCAAGTCTTACGTGTTTTTGCTAAACATGTAACTCAAATATCTTCCTTTATGATCGAATCATAAACTCTTTATTTTCTTGTTATAATGATTTTCCACTTCATCTTGAAAGTCTTTGAACAATTTTCAAATGTTTCATACTTCTTCCTTATTAAGTAAATATACAGATATATTCACTCAAATTTTCGGAGAAAGCATATGAAGCAAAAAGATCCATCGCATATGGCTACACATAATGGACTATGCACATCCGCATGCACAATTTCCAATAAGCTAGTCATCCGTTCCTCTCTGGCCTATGGACGGAGTTTCAATTATCTCGAGGAAAGTCTCACATGCGTCAATTGATCAAAATCAAAGACTCCAAAAATCCATCAACACGGAGTTTCTTCATGTTTTCTTTCCAATATAATTTAAACAACGATGTCAATTCATAAGTGATCTTTCAATCATTTGTCTTGCGACATTTTAGCAATAGTGTTTATGGATGTGATTTCTCGAACTAGACTTCTAAAAGTTCATCCATCCTTTATGGAATACAGTGATTATTTGAACAGCCATTGTTCTCATAATACCGGAACAAAATAACAATTATTAAACAAATCTTGAAGGCTTGGTTTGATGACAACCAAAAACACAATAACACTTTATTTGTTTTCGATGAACATCATCACTCATTCTCTTGCTGGTTACTTAGGCCATTGTAGTTCATGAATTGCGTTGTCCTGTATGACACTTCATACCAACCAATTCGGTACCCAATACCGGTATCCAATACCTAAGAACCACATTGTTTAACAAGCAAGGAATATAGCAATAACATGTATATCTTCTATATACCTAAGTTGGACATCTCCAACCTTTTATTTTCTGCCAAATATTTTATAGATTCTCTTTCAGCAATTCCTTTTCTTTTAAAAGAATCTATAAACATCAATAGTGGTGTCATCAACATGACACATGGTACAAAGCGTATATAGTCAAATACTAGTACATTTGGACTTGCACTTTGAAGTGGATCACCATCATCAAATGTTTGGTGTTCTTTCCAAATCCATTCTTTAGTAATCTATTAGTGTAGTAAACATTTTACTTACATCTTCTATTCATCCTTATCATGACAACTTTCATGATCAAGCTACTATACCCTATAAGGAAGAATCGCGAGTATAATATCAGTTCCCAAAACATTTTTGGTAGATTCGGATGCCTAGCATCTCCATCCTTCACAAATTCTCATACAATATGAGAACATGTATTTTGCTAAATTATGCTCTATCATAATGCAACCAAAAACATTGTTTCAGATATCACAATATCTTTCACACATGATGGTTTCTGAAACAATTTCCAGCTCCAATATAATCTTGATATTAAAACAACTTTTTGAATATCAATAATCATGGAGGCAAACATGATACTTTAGATACTAACATTGGAATTCTTACTCTCTATTTAATACTAGTTATTAAACTTCATGGAGTAAATAGAGTTTGCTGAAAGTTTGCAATAGGACTTATAAACTTTATATTGACATTCAAAACAATACGATACCAGTTCGTAAAGTAAATATCCAGAATTCTATAGTTCTATTATCTCAATTAAAACTAAGCATAAGGTAGTGAACAGATGCCAATGGCTACAACAAATTATGCAAATTCACTTCGATTTAGTTTATGACAAATTGAGTTCGACTAATCAAAATTAGAAATGAACTCCCACTCAAAAATGACATCCCTCGTGCCTTTTGGTGATTACATGAACCAAATCCACTACACCAAGTCTGGTCATCACGTGAGTCGGTGTAGCTTCAAAGGCGAGCATCAATATGGTCATCACATCAACTATATGACTCATGCTTAACCTTTCGGTCTGTGTTCCAAGGCCATGTCTGTACATGCTAGGCTCGCCAAGTAAGAACCTTAGTATTCGCGTGTGTAAAACTGTCTTACACCCGTTGCATGAAAGCGTAGAGTTGAGAACACTCGATCATCACGTGATGTCTCGAAACACGATCCATAGAATGGTGCATATTTAAGGAAGAAGACATTTTATCTTGATATTTAAATAAGGGATCATCTTACAATGCTATAGAAAGCGCCAAACTAGCAGTATAAGATGCTAACATCTAATGTGTAAAGTGAGATGATATGGTCCATGCATTTGATCTCTATCACTTGCATCGTGGGATGATCTCTATCATTCCTTTGTGTGTAAGGCCAAGGTCTATGGAACTTACATGTTAAGTGAGTTGTAAGAGTATCTATCATACATCTACTTACAACAATACCATATCAATACACTAGCCCAGCAACGATCTAAACTAGATGCCTCTAATTTATCAATTGCAAGTTTTATGTGGCTTAGGGCTTTCGGAGATAGAACCGTTCTTACCTACGAACATGAACCACAACGAGGATAACCAAGTTATTAGCAACTCGTTGTAAATCATATATTGACTATAGTAGAAGAGACAGACACCCGCCAGCCACTTATGCAAAACAAGTTGCATGTCAGTCGTGGAACCGGTCTCATGTACGATGACATGTAAGGTTGGTCCGGGCCGCTTCATACCACTATGCCACCAATATCTAAAATACATGAAAGAAGCAATAACATGGTCATCATCGCCCACATATAAACATATGTGTACTACCCGTGCAAAGCACCTACGCATAGATCAGGCTCTGATACCACTGTTAGGTCCTCAGCATAGAAAACAAAAAATTTCCTACGATGAGAACTATACGCCAAGATCTATCTACTAGGTATAAAGCAACGGGTGGACATACATGCAAAGAGAACTTACCCTCGTAGACAACGAGCTTTTTTAACGAGTAGGAACTCGTGGTTAATGTAGTCGTACACTTGCCGATCTCAAGATCGTGATGAAGTCCAGCAGGTCCGGCTCCAGCACGTCCATCAGATCCAGCTCCAGCACCACCAAGTCCAGCACCGCAAAACAGCGGTGCATCCATGATCTCACAGACGTCCGGTACCCCGACAACCTCCGTCCCTCGCTCCAGCAAAGCAGCAGAAGCAGCAACTCCTTTCCAGATAAAGCCACCGGGAACATGTATCTCGTTAATCCGAGACCATGGGGGAATAATACTAGAGGGGGAGAGAGATCCTTCACAAGGAGGTGTGTGTATGAAGGTGTGAGAGGGGGGCCTTTTATAGGAGGAGGGGAGGGTACCCCTCCCCATGGCCGGCGCCCCAAGGGGTGACCCCTCACCTTCTCATTCATGTGGTGGTAACTCCCTCCACATAAATTTGCCCCTTCACATTCTCTTTTAAAGTCACCACTTTAAATGCATTAAATTTCTCCAAATTTAATGCTCTCTCATTTAATAAAACTCTTTTATTAATTTTATTCAGAATTTTGTTAATTACTTTAATTAACAAACATTCACATAAAACCCCCTGCAACATTTCAATATTACATGCAGAACCAATTTCAGCAATTTCACCCGAAACAGTTTCAGTGTCTATTGAAATAATTCCAGCGCTTTCTTAAATCTTTATCTGAAACATATTTGCTCCAAATGGTGTCGGTATCCCTTAAGTGTGTCACCCTACGGTTCGCGAATAATGAAGACATGATCGAGACCCCTCTCCGATCAATAATCAGCAGCGGGACCTGGAGATCCATACTGACTCCTACACATTCAACGATGACTTCTGTGATCGTGAGAACCTTTAACGCTAGTAACTAAATCCCTTTGTCTCGCGATATATTACATGTCCGAGATTTGATCATCGGTATCTCCATACCTAGTTTGATTCGTTCGACATGCACTCTTTTCTCGTTCGTGATATAACATTCTAGTGATCACATCACTTGCTTGCAAGCTATTTCAATGTGATATCACCGAGAGGGCCAGTATATCTATACATCATCGGGATGGACAAATCCCTCTTGATCCATGAGCCTCAACATAACACCTTCGTATGCGAACCCACCTTTATAGTCACCCTGTTACGGTGTGACGTTTGATGTTATCAAGATACTCTTCTGGTGTTAGCAATTAACATGATCTCATGGTCTAAGGATAAAGATTACTTCGTATGATGTTATAGCAATATAAACATAATTACTTTGATCATAATGCTATACTTCGGATGAATGTTCATCACATAATTCCACCAATGGTGTGACCTTGTTATTAACAACATCCAATGTCCATGATCAGGAAACCTTGATCATCTTGTTAATCAACAAGCTAGTCTATAAGAGAGGCATAACTAGGAACCCCTTTTGTTTATTAAACACACATGTATTGATGTTTCCGATCAATACAATTCTAGCATATAAAATAAACATTTATCATAAACATGTAATAAGATAATAACCACTTTATTATTGCCTCTCGGGCATATTCCCTTCATGGAAGGTCTGGCGTCAAGAAGATTGGTCGCTCTTCAGTGGCAAAGATTCCGCCAGTCGCCACCATTGGGGAAGACGATCTCCCCAAAAAGAGGAAGCCTGCTATAGACGTCGCACCTGTGGAGGGCGCAAAGAAGCAGAAGGGAGGTGCCGGTGATGTTGTGGCGGGAAATAGCGCCAAGGGGAGTGATCCTGCCGCAGGCGCCGAGGAGGTAGCGATTACCCGATTGGAGACAGCCAAAGGGGCTCCCATGACGGAACCGTCGGCCCCGACGATTAGTGTCCGGCTAGAGCCTCTGCGACATTTCCGCGCTTCATGGCGAAGGGTTTTCTGGGCCTGGCAGAAAACCAGTCTCCGCAGATGCTGGAGATTGTTGACGAGGACGTTGGGTCTCGTCGCGGGCGTACCTCCTTCGTGGTCCCTTCAACGGATGCCAGAGAACTTCACAATATGCTTGGCGCTGCCATTCAGGTACGTCTAGTCCCCGAGTGTCTAGTCGCTGAATTTCAGCGGCTGGGCACTGAGTTTCTTCTAGTCGTCAGTCCCCGAGTTTCTAGTCGTTGAATTTCAGTGGCTAGGAACTGAGTTTCTTCTAATCGCCAGTCCCCGAGTGTCTAGTCGCTGAATTTCAGCGGCTGGACACTGAATTTGTGTTTTTCCAATTGCTAATTTTTCGTTCTGCTTGTAGGGCTTGCAGAGGGAGTCGGTTGATCGACAAGCCACAAAGAAGCGTCTAGAGCGTGATCTGCGCGTGGTGCTGGAGGCAAACCGGTGACTCCAGGAGACTGTTGGTGAGTACTTGATTCATTTTTTGGCCACGAGCTGCTGGTATTCTAGAGTGCTGACAGTCATTTCTTTTCTTTTCAGATGGTCTTCCGACTATGATTGCTAAGGCCCGAGAAGGATATGTCCCAGTTGCCGAACTGAACGTGGCAAATGGTATCAACTCGCTGGTCAAGGAGTTGGAGGTAGCGAAGGAGGCCTTGATCTCTTCCGAGGACAGAGCGAAGGCCGCAGTCACTGCGGCTGAAGAGGAGCGGAAGGCTGCGGACTCAATCATCCTTGGGCTACAAAGCGATCATGCTGCCTTGGAGAAGCATGTCACCGAGAACTCCCGGAAGCTCCTTGGTGAGTCGCTGCTCTTCTTTTTGATATGTAGGGTGAGTCCCCGAGTGGGGGAATCCATAGTGGCGCTGACATCTAAAGTTGCATCTGTGATAGGGAAAAGCGAACCGGTGGTGCAGACCTTCAATGCCTCGCAGTGTGTGACTGCAGTGGTGAACGCGGCCACCGCCTCGGTGTTGTGCATCCAGGCAGTTCTTCAAGGAATGTCCCCCACCGAGGTTATACCTGGGGGACTGACTAAAGTATGGCGCTATTTGGAGGAGGTGCCCAGTGTCGTAGAATGGATGGGGCACTCGGCTTTCAGGCATGGGGCCACCACGGCGTTGAGTCTAGGGCTTGATCACTTCCTCGACGACTTCAATCTCGACGATGTCACCAGTGGCTACCCTTTGAAGACTGGCACGGTGGAGATGTCGGAGGTGTTGAAGCTGACCGCCAAGGCCACCCCCTTCGCTGATCGGGTGCTGGCAATGGGGGGCCTGCTGCCCTACCAGGAGACGGTGGTGGCACCAGGCGACCCCGAACCGGAGCATCGTGACCTGAAGTCAGAGCAACCCTTTCGGTCGGTGCTGTCAAAGTCGCTGTCGACCTACCCGACGAACCCATGCCGGCCATTCATTCGTGTCAAGGGTGGTGGGGATGCTTCTTCATTAGGGCCTACGAAATAGATAGCTTCTCTAGGCAGTTTGTAAGATATGCCAAGTGGCGACTATTGTAATATGAACAATATTTTGTATGGGAGTAAGAGGAGTCAATCAACTCACAATGCAAGCTTAATTGTGTGCTATGTTTATGTTTGAGCGAGTCCTCGAGCGCGTCCGCCCTTTAGTGGGGTATAACTCGTTTGTATACATATGTGTTTTCTTTGGATTTTGTGTTGGTTGTCCCTTCCATATCTGAAGGGGCGAGTCCCTGAGCGCGAGTAGGATTGTTTTTAGGCGAGTCCCCGAGCGTAGTACCTAGCCGTTTTGGGCGCGTGCCTATTGTGAGTTACTAGTGCGTTGTTTGTAACGCGTCTCTTACCCTAGTTCGGAGAGCCAGTCGCTAGGCGAGTCCAAGGTAGCTCTCTTACTTGGTGTGTTCCCGGGCCGCGTGAGGGTTTTCGTTTGCGAAGTCCCCGTGCGTGGTACTTAACTGTTCGAGTCGCTTTGCGCGAGGATGGGAAAGATAGGTCGTTGTGGGAAGAATATGTCGGTCGTCTTGGCCCGTTGGGCTAGTCGAGCTGGGCGACCTCGATGGTGGCTCCGGGTTGGCATATTCGTGGACGACACAAAGCCTGAATATTTTTGGTGCCCCATGGCCGCACTACTTAGCCATGCCGGTCACTTGACCAAGGGTTGACTTCCATAGGTAGCATATTGCTAATTGTACGAGTGGGAGTGGCACAAGAGTATGGCAAGTAGACACAATTTGTGTGATCCGAATGAATTTAATTATATATCATCTGGATACAAGTTTGTGTTCTGTGTATAGAACTTTCGGAGAAGGTTTACGTTCCATGGCCTCCCGACCTCAAGTTGTTCGTCGCCTCGTATGTTGATGAGGTAGTAGGCGTCATTGCCGAGGACTCGCCCTATGGCGAATGGCCCCTCCCATGGGGGAGAGTTTGTGCATTCCCTTCTTTTCCTGGGCCAGTCGTAGGACCAAATCGCCCTCCTGGAAGGTGCGGGTTCGGACTCGGCGGTTGTGGTAGTGGCAGAGTCTCTGCTGGTAGATGGCGGTGCGGGAGCGAGCCAGGTCGCGTGCCTCGTCGATCTGGTCGATGCTGTCTTGGCGGGAGATCACATTTGTCGCCTTGACGTAGTTGGCAACTCGAGGTGAGTCGTGCTCCAGGTCGTTTGGCATTATGGCTTTGGTGTTGTACACCATAAAGAAGGGTGTGAACCCCATGGAGCGGTTGACGGAGGTGCGGATCCCCCATATTACAGAGGGGAGCTCTTCGACCCAGCATCCTGGGGTGCGCTCGAGGGGCATTTGGAGTCACGGCTTAAGCCCATGGAGGACGCTCTGATTGGCGTGTTCTGCTTGGCCGTTCGACTCCGGGTGGGCGATTGAGGGGAGTCGAGTCGTATGTCGTGTTCTTCGCAGAATTTTGCCATGGCACCCTTGGCAATGTTAGTACCGTTGTCCGTTATGATGTTGTGCGGGTAGCCGTACCGGTAGATGAGCTCGCGTAAGAACTTGGTGTTCGTCTTGCCGTCGCACTTTTTGATCGGCTTGGCCTCGACCCATTTGGTGAACTTGTCGATCGCTACCAAGAGGTGGGTGAAGCCGGATGGGGCCTTCTTGAACGGGCCGACCATGTCCATGCCCCATATAGCGAGTGGCCATGTTATGGGGATGGTCTTGAGTGCCAAACCAGGGAGGTGCGTCTGGTTGGCGTATTTCTGGCACCCGACGCATCGTTGGACAATGTCGATGGCGTCGGCGTGCGTGGTGAGCCAGTAGAAACCATGCCGCATGGCCTTGGCGACTAGCGACTTGGCGCCAGCGTGATGGCTGCAGTCGCCGGCATGGATTTCCTGGAGGATCTTGCGGCCTTCTTCTGGATGTACACAACGCTGGAACACGCTAGTCATGCTGCGTTTGTGGATCTCGTTGTTAATGATGATGAAGGATTTGCAGCGACGCATAATCATTCGTGCTCCTGTCCCGTTGCTTGGGAGGATCTTGTGCTCGGGGAAGGCAACATACGGTGCGGTACAGTCGCTGGGCTCCATGATCATGGCGACTAGGGCCGGCTCGGGTTGTAGTGATATCCCGATGTCGATCTCCTTTGGTGGGTAGACCGAAGGTTTGTGGATGATGTCGAGGAAGACGCCTGCGGGTGGCGTTTGCCGAGCCGACCCGATGCGGGAAAGGGCATCTACCTCCTCATTCTTTCGCCTGCCGATCCACTCGAGTGAGTAGCCATCGAAGTGTCCTCCCAGCTGGTCTACCGCTTGGCGATACGCTATCATTGTCGGGGAGATGGCACCGCAGGTTCCGGCAACTTGGCCGGCGACTAGATCGGAGTCGCCATAGCACCCTAGGTGGTTGATGTTCATCTCCTTGGCGGCCCGAATGCCGTGAAGGAGGGCCTCGTATTCTGCCATGTTGTTGGTGCAGGGCTTGAAGTTCAGGTGGAGCACGTAGTGGAGCTTGTCTACTTTAGGGGAGGTCAGTATGACCCTAGCCCCTACACCGTCGGTGTTCTCGGACCCGTCAAAATGGAGCGACCAGTAGTGGAGGTATGGTAGCTTCTCCGGCTGCTGTGCTTCTTCCCAGTCTACGAGGAAATCAGCCAGGGCTTGTGACTTGATCGCTTTGCGGGTCTCGTATTTGATGTTGTGGACACCGATTTCGACGGCACACTTGGCGACTCGCCCAGTTGCCTCGCGATTGCGTATTATGTCCTACAGTGGTGCGGAGGAGACGACTGTGATTAGGTGCTCCTGGAAGTAATGGGGGAGTCGCCGTTGAGCTCGGTATACCGCGTATACTAGTTTCTGGTACTGCGGGTAGCGTTGTCTTGAGTCCGTTAGAACTTCGCCGATGTAGTAGATGGGGCGCTGTACAAGGCGCTCATTGCCCTCCTCTGGTCGTTCGACGACCATCACGGCGCTGACGACTCGAGTGGAGGCCACCACATAAACGATCATTGGCTCTTTGTCGATTGGGGTGGCAAGGAGTGGAGCCGCGAGTAGCACTTCTTTGAGAGCTTTGAGTGCGTCATCTGCCTCCGCATCCCATTGGAATGTGGGGTTCTTGCGCATCAGGTGGTAGAGGGGCATTGCCTTCACGCCGAGCCGGGGGATGAAGCGACTTAGAGCCACGACTCGCCCGGCCAACTTCTGGACGTCGCGCAGGCACCCGGGTTTCTCGAGTCGCGTGATGGTGTTGATCTTGGTGGGATTGGCCTCGATGCCTCGCTTGGAGACCACATATCCCAGGAGCTGTCCAGTGGGGATGCTGAAGGTGCATTTTCCTGGGTTTAGCTTGATGTTGTACCTCCGCAGGTTTGCGAAGGTTTCGGCCAGGTCGGCGAGCAGGTCGTCCTAGCGGTTCGATTTTACCACCACGTCGTTGATGTAGACGTGAATGTTGCGGCCAATTTGGCTCGCAAGGCACTCCTGCATGCACCTTTGGTATGTGGTGCCTGCGTTCTTGAGGCCGAACGTCATGGCCGTGTAGCAGAAGGCGCTGAATGGCGTGATGAACGCCGTCTTCTCCTCATCCTCGACCGCCATTTTGATCTGGTTGTAACCAGAGTATGCATCGAGGAAGCACAGTGACTCCGATCCCGTGGTAGAGTCAATGATCTGGTCGATATGTGGTAGGATGAACTCCTCCTTTGGGCAGGCGCTGTTGAGGTTGGTGTAGTCGATACACATTCTCCACGTGTTGTTCTTTTTAGGACCAGGACTGGGTTTGCTAGCCACTTGGAGTTTGGCCAAATGAAGCCTGCGGCTAGTAGGCGCTGTACTTCTTTGGCGATTGCTCGATGGTGCTCTTCATTGAAGGGCCGCAGCGACTGCTTTACTGGTCACACTTTGGGGTCGGCGTTGAGTTTGTGCTCAGCGAGTTCCCTCGGGACACCTAGCATGTCAGATGGTTTCCACGCGAAGATGTTGCGATTCTCACGGAGGAACCCAATGACTGCGCTTTCCTATGCGGGGCTCATGTGCGCCCCGATGGTGACCGTCTGGCTGTTGTCACCCGGGATGAGCTCGACGGTGCGGGTGTGCGTGGTCGCCTCGAACGTGGAACTCACGGCGGTTGGCTTCTTCAGTATGGTGGGGTAGTCCTTGTTGATGTTGCCTGCATACTTCGTGAGTTCTTCCGCGTGGTCGGTCTCCACAGCGATGACGGCGTCAGCAAGCTCAGCGCCTTTATCCTCGCATTCCATGGTCATATCGGGGTCGCCGTGGACGGTGATGATGCCGCTTGGCCCTAGAAGCTTCATCATGTTGTAGGCGTAGTGTGGGGTCGCCATGAACTTGGAGAATGCTTGGCGTCCCAGGACACAGTGGTAGGGGCTGGGGAAGTTCACCAGCTCGAACATGATCCTCTCCGTGCGGTAGTTTGCCGGTGTGCCGAAGGTGACTAGCAGCGTCACTTTTCCAATCGGGTGCGCCTTCCGACTGGGGACGATGCCGTAGAAGGTTGTCAGGGTCGGCTCGATTGCTGCTTCTAGGAGCTGAAGCCTCTTGAACGTGTCCAGGTACATGATGTTAATGGAGCTCCTGCCGTCCATCGGTGTCTTGGGCTGCCAGTAGTCGGCCACCTTGGGCCTGACCACCAGGGCCACTCGCCCTGGATATTCGATCCTGGGCACGTGATGCTGGTGACTCCAGGTGATGCTTTGCTCGGACCAGTTGAGGAAGCGGGGAATGTCAACTTGGGTCACCGCATTGACGGTGACTGCGCGGGCGAGGACCTTCTTCTCGCGTTTGGTGCCGAGCCTGGTGAAGGTGTGTAGCGAGCCAGCGGCATGTCCGAACCCGCCGGCATTACCGTTGTCCCTTGGTGGGTTGTTGTTGGGGTCCTCCCTTGCTCGCCTTGCCTTTTTGATCTCTTTGAGAGAATGGTAGTCCGTGGTGGTGTGGGTGGCGGGTTTTCCCTCCCTACTGTGGTAGATGCAGGGTTGGTTGAGCAGGGCGGCGGGGTCGAATTTCGGCCTCACCGCATTGTTGGCGTGGTAATTTCCACTGTCGCGGTAGTTTCCTCCGTCGCGGAGGAAGCTCTTCGAGTCGCGTCGGCCATAGCCGGCGTTGGCGACGAAGTCGACTCGCCCATCACTATGGCGCTTGCTGGTGATGCGAGTGTTGCTGTAGCGCATGTCGCGCTGTCGCCCGCTGTCGTGGCCGCTGGTGCGGCGTCTTCCTCCTGACTCGTCGTTGGAGTCCTGGTTGGGGTCCTCCTCCGCATAGCGCTTGGCGATATCGAGGAGGTCAGCAATGTTGTCGAGCGCCCGGTAGACCCTCTTGATCTTAGCGACCAGGGGTTCGTACCGACACACGATCTTGGAGCAATGTATCGCCGTGTCCGGGTGGATGCCGAATGCATTAATCCATAGTTCCTGCCACCTTTGAATCCAATGGTGGGTCGACTCGCGTTGTCCCTGGATGCATCGCTCCAGGTCCTCAATGGTGGTGGTGCGGGTGTAGGAACCCTCAAAGTGCCTGACGAAGGCATCCCGCATCCCCTCCTAGGAGTCGATGTTGTCGGTGGGGAGGGTGTTGATCCATTGTCGGGTCACACCCTCCATCATCAGGGGAGGTAGCAAGCGGCTAGCAGGTCGGTGTGGCTGGTGATTCCCATCGACATGAGGTATGTGTCTAGCCAAACCACTGGATCGTACTTCAGGTCGTACTTTTCGATCTCCTTGGGCGCCTTGAAGTTGGCGGGGTACCTCTCTCCTCGGATCATAGGTTCAAAGCACTGGGTCCGACTCGGCTAAGAGAGCCCCTGGTTCGGGGTCGCCGCGGTTACTGAGGGTGTGCCTCAGGTCATTGGGCTGGCGCACCCGCTAAGCCTGGTTGTTGACGATGTGCATTCGGGCATCGATGGGCTTCCCATTGGCGGCGACCCTGTTGTTCACCGGTCGCGGCTCGTTGGTGTAGAGCGCGGGGTTGGCGGCCCGTGGCTGCTTCGCCAGGGGCTGCGGTAGTGGGAAGGTCACGGCGTTGGCGACGGTGGGCTGACCGCTTGAGGCTGCCCTGCTTGCCGAGGAGCAGGAATACATCCGCCCCCACGGGTCGACTCCCGCGGCTTGCTGCTCGACGGCCCTGGCGAGTAGGGCCTTGGCGTATTGGATCTGCAGCGCGCCTTCTCCTTGGACGTCGAGGTTTGTGACTGCGGCGTCGGCCGCGACGACATTGTCCATTGGGTGGAGTATAGTGGGAGTCCATTGGCGTCGCGAGCCTGTGGCAAGATTATGATCCACGGCTGGTCCGGTGGGGGCGCGCGACCGATGGGTGGTGGTGGGGCCCTAGTCGTCGGTGCGCCGGTGGTGGTAGGCCACGGTGGCAGCGTTGATAGCATTTCGGCCCGTGCGAAAAGGTCGCCTTCATTACCGAAGTTCAGGACATAGCCCTGAACGTTGGCATTCAGGCGGGTCCTGATGCGGCGCTGGTGGTAGAGCGATAGCTCCTGCGCCGTTGCCCGCTCGAGGCGGAATTTCTCGCGCTCGGCTAGCTCCCTACATTGCGCCTCCTCCTGTCATAGGCGGGCTTCCTCTACCTCTGTGGTCGTGGCGGTTGGCGGAATCAGCATGGAGAATGGATCTAGCGGGGTGACCGTGCTACCCGCCATGTAGATCGCATTGAAGCGATTGGATCTGGCGTGGAAGTCCTCGGGGGACTCCGAGCCGGAGTCGGAATCGAAGATCCCGAGGATGGAGGAGTCCTCGAAGTCCTCAGGGTTGGAGACCCGTGTGATGGAGTCCTCCCGTGATGCTGCGGTGATAGATCCGTCGACCGAGGCATAGGTCGCCGAGTCGGCGTCGGCGTGGAGGGCCGCGTAGTCTGTGGCGGTGGCGGTGTCAGTCTCAGTCGCGTTGCTGGCGGACGATTCGTACTCGGTGACGAGGCTCCTGATAGAGCGGACCTGCTCCTCCGAGAGCAGATCGTGGCACGACGGTGATCCGCCGACGATCACCATCGCCGCTGGGTCGACCGCGTCGGTGAAGCCGACGAAAAGGTTGATGGTGCCGACCGGCATTATCACGCTGTGGGTGATCGGGCGTGACGCCGGGATGTAGCTGCTGGGCAGGATCTGTAAGATCTCGCCGATGGCGATCATGCGGCTGGTGGCGATCGGCCGATCGATCGGTGAGTAGGGTCTCGCCGCAGAACTCAGGCCAGTCCGGCTAGGCCCCACGGTGGGCGCCACTGTCGTGGAAATGTCCACGGCAGTCGGTGCTACAGGCAGCGATTGATTGAATAGGGGGCAAGAGATGGCGGCCATCTGCGGTGCAAGATGGGGGGCGGATGCACATGGTTTACCCAGGTTCGTCCCCCCGGAGGGAAAGACCTACTCCTGCTAGATTAGATTGATGGACAGTGAGTTACAGGGGTGGCGAACTCGGCGTCTAAGCAGCGAGTCACTTGAAGGGGTCTATGATGGAACATAAGTCCTCAGAGTACCCTAGGGAGGTTTATATAGGATGCACCTCTCTAGGGTTTACAGTTTACACCCGAACAAGATATGGATTCGAAGGCTTTGACCTAATCCAACCGGGCTTAGAGTACGCTTCTGGGCCTCCAGTCGCCAGTCGCCAGGCCTTCTCCTTAGTCGCATTCCAATCGCTGTCCTGTAGGCCCACTCGCGAGGCCTTTGGCCCAATCGGAATGTCCTGCTAGGCATACTCCATTCGGCATATCCCCATCAAATGGTCAATGTTCAAAGTTAATCTGTACACTATGCAGTGGATTATTGTATTGTAAGAGATAAGACACAATAAAGAGAAGATAAGAAGTACTGCGAATGGCCTATCAAATGGTAGGTCCCGTAGAAGAGAGGTGCCTGAGAGTTAACACGGTCGGTGGAAGTACAAATTACATCATGGACCTCCTAAAAATGAAAATTGCATCCAAGTTCATGCATTTATTAGCACAAGGACCCTGAAAACTGAGCAATGGAGTTTGTGTTTTGAGGTTTGCACATACTAGCATTCATTGTGCTAAAGTAGAATCTTTCTAGATGCTAAGAATGGAAAAGAAGATCCAGCGGTTGGCAATGTTTGGATTTGCTAGTCTTGATCCAACAGTTAATGTTCAAAGTTAATCCGTACACTATGCAGTGGTTTATTGTATTGTATTGTATTGTATTGTATTGTATTGCAAGAGATAAGAGATGATAAAGAGAAGATAAGAAGTACAGTACTGCGAATGGCTGATCTTTTAAATAACCTTCCCTCCTGATGTTTGGGAAGCAAGTGAAAATTTAGAAAACCGGAAAAGTTTGATTTTTTGTGCCGCCAAGGACCAAAGTGGTTTGCTTCCTATGTACTACTGATACATTGGAAACGTATCTATAATTTTTAATGTTCCATGCTTGTTTTAAATCTACTTTCTTATGTTTTGTCCACACTTTGGATTATTGTTACAGATTTTCTGGAACTAACCTATTAACAAGATGCCACGGTGCTAGTTGCCTGTTTTCTGTTGTTTTTGGTTTCAGAAAAGCTAGTAAGGAAATATTCTCGGAATTGGACCATACAAAAGCCAAAGTCAATATTTTACCCGAAGCAATACGGAGTCCGGAGGGGAGACGAAGTGGCACACCAGGGCGGTCACACCTGGTGGCGGCGCGGCCTAGGGGCGCACCACCAGGGGGTGTGGGCCCCCTAGTACTCCACCGACCTTGCCCCTTCTCCTATAAGAGCCTCCCGGGACGAAAACCCTAAGGACCCGATAAAAATTCCACGAAAGAGTTTGTAGCCGCCGCCATCTCCATCCCTAGATCAGGAGGGATCTGAAGCTCTTCCCGACACCCTGCTAGAGGGGAGAGATCACCCTGGAGGCCTTCTTCATCACCATGACTGCCTCCGGTCTGATGCGTGAGTAGTTCATCCCTGGACTACGGGCCCATGTAGTAGCTAGATGGTTGGTTCTTCTCCTTTGTGCTACCATGTTTAGATCTTGTGAGCTCCATTCATGATCAAGATCATCTATTTGTAATCTTACATGTTGTGTTTGCAGGGATCCGATGGATATTGAGATTCTATTTTATATTAATTATTGATTATATCATGTCTATGTTATTTGTGATCTTGCATGCTTTCTGTTGTTAGTAGCTATCTTGGCCAAGTAGATGCTAGCAACTCCAAGAGGGAGTATTTATGCTCGATAGTGGGTTCATGCCTCTAGTAATCTAGGGAAGTGACAAAAATCTCTAAGGTACTAGATGTGTTGCAGCTACTAGGGAGAAAACAGCAATCCTTTGTCCATAGGGCCATCGTATTGTTTACTTTACACACTTTGCTTAATGCAATTATCTTTTGCTTGCAACTTAATACAGGAGGGGGTTCGGATGATAACCTGAAGGTGATGCAGTTGGATTACGGTCTATGTATAATGTTGTAATGCCCAATCAAATCTCATAGGAGTCAAGATGATTAGTATATGCATGTATGCTTTCTCGGTGTCTGTCAATTGTCCCGCTGTAATTTGTTCACCCAACATGTCATCTATCTTAAGGAGAATCACCTCTAGTGAACTATGGACCCCGGCCCATTCTTTTACCACCCATATACAATCTATTTACTGTTTACTGTTTACTTTCTGCAAGCAATTACTATCTTCCACGCGATACATTTAATCCTTTGTTTTTAGCAAAACCGGTGAGATTGATAACCTCACTGTAAGTTCGGGGCAAAGTTATGTGGTTGTGTTGTGCGGGATTCCAAGTTGGAAACAACACCTTGGAGGTGTTTCCTTGCTCCTACTGGTTCGATAACCTTGGTTTCATAACTGAGTGAAAACTTGTTAATGTGCTTATCATACCTTCCTCTTGGGGTTCCCCAATGAGCTCGATATATTTTGAGTCATCAAGCCTTTTTCTGGCGCTGTTGCTGGGGATTCAAGGACATCTTCACAAGGGGAATCCCTCATAACCAATCTCTTTACTTTGTTTTATTTGTTTTGCTTAGTTTATTTTTGCTTTGTTTGCTTGTTTCTTTATCAAAAACACACAAAAATTAATTATACTAGCTTGCTTCTTCATATTAAAATACAAAAAAGTTAGTTCTTTCTGTAAGTTGCCACCTTGTTCTTGGCTCGCCATGTTGACACCTAAGTTCACTCTAAAAGACCTTTCAATAGGTAGTGGCTCTATAATTGGGAAAGATAATATTGAAGAATTATTAAATCATGTTAGCAAGCATGAGGATATTGAGGATAGATCCTTAGTAGATCTTGCTCCAAATTATGAAATTGCTACAGCTCCTTTAGGTCACATGTTGGAAGCTAGATTTGTTAACCTTAACCCCATAATGCAAGTAATGTTTCTTAAACTTAAAGATATTGAGGATACTGAAAAGAGAGATTTTATTCTAGAAACTTTGCTTAAAGAATTCTATGATGTTGTTAAGGAAGCCAGAAAAGGCTTTGATCATTTTAATATGCTAGGCTCATGTGTAGATGTTATTGGTACGTGGGAAAAGATGGACAAAACCAAACCTAAAGATGGGGAGTCAATTAAAATACCAATACCTTTTAAACTTGTAGGAATACATGAAGCCTTAGAAAGGAATTTTGATTGGATTATTCCTGAAAACCCGTTTGATGAAAATAGTGAACCCAAGAGAATTGAGAGAGGATCCTCTAGAACTTATTTGGATGAGATACATTGCCTTGTTGAAGATATTTTTGGTATTGATCTTAATGCTTCTTCATTTGAGAATACTTGATTCTTGCTTCTTATGCCTAGCTCAAAGGCGTTAAAGAAAAGCACATATTGGGAGATAACCCAAATTTCGTTAGGAATCTTTTGTTGAGTATTGGAAGTTATTGCTTCAGTAATAACCTCTCCTTATCCTTTTTGTGTGGTTTTTGTGCCAAGAGTAACCTCTAATAAGAGAGAAATAATGCTTGGGAAAGTTGTTGTCTCGAAACAGATTTTTGTGATTCGCTATACAAATTCGTGAAAAATCTTGTACGTCGGATTGAGCTGTAATTTTTTGTCCTTATTCCCTAGGTTGTTATCTAACTTTTGTTAGCTTAACACTTTTCGATTTGGGCACCAGAAGGCCTTCGAAAAAATCGGTTTTTACCTGCTGGTCTATTTTGACAAATTTCTGCCATTATTTGCATTTGCCTCTTAATCTCTTTCTCTTGGAGTTCTCTTTGATCACTTGAACTTTTTAAAGGAAGTGCTACAGTATCTTGTGTTTTAATGGAAGTTTTACTTGTGTTGAAATTAAACCAAAAGACTTATTATCTTGAGTACACTAATGTTGCTAATGAAGATTGTGTGAAGTTTTGTATGAAGGAAATTTTAAAGGGTAGGGAAGAGTAATGTGATAAGATGAAGTATGAATAAAATCTCAAGCTTGGGGATGCCACCCGTGTCACCCCAAGAAATATTCAAGAAGTACAAGTGTCAAAGCTTGGGGATTCCCAAGGCATCCCCTTCTTCATCGATAAAAATTTCAGGTTTCTTCCAAACACTTCATTTTTATCGTTTCATGCACAATTGTGTTGTTCTTGGAGCGTCTTCATTTTTGTTTTTAGTTTTCATTTTCTTAGTTTGCTTAAATAAATTGGTTGGACTCCTGCATCATACATAGTTTCAAATAGGTTGATTTGGATTGGAAAAGAGTAGGAAAGTTCATGCTTATAAGTGATATAAAAGGAGCTTTTTTTTACTGTGGCTTAGGCTTTGTCATGTCATGCTTGATATTGTTTTGACTTTATGCTTAGTGATTATTGTTGTAGCATTACTTGTTTCAAACAATTGAGATTGCTTAATGTGCCTTTAAAGAATCATGCGTTGTTTTATCATATAAAAGCATAATATTGTGGTATTCTCCTTTGATGCTTTATTTGGGTTGACTTGGCCCATGATCACACCATGTTAAGACTATAGCAAGTCACCATAGCCTCTATGATCATTTAGTTTTCGACTTGTATATCACTTTATTCTTTAATTAATGATGTTTTGTCACTTTGCATGATTATGGCCATTATTGCTCTCTTAGTTGGTCGCTCCTAGTCTTTTGCTAGCCTCCATACTAAGTATGAGTTCCACTCATGCATCCAACTCCAAATAAAACCAAGTTATTCCAAAGAGTCCACCATACCTATCTATTAGCATTTGCTATTCCAACTATATTCATGTTTTTATCTACCTTCCGAATTAAACTTGTTATGTGAAAATTAGTGATTAAAGCTCTCACGAACTTGATGGCACACTTTACTTTCCTTGCACTTAATAAACTTGAACCATTGTGCCCATCTATGTTGCGTATATGCTTGTGTTTTGTAAGTTGTGAATTAGCAAAACCATGCTATCATGGGGAACGCTTTCAACATTGCACTTTATTTAGTTGATATCATGTTCTTTTGCTTATGGATCCCGGTGGTGTGAAATGAAAGGGGAGCTTGTAAGGCTCATGGAGTCCGTATATGTGTTAGAGAAATGCCTAGGTGGCTGGTCTAATCCATGCCTAATCATGATGGCAACCTGCAGCGTAACCATACTGAGCAATCTATGAAGCATCGTCTATAAAAAAACCTATGCAAATAGGAAAGAAAAAAAGAGAGAAAAAAGAAAAAATGCCTATGCAAATAGGAAATAAAAGGATTGCTGAGATGCACATTATCTGCATGCCTTGTCATTTTGATATGGGGATTCTTCTGTATCATCGGGCAGGGGGTATCCTGTTGGCGGTTCTCTATGATACACATGTACTTACAATGACAAGAACTTACCTGTGACTAAACTTGAGTAGCATGAGGAACAGTACTCATAAGTAAGGGGCATGAGATTTTCAACTTATAACTTGTTAAGCTTATCCTCATATTTGTTCACTTTAACCTTAATCACCTAAATATTCTTATGATAGGGGCAATGAGAGCTGAAAGCTAATAAGTACCACAATTTTTGGAAGCTCTTTATTAGACTCGAATCCCTGCTTCCTTGTATGAAGGGCATGTCTTTTACTTTTATGTTGAGTCTCCATATTATGTCTTTAGGCACCTATTGTGAGAGCATGGTGGTCATTCTTAGTTTAATGTGCATTGTCCCAGAACTTGTTGATTGATTCATAACTTTGATATTGCTTGTTCTTAAACTATTTGTATCTAGTCACCCTTATAAACTTTGAAGGTGTCCTATGCATTTATGTTTTGCTACACTATGAGGGACAAGCTGAATACCATTTTCATTATGTTTTCTATATGTGAAACTAACAAACGTGTTTCAAAGCATTGTTATTCATGAATCTTTTGTTTGTATATTTTCATGTTATAACATAGTTGCTATGTCTTATTGTTAGAACTATATCTTTCATGCTATGTTAAAGTACTATGATCCCAGCTATCAATGTTTTACAAATACCTTGATCAAGATTATAATGGTGCATGTCACCTCAAAAAATATTTCTTTTTTATCACTTACCTACTCGAGGACGAGCAGAAGTTAAGCTTGGGGATGTTGATACGTTGGAAATGTATCTATAATTTTTGATGTTCCATGCTTGTTTTATATCTACTTTCTTATGTTTTGTCCACACCTTCGAGTATTTTTACACATTTTCTGGAACTAACCTATTAACAAGATGACATAGTGCCAGTTGCCTGTTTTCTGCTATTTTTGGTTTCAGAAAAGCTAGTAAGGAAATATTCTCGGAATTGGACGAGAGAAAAGCCAAAGTCAATATTTTACCCGAAGCAACACGGAGTCTGGAGGGGAGACAAATTGGCGCACTAGGGCGGCCACACCTGGTGGCGGCACGGCCTAGGGGCACACCACCAGGGGGTGTGGGCCCCCTGGTACTCCATCGACATTGCCCCTTCGCCTATAAGAGCCTCCCAGGACAAAAACCCTAAGGACCCGATAAAAATTCCACGAAAGAGTCTATTCCCGCCGCCATCTCCATCCCTAGATCGGGAGGGATCTGAAGCTCTTCTTGGCACCCTTCCAGAGGGGAGAGATCACCCTGGAGGCCTTCTTCATCACCATGACTGCCTCCGGTGTGATGCATGAGTAGTTCATCCCTGGACTACGGGTCCATGTAGTAGCTAGATGGTTGGTTCTTCTCCTTTGTGCTACCATGTTTAGATCTTGTGAGCTCCGTTCATGATCAAGATCATCTATTTGTAATCTTACATGTTGTGTTTGCGGGGATCCAATGGATATTGAGATGCTATTTCAGATTGATTATTGATTCTATCATGTCTATGTTATTTGTGATCTTGCATGTTTTCCATTGTTAGTAGCTATCTTGGCCAAGTAGATGCTAGCAACTCCAAGAGGGAGTATTTATGCTCGATAGTGGGTTCATGCCTCTAGTAATCTGGGGAAGTGACAGAAATCTCTAAGGTATTAGATGTGTTGTTGCTACTAGGGAGAAAATAGCAATCCTTTGTACATAGGGCCATCGTATTGTTTACTTTACACACTTTGCTTAATGCAATTATCTTTTTCTTGCAACTTAATACTAGAGGGGGTTCGGATGATAACCTGAAGGTGGATTATTAGTCATAGATGCAGTTGGATTACGATCTATGTATAATGTTGTAATGCCCAATCAAATCTCATAGGAGTCAAGATGATTAGTATATGCATGTATGCTTTCTCGGTGTGTGTCAATTGCCCCTCTGTAATTTGTTCACCCAACATGTCATCTATCTTAAGGAGAATCACCTCTAGTGAACTATGGACCCCGGTCCATTCTTTTACCATCAATCTACAATCTATTTATTGTTTACTGTTTACTTTTTGCAAGAAATTACTATCTTCCACACAATATGTTTAATCCTTTATTTTTAGCAAAACCCGTGAGATTGACAACCTCATTGTAAGTCGGGGCAAAGTTCTTTGGTTGTGTTGTGCAGGATTCCAAGTTGGAAACAACACCTTGGAGGTGTTTCCTTGCTCCTACTGGTTCGATAACCTTGGTTTCATAACTGAGGGAAAACTTGTCGTTGTGCTCATCATACCTTCCTCTTGGGGTTCCCCAACGAGCTCGATATATTTTGAGCCATCAATACTCGTCCCTACTCCACACCAACGCACGGCTGCCAAAATGCCAGAGACACAGAGCCGTCATACCAAGGCACACATTTGAAGTGCCATGCTATGGACGAAGGGAGAGAGATCAGCCGGACCGGTGCGCGAGGGGAAAGGGGAGGAGAGATGGAGCATAGGGAAGGAGAGAGAAAACACACGATTTGTTTTGCATGCATAGGTCCTGAAATTTACTACTAGTAAGCGTGGTACACTTTAAGGCCACGGGAGTACCTCGTGTCAGAAACCCATCATAATTTTTCTCTGACATGGAACCGCCTTCAACTTCTCTTTGCTGCTACCCTCTTCCCCTGCCAACATTTTATTCTCTCAGCATTTACAGCGCGTGGACAGAGGTGACCATATGTCTAAGCAAAGAAATATACTACTCCCGCATTATGTAAAAAAAAGCACACCTTAATAAGGCCTACTATGTGGCATACGCTAAGGTTCACCTTATACATAGTGGAAAAAATAAAGTTATCTTTAAGCCTAAGGTGCACCTCAAGCTTGTGGGTTGCCTGTGCAGAATAGAAATATCATTTCCCCTCTCTCCCTATTTCATGTGATCATTTTCAAAAGGGGTTCAAAATTTTCAAGATGCAAAATCTTTTTTTTAGGAAGATGCAAAATCTTAGCTAGAGGTCAAACCAGTCGTCATCAATTGAGAATGTTCTTTCCTGGTAGTTGGACACTCACACCAACGACACTGCTTTTACAAGAAGAGATGCACCCATCTACCTTCGAAAATACAATTAATTTAAGAGCAATCTATCATGCTTAATTGTAGCTCAAGTTTGACCTAATTTTGTTAAACTGTCAAGATGCAAAATCTTAGCAAGAAGTTGAACCTGTTGTGGACGAGGAAGAGACAAGCCTTGTGTGCACCAAGGTCACAGAGAAGAAATCGATGGAGGATGCATGGTGAGAGCCAGCGAAGGAGAGAGAAAATGCAACTTGTTTTGCGTGCATATACTAGTAGTAGATCCATACATTTACTACTAGTGGAGTGTACCCTGTACCTCGTGTTAGCAGCCCATCATAGCTTTGCTTTGACATCGCACCGTCCTCTTCTGCGTTGATCTTGCGCTGCCTTTTTTTTAAAGTCTCGCGCTGCCTCCCTCTTGTTCTCTTACTTGTGTAGCTCAGGTTTGACCAAATTTTGTTAAATTGTCATGATGCAAAATCTTATCAAGAAGTTAAACCTGTTTTCCAAACTCTCAGTGGTTTCCGATATACTCCTAATTAACCCCCGATAGGTACCACCAAAAGCTTTTTCGTAAAACTTTCATAGAAACCTATGATTCACCTGTCGCTATCCTCCTCTCCGTCGCCGACTGTCATCGCGGAGCTCGGCCACCGCTCTACACCACCTCCACCGTCACCACCGCCGTCACCTTCGAAAAGATGCACCCATCTAACTTCGAAAAGACAATTAATCCAAGAGCAATCTATCATGCTAACTTGTAGCTCAAGTTTGACCTCATTTCCTTAAGTTGTCAAGATGCAGATTCTTAGCAAGAGGTTGAATGTCTTGTCCAAATTTCAGGACCTTACTGTATACATGCACGCAAAATAAATTATGTTTTCTCTCTCCTTCACTGCCTCATCACCATCCACGCACGCCCCGGCCGGCTGATGTCTCTCCCTCGTCCACAACGCGGCGTGTGCATCCACCTGCCTTGTCGTTCCATTTCATAACCTACGAATAGGAAGAACCAACCACACCCCGACCCTTTGTACTTTTTGAGTTCTTCGATGTAAACCATACTCTCTCCCACCGAGTGTGTCAAATTTTAACTACAAGTAAGCGCGATAGATAGATTCCTCTTAAAATTTTCCAAAAACCTTTTGAAGCTAACCACGAATTCACTACATCAAAAACCACCAAAAAGCTTTTTCGTAAAACTTCCAAACCAACCTACAATTTAATTGTAGTTCACATTTGACCAAATTTTGATAAATTGGCACAAAGTCTCATTCAAGTCGGTAGAGTTAGCTATGAAGTTTTGAAATTCGCAAAACATGGGAAAATCAAGAATGTTCATTCCTGATAGTTGGAAACTCACACCGACGACATCGTTTACTAAAAGAAGATGCACCCATCTACCTTCGAAAAGACAATTAATCCAAGAGCAATCCATCACGCTAACTTGTAGCTCAAGTTTGACCTAATTTCGTTAAGTTGTCAAGATGCATATTTTAAGCAACAAGTGGAACATGTTGTCAAAATTTTAGGACCTTTTACTGTATTTTTGCATGCAAAACAAATTATGTTCCAGGCCGACTGATCTCTCCCTCGTCCACAACATGGCGCTGCCCACACGTGCGTCGACTTGCCTTGTCGTTCCATTTCACACCCTACGAAGAGGAAGCACCAAGCACACCCCCAGCACGCTGGTTCGAAAGTGTGAGGAACGTTTTTTGTGTGAAGCGAGTATAGTAGTACGAAGGGTATGGCTCAGTTGCTCGCTTGAGAAGGACCCGACTGCTTTTCCTCGCTTAACATTAGGGCCCTTTGTGCTAAATTTTATATAATTTTCTCTTTTTTGAGGTCTTCGATGTAAAATGTACTCGCTCTCACCGACCGTGTCAAATTTTAACTACTATTAAGCATGATACATAGATTCCTCTTAAAATTTTCCAAAAAACTTTTGAAGCTATAACCAGGAATTTAGTACATCGAAAACCACCGAAAGGCTTTTTTGTAAAACTTCCAAAGCAACCTAAAATTTACCTGTAATTCAAATTTGACTAATTTTGATAAATTGGCACAGAGTCTCATTGAAGTTAGCAGAGTTGGGTAGGAAGTTTTAAAATTTGCAAAACATGGGAATATCCAGAATGTTCTGTCCTGAAGTTGGCAAACTCACACCGACGACATCGTTTACTAAAAGAAGATGCACCCATCTACCTTCGAAAAAACAATTAATCCAAGAGCAATCTATCACGCTAACTTATAGCTCAAGTTTGACCTAATTTCGTTAAGTTGTCAAGATGCAATTTCTTAGCAAGAAGTCGAATGTGTTGTCAAAATTTCAGGACCTTTACTATCTATATGCATGCAAAACAAATTATGTTTTATCTCTCCTTCTTCACTATCTCATCACCATCCACGCACACCCATGTCGGCTGATCTCTCCCTCGTCCACAATGTGGCGCTGCCGACGTGCATCGACCTACCTTATCGTTCCATTTCACACCCTACATAGAGGAAGCAGCAAGCACATCCCCCATCACGTTGGTTCAAAAGTGTGAGGAGTGTTTTTTGTGTGAAGCGAGTACAGTAGTACGAAGGGTATGGATCAGTTTCTTGCTCGAGAAGGACCCACTTGTTGTACCTTGCTTAACTTTAGGGCCCTTTGTGCTAAATTTATGGACCTCTACATGTAATTTTCTCTTTTTTGAGGTCTTCAATCTAAACCATACACCCACCGATCGTGTCAAATTTTAACTACAAGTAAGCGCGATAGATAGTTTCCTCTTAAAATTTTCCAAAAAACTTTTGAAGCTAACCAGGAATTTAGTACATCGAAAACCACCAAAAAGTTTTTTCGAAAAACTTCAAAAGCAACCTCAATTTACTTATAGTTCAAATTTGACCTAATTTCGATAAATTAGCACATAGTCTCATTCAAGTCGACAGAGTTAGCTAAGAAGTTTTAAAATTCATAATACATGGGAAAATCAAGAATGTTATTTCCTGATAGTTGGAAACTCACACCGATGACATCGTTTACTAAAAGAAGATGCACCCATCTACCTTCGAAAAGACAATTATTCCAAGAGTTGTCTATCACGCTTACTTGTAGCTAAAGTTTTACCTGATCTCATTAAGTTGTCAATATGTAGAGTCTTCGAAAGAAGTTGAACCTCTTGTGAAAATTTCAGGACCTTTACTATATATATGCATGCAAAACAAGTTGTGTTTTCTCTCTCCTTCACACTGCCTCATCACCATCCACACACACCCCAACCGGCTGCCATCGTCCACAACATGGTGCTGCCCACGTGCGTTGACCTGCCTTGTCATTCCATTTCACACCCTGCAAAGAGGAAGCACCAAGCACACCCTAGCACGCTCGTTCGAAAGTGTGAGGAGCGTTTTTTTGTGTGTGTGAAGCAAGTACACTAGTACGAAGGGTATATGGCTAAGTTGCTCTCTCGAGAAGGACCAGACTGCTTTTCCTTGCTTTACTCTAGGGCCCTTTATGCTAAATTTATAGACCTCTATGTAATTTTTTAGGTCTTTGATGCAAATCGTACTTTATCCCACCGTCCATATCAAATTTTAACTACTAGTAAGCGCGATAGATAGATTCCTCTTAAAATGTCCCAACAAACTTTTGAAGCTCTAACAAGGAATTCAGTACATCGAAAACCACTGAAAGCTTTTTTGTAAAACTTCCAAAGCAATCTATAATTTACTTGTAGTTCAAATTTGACTTAATTTTGATAAATTGGCATAGAGTCTCATTCAAGTCGGCAGAGTTAGCTAGGAAGTTTTCAAATTCGCAAAACATGGGAAAATTGAGAATGTTCTTTCCTGATAGTTGGAAAGTCACACCGAGAACATCATTTACTAAAAAAAGATGCACCCATCTACCTTCGAAAAGACAATTAATCCAAGAGCTATCTATCACGCTTACTTCTATCTCAAGTTTGACCTAATATTTTTTCATTAAGTTGTCAAGATGTAGAATCTTAGCAAGAAGTTGAACCTATTGTCAAAATTTTGGGACCTTTACTATATATATGCACGCAAAACAAATTGTGCTTTCTCTCTCCTTTACTACCTCATACCATCCACACACACACCCTGGCCCGCTGATCTCTCCCTCGTCTACAACGTGGCACTGCCCACGTGCGTCGACCTCCATTGTTGTTCCATTTCACACCCTGTGAAGAGGAAGCACCAAGCACACACCCAGCCCGCTGGTTCGAAAGTGTGAGGAGCATTTTGTGTCTTTGTGTGAAGCAAGTATAGTAGTACGAAGGGTATGGCTCAGTTTCCAGCTCAAGAAGGACCCGAGTGCTTTTCCTTGCTTAACTTTAGGGCCCTTTGTGCTAAGTTTATGGACCTCTATGTAATTTTATCTTTTTTGAGGTCTTCGATGTAAACCGTACTCCCACCGACCGTATCAAATTTTAACTACAAGTAAGCATGATAGATAGATTTCTCTTAAAATTTTCCAGATACTTTTTAAGCTAACCAGGAATTCAGTACATTGAAAGCTTTTTCTTAAAACCTCCTAGTTTATAGACAAATTCTGCCACCATAGGTGATGCCCTAATACTAGTATGAAAATATAAGCTGTAAATAGTACTCCGCTGACGTGACGAGAAAGTACTTCGCTAGGAAGTGACATGTTTAATTTATTGCACAGGGGCGCGTTTTACATGCATTCACGCTAGCCGGTGTCCTCAATGCATCCGCTTATTTCAAAAGAAGAAAAGAAAAAACCGCATTCAAAGAGCCATCCTATCATCCCCATCTCTCTTTAGTTTATCCCCACTCGCCGACGCCGCCTGGCCGCATCTCTAGCACGCGCTTGATACGTTGCAAACGTATCTATAATTTTTGATGTTCCATGCTTGTTTTATATCTAATTTCTTATGTTTTGTCCACACTTTGGAGTATGTTTACACGTTTTGTGGAACTAACCTATTAACAAGATGCCACAGTGCCAGTTGCCTGTTTTCTGCTATTTTTGGTTTCAAAAAAGCTAGTAAGGAAATATTCTCGGAATTGGACCGGACAAAAGCCCAAGTCAATATTTCACCACAAGGAATATGGAGTCCAGAGGAGAGACGGAGAGGATACCCAGCCCAGGCTGGCCACACCTGGTGGTGGCGCGGCCTGGGGGGCACGCCACCAGGGGGTGTGGGCCCCCTGGCTCTCCACCGACCTTGCCCCTTCGCCTATAAGAGCCTCCCGGGATAAAAACCCTAAGGACCCGATAAAAATTCCACGAAAGAGTTTGTAGCCGCCGCCATCTCCATCCCTAGATCGGGAGGATCTGAAGCTCTTCCTGGCACCCTGCTGGAGGGGATAGATCACCCTGGAGGCCTTCTTCATCACCATGACTGCCTCCGGTGTGATGCCTGAGTAGTTCATCCCTGGACTACGGGTCCATGTAGTAGCTAGATGGTTGGTTGTTCTCCTTTGTGCTACCATGTGTAGATCTTGTGAGCTCCGTTCATGATCAAGATCATCTATTTGTAATCATACATGTTGTGCTTGTGGGGATCCGATGGATATTGAGATGCTATTTTAGATTGATTATTGATTCTATCATGTCTATGTTATTTGTGATCTTGCATGCGTTCCGTTGTTAGTAGATATCTTGGTCAAGTAGATGCTAGCAACTCCAAGAGGGAGTATTGATGCTCGATAGTGGGTTCATGCCTCTAGGAATCTGGGGATGTGACAGAAATTTCTAAGGTACTAGATGTGTTGTTGCTACTAGGGAGAAAACAACAATCCTTTGTTCATAGAACAATCATATTTTTTACTTTACACACTTTTCTTAATGAAATTATCTATTGCTTGCAACTTAATACTGGAAGGGTTCGGATGATAACCTGAAGGTGGATTATTAGTCATAGATGTAGTTGGATTACGGTCTATGTGTAATGTTGTAATGCCCAATCAAATCTCATAGGAGTCAAGATGATTAGTATATGCATGTATGATTTCTCGGTGTCTGTCAATTGCCCCGCTGTAATTTGTTCACCCAACATGTCATCTATCTTAAGGAGAATCACCTCTAGTGAACTATGGACCCTGGTCCATTCTTTTATCATCAATCAACAAGCTATTTACTATTTTCTATTTACTTTCTGCAAGCAATTACTATCTTCCACATAATACGTTTAATCCTTTGTTTTCAGCAAAACCGGTGAGATTGACAACCTCACTGTAAGTTGGGGCAAAGTTTTGTGGTTGTGTTGTGGAGGATTCCAAGTTAGAAACAACACCTTGGAGGTGTTTCCTAGCTCCTACTGGTTCGATAATCTTGGTTTCATAACTAAGGTAAAACTTGTTGTTGTGCTCATCATACCTTCCCCTTGGGGTTCCCCAACGAGCTCGATGTGTTGAGCCGATCATCAAGCTCTTTCTAGCATCGTTGCCGAGGTGTCAAGGACATCTTCTCAAGGAGAGTCCCTCATAACCAATCTCTTTATTTTGTTTATTTGGTTTTCTTAGTTTATTTCTGCTTTGTTTGCTTGTTTCTTTTATCAAAAACACACAAAAAATAGTTGTAATAGTTTGCTTCCTTTATCAAAAACATAAAAAAATTCTATAGTTCTTACCGAGTTCCTAGCTCACCATGTTGATCCCTAAGTTCACCCTAAAAGACCTTTCAATAGGTAGTGGCTCTATAATTGGGAAAGATAATATTGAAGAATTCTTTAATCATGTTAGCAAGCATGAAGATATTGAGGATATATCCCTAGCAGAACTTGCTCCAAATTATGAAATTGCTGCAGCTTCTTTATTTCGCATGTTGGAGGCTAGGTTTGTTAACCTTAACCCCATAATGCAAGTAATGTTTTTTAAACTGAAAGATATTGAGGACCCAGAAAAGAGAGATTTTATTCTGGAAACCTTGCTTAAATAATTCTATGATGTTGTTAATGAAGCCAGAGAAGTCTTTGATCGTTTTAATATGCTAGGCTCATGCGTAGATGTCATTGGTACAAGAGAAAAGATGGATAAAACCAAACCTAAAAATGGAGAGGAAATTAAAATACCAATACCTTTTAAACTTGTAGGAATGCATGAAGCCTTAGAAAAGAATTTTGATTGGATTGTTCCTGAAAACCCGTTTGATGAAAATAGTGAACCCAAGAGTAGTGAGAAAGGATCCTCTAGGACTTATTTTGATGAGATACCTTGCCTTGTTGAAGATATTTTTGGTAATTATCTTAATGCTTCTTCATTTGAGAATACTTGATTCTTTTTGCTTCTTATGCCTAGCTCAAAGGCGTTAAAGAAAAGCACTTATTGGGAGATAACCCAAATTTCTTTAGGAATCTTTTGTTGACTCTTGGAAGTTATTACTTCAGTAATAACCTCTCCTTACCATTTTTGTGTGGTTTTTGTGCCAAGAGAAACCTCTAATGAGAGAGAAGTAATGCTTGGGAAAGTTGCTGTCCCGAAACAGATTTTTGTGCTTCGCTGTAAAAATTTGTCAAAAATCTCTGTACGTCGGTTTGAGCTATAATTTTTTGTGCTACTGCCCCAGGTTGTTATCCAACTTCCGTTAGTTCAACACTTTTCGATTTGAGCAACAGAAGGTCTTAGAAAAAATCAGTTTTTACCTGCTGGTCTGTTTTGACATATTTCTGGCATTATTTGCATTTGCCTCTTAATCTCTTTCTCTTTGAGTTCTCTTGGATCATTTGAAATTTTTAAAAGAAGTGCTACAGTATCTTGTGTTTTAATGGAAGTTTTACTTGTGTTGAAACTGAACCAAAAGACTTATTATCTTGAGTGCACTAATGTTGCTAATGAAGATTGTGTGAAGTTTTGTATGAAGAAAATTTTAAAGTGTAGGGAAGAGTAATGTGATAAGATGAAGAGTAGACAAAATCTCAAGCTTGGGTATGCCACCCGTGTCACCCCAAGAAATATTCAAGAAGTACAAGCGTCAAAGCTTCAGGATGCCTTGGGCATCCCCTTCTTCATCAATAAAAATTTCAGGTTTCTTCCAAACACTTCATTTTTATTGTTTCATGCACCATTGTGTTGTTCTTGGAGCATCTTTGTTTTTGTTTTTAGTTTTCATTTGCTTAGTTTGCTTAAATAAAATTTGTTGGACCCCCTCATTCATACATAGTTTCAAATAGGTTGATTTGGATTGAAAAAGAGTAGGAAAGTTCATGCTTAAGTGGTATAAAGGGATCTTGTTTTTGACTATGACTTAGACTTTATCATGTCATGCTTGATATTTTTTTGGCTTTACGCATAGTGATTATTGCTGTAGCATGACTTGTTACAAATAATTGAGATTTCTTAATGTGGCTGAAAGAATCATGTGTTGTTTTAGCATATTAAAGAATAATATTGTGGTATTCTCCTTTGATGCTTTATTTGGGTTGACTTGGCGCATGATCACACCATGTTAAGACTATACCAAGTCACCATAGCCTCTATGATCATTTAGTTTTCAACTTGTAATATCACTTTGTGCTTTAATTAATTATGTTTTGTCGCTTTGCATGATTATGGCCATTATTTCTCTCTTAGTTAGACGCTCCCAGTCTTTTGCTAGCCTCCATACCAAGTATGAGTTCCACTAATGCATCCAACTCCAAATAAAACCAAGTTATTCCAAAGAGTCCACCATAACTACCTATTAGCATTTGCTATTCCAAGTATATTCATGTTTTTATCTACCTTCCAAATTAAACTTGTTATGTGAGAATTAGTGATTAAAGCTCTCACGAACTTGATGGCATGCTTTACTTTTCTTGCATTTAAACTTGAACCATTATGCCCATCTATGTTGCGTATATGCTTGCGCTTTGTAAGTTGTGAATTAGCAGAACCATGATATCATGGGGAACTCTTTCAACATTTCACTTTATTTAGTTGATATCATGTTCTTTTGCTTATGGATCCTGGCACTATGAAATGAAAGAGGAGCTTGTAATGCTCATGGAGTTCGTATATGTGTTAGAGAAACGCCTAGGCGGCTGGTCTAATTCATGCCTAATCATGGTGGAAACCTGCAGCGTAACCATAGTGAGCAATCTATGAAGCATCCTCTATAAAAAAGAAGCCTATGCAAATAGGAAAGAAAAAAGAGAAATAAAAAGGAAAAAAGAAACCTATGCAAATAGGAAATAAAGGATGCTGAGATGCTCATTGTCTGCTTGCCTTGTCATTTGATATGGGGATTCTTCTGTATCATCGGGCAAGGGGTACCCCGTTGGTGGTTCTCTATGATACACATGTACTTACAATGACAAGAACTTACTTGTGACTAAACTTGAGTAGCATGAGGTACGGTACTCGTAAGTAAGGGGAATGAGATTTTCAGCTTATAACTTGTCAAGCATATCCTCATATTTGTACACTTTAACCATAATCATCTAAAGATGCTTATGATAGGGGCAATGAGAGCTGAAAGCTAATAAGTACCATAATTTTTGAAAGCTCTTTATGAGAATTGAATCCCTACTTCCTTCTATAAAGGCCTTTCTTCTACTTTTATGTTGAGTCTCCATCTTCTATCTTTATGCACCTATTGAGAGAGCATAGTGGCCATTCTTAGTTAAATGTGCATTATCCCAAAACTTGTTGATTGATTCATAACTTTGATATTGCTTGTTCTTAAACTATTTGTATCTAGTCACCCTTATAAACTTTGAAGGTGTCCTATGCATTTATGTTTTGCTACACTATGAGGGACAAGCTTAATACCATTCTAATTATGTTTTCTATATGTGAAACAAACAAACGTCTTTCAAAGCATTGTTATTCATGAATCTTTTGTTTGTACCTTTTCATGTTACAACATAGTTGCTATGTCTTATTGTTAGAACTATATCTTTCATTCTATGTTAAAGTACTATGATCCCAGGTATCAATGTTCTACAAATACTTTGATCAATATTATGATGGTGCATGTCACCTCAAAAATTATTATTTTTTATCACTTACCTACTCGAGGACGAGCGGGAGTTAAGCTTGGGGATGTTGATACGTTGCAAACGTATCTATAATTTTTGATGTTCCATGCTTGTTTTATATCTACTTTCTTATGTTTTGTCCACACTTTGGAGTATTTTTACACATTTTCTAGAACTAATCTATTAACAAGATGCAACAGTGCCAGATGCCTGTTTTCTGTTGGTTTTGGTTTCAGAAAAGCTAGTAAGGAAATATTCTCGGAATTGGACCGGACAAAAGCCCAAGTCAATATTTCACCAGAAGGAATACGGAGTCCGGGGGGAGATGAAGAGGGGAACCAGAGCGGACACACCTGGTGGTGGAACGGCCAGCCCTAGCCGCGCCACCAGGGGTGTGGGCACTTAGCTCTCCACTGACCTTGCCCCTTCGTCTATATATTGCCTCCAGGACGAAAACCCTAAGTACCCAATCAAAATTCCACGAAAGAGTTTGTAGCCGCCGCCATCTCCATCCCTAGATCAGGAGGGATCTTAAGCTCTTCCCAACACCCTGTCGGAGGGGAGAATTCACCCTAGAGGCCTTCTTCATCATCATGCAAGCCTCCGGTGTGATGCCTGAGTAGTTCATCCCTGGACTACGAGTCCATGTAGTAGCTAGATGGTTGGTTCTTGTCCTTTGTGCTACCATGTCTAGATCTTGTGAGCTCCGTTCATGATCAAGATCATCTATTTGTAATCATACATGTTGTGTTTGCGGGGATCCGATGGATATTGAGATGCTATTTCAGATTGATTATTGATTCTATCATGTCTATGTTATTTGTGATCTTGCATGCTTTCCGTTGTTAGTAGCTATCCTTGCCGAGTAGATGCTAGCAACTCCAAGAGGGAGTATTTATGCTCGACACTGGGTTCACGCCTCTAGGAATCTAGGGAAGTGACAAAAATCTCTAAGGTACTAGATGTGCTATTTCTACTAGGGAGAAAACAGCAATTCTTTGTTCATAGAACAATCGTATTATTTACTTTACACACTTTGCTTAATGCAATTATCTGTTGCTTGCAACTTAATACTGGAGGCGGTTCGGATGATAACCTGAAGGTGGATTATTAGTCATAGATGCAGTTGGATTACGGTCTATGTATAATGTTGTAATGCCCAATCAAATCTCATAGGAGTCGAGATGATTTGTATATGCATGTATGCTTTCTTGGTGTCTGTCAATTGCCCCGCTGTAATTTCTTCACCCAACATGTCATCTATCTTAAGGAGAATCACCTCTAGTGAACTATGAACCCTGGTCCATTCTTTTATCATCAATCTACAAGCTATTTACTGTTTACTTTCTACAAGCAATTACTATCTTCTACACAATACGTTTAATCCTTTGTTTTCAGCAAAACCGGTGATATTGACAAGCTCGCTATAAATTGGGGCAAAGTTTTGTGGTTCTATTGTGCAGGATTCCAAGTTGGAAAAAACACCTTGGAGGTGTTTCCTTGCTCCTACTGGTTCGATAACCTTGGTTTCATAACTGAGGGAAAACTTGTTGTTGTTCTCATCATACCTTACTATTGGGGTTCCCCAACGAGCTCGACGTGTTGAGCCGATCATCAGCGCTTCACAAATTTACTCCCCGTCTTGCACGCTACATCACTCCCTCCATGCCACCAGCCCTCTCCTCCAAAAACCACCAACAACTCTACATAGATCCACCCTCGCCCCCAATCCATCCGGACGGGATGGCGGATTCGAGTTGCAACCCGTGGCACTACGGCTGGATTAAGGTCGGCGACGACGTCTTCAACGAAATCACTATGCATTTGGACACTATCAACACTGTTAGGCTGGCCACATTCTCCAAGGAGCTGTACCGCCAGGTCTCCGGCGGAAAAGGTAGCAAGTGCCCCAACAACCGCTGTTGTTCATTGGTCTCCTACAATGATGTCTACGAGCACAAGATCTGGTGCTGCTACACCCAGTGCGCAGCCTGCACGGAGCGAGATTGCGAGTTCGTCACCCGGCCATTGACTATGCACAAGCTCTTTGACCACCTGAAACTTTCCCACGAGATGTACAATTTGCCCCAAGTGACCTACTCTAACAAGTACTGGTACCCGACTAACTGGGTGCACGCACTAGAGATCATCGGCATCGGGAAAGAGGGCACGGAGTTTGCCTCCCTAATTGGAGGGTACACCACGGACATCTTCCTATCCATCAGGTACGTCAGGTCGGCGGTGTCCGAATCGCCACGGTACAAGGTGATGTTATGGTCGCTTCTGTCATGGAATAAGCTCCATTCGGTCAAAATGGCAGCGACATCTGAGTAGACGAGCAGGCCTTCGTTGGTTGAAGTCGCGCTGAAAGGGCTCATGTCATACCTACCGAAACTGCGGCGTTACCTGTGAGCTTCTCAAGATGTTGTTGGAATTCCCCCTAGATTACAAGAATATCAACCAAGAGTGAGTTAACACATATAAATCTTCTTGTGATGATCCTAATATGAATATGTAATGTCATACTAATTAATTACTTTTATGTTGGTGACAGACCCAATTGGTATGGGCTATCCGGCCAAATATGTCTTCATGTTCAATGCTCGCTGATGCAGTCCAATGGAACTGCGTGCTGCCTGGCTACGAGTTTGCCGCAATTCCGTTTGTCCTCCACTCCCACCTCAGAGAATCCCACGCCATGAGGTGGTGCATTTTACACTATGGTAGGAAAGGCAGGTACATCTCTAAGCCGCTGCCGGCACCAGGCTCGCAAAATGTAGATATCGGGCTAACTGGGTTCGATGACACGGTGTTCTGTGTGTTATTCGACAGGCGCGACAATGTCATATTGATATCCGTCATGTGCATTAGGCCGGTAGCGCATGTGTCACCGCTGTTCATGGTGAAGTTGAGCTCTACACATCCAAATGGCTTGTGTGAGAAGGTATTCTATGTGAATTCTAAAGCCACTTGCTCTTTGTTGATTTGTCGGTCTAATCTGGTCGCTCATCGTCGGAATCGACCATCGGAGTTCACCGTGGAATACAAGCTTCGTATCAACAAGATTCTTACCATAGATGCATAGGTGGGACAAGTAGGACAGGTGGGAGACATCTAGACTAACTCTAAACTAAGTGGGATAAGCGGGATAAGTGAGATTTGTTAAATCCTACTTGTCCCACTTCTCCCACTTAGTTTAGAGTTAGTCTAGGGGTCTAAAACTAGGATCCCACATGTCCCATTTGTCCCACTTCTACATTCCTATTTCTTATCGATTAACATATCTTTATCTTCTTGTGATGATCCAAACTTGAACACATGTACTCCTCGACAGGATTTTTCTTATCATTTTGGGACATGTGGTTCCTAGCTCAAGGTAGTTCTGAGTATTTTGTATGGAGTTCTGCTACTGCTAATCTATTTTGTAGTAGGAGTAATACCTATGTACTGGTACTTGTTCAGACCGATGGATCTAGTGCAGAATATGTTCTCTCTTTCCTTTTGAATCATGGCCTTGCTACATCTACCGAATTTCAATGTCTGCATTGTTGAATCTGTCAATTCCTTTGGTCATTATCTGTACTGCTAAATCGGTCACTTTGAAATGGTGCTAAATCTGTCAAGTGCCGCTTATTATGAACTGGGAATCTAATGATATTTTTCTGTCTTATTCAGTACTGCTGAATCTTTCAAATGCCATTGAATCTGTCGAACGTTCTGTTGTTGCTATTACTAAAGTATTTTTAGAACTAATAGTGATGTATTGGTACTTGTTTAGATCAAGACCAGTAGATGGTCTTGTTCTTCTTTTGGAACATGGCCAGAATATGTTCTCTCTATCCTTTTGAATTATGGCCTTGCTACATCTATTGAACTTCAGTGTCTGCATTGTTAAATCTGTCAATACTTTTGGTCATTATCTGCACTGCTAAATCGATCACTTTGAAATGTTGTTAAATCTATCAAGTGCTACTGATTATGTATTTGGAATCTATTGATATTTTTCTATTTTATTCAGTACTGCTGAATCTTTCAAATGGTAGTGAATCTGTCGAATGTTCTATTGTTGCTATTACTAAAGTATTTTTTTAGAACTAATAGTGATGTATTGGTACTTGTTTAGATCAAGACCAGTAGATGGTCTTGCTCTTCTTTTGGAACATGGCCAGAATATGTTCTCTGTCCTTTTGAATTATGGCCTTGCTACATCTATTGAATTTCAGTGTCTGCATTGTTAAATCTATCAATTCTTGTGGTCATTATCTGTATTGCTAAATCGGTCACTTTGAAATGTTGTTGAATTTTTCAAGTGTCGTTGATTATGTATTTTGGAATCTATTGATATTTTTCTGTTTTATTCAATGATGTTGAATCTTTCAAATGGTAGTGAATATGTCAAATGTTCTGTCGTTTTTATTACAGTACTAATATTTTGTAGAACTAATACTAATGTACTGATACTTTTTTAGATCAAGGACAGTAGATGGTCTTACTGTTCTTTTGAAACATGGCCTTGTCACAATCTAGATGAGGCTTGGGGCATTTTGGTTTGCATATGTGGATCACACAGTCATTGATGTGAGTAGAAGGTATGCACAGAAAAGCATGCTTGATGGTTAGTTTTGCTTGCTCCGATGATCGAGTGTATTCAAAGAAAAGCGACTGATCCCGCACCATGGTTTTTAGTGTTGAAATGAGAATTGATTCTCGTCGTCCTACTATTGAATTTCAGAGTTTGTATTGCTGAACCGGTCACTTTGAAATTCTGCTAAATATGAACTAGGAACCTGTCATTATTTCACCAAGCATGATGCAATTTATGCCACGGGTTCTTGCCTTTCTAGAAGTTTCAGCAATTTTAGCAGGCTTGCCAATCTTTGCAAAGGGGTACCTTTCTAGAAAGTTCATATGAGGTTCAGCATCTTGGTATTTTGGTACGTACTATGAAGTACCAAAAAAACGTAAGTGACTCAACTTACAACTACGATGTCTAACTGATGTGAATCTAGACAAATTTGAGGCCATTAGAATACGAACTAGAGGGAGTAGTATAAAAATGGAAGCAGTAAATAAATCATCTCTCAGTTCTAATAATTGAGATGTGATGAGAGAACACTCCATGACAGCGTGCTAGTCTAGAGTACCTATAGTACTCCCTACTCCATAACTCTACTCAGCATGCTCGATGCAGTACGCCCGACAGAAGACAGCCGAAGGAGCATGGAAAAAAACCCTCCTTCAAAGATCCATTCCCAACTCCGAGAGGCCGCATTTGGATCTTCTCTAGCACGCACTTCACACATTTTTCTCGCCATCTCACCCATAGCATCGATCCTTCCAGGCTGCCACCCCTCTCCTCCAAATAAGCCCAACAGTCATACATAGATCCGCCCTTGCCCCCAATCATTCGGACGTGATGGCTATGGATTCAAGGCACAACCGGCTGAACAACGTTTGGACGAAGGTCGGCAACGACATCTTCAACAAAATAGCTAAGCGTCTATACACTACCAGCGCCGTTCGACTGGCCGCATGCTCCAAGGAGCTGTACCGCCAAGTTGCTAGAGGAAAAGGTAGTAGTTGCCCCCAACGACATCTGCTGGACTTTGGTCTCCTACAAGGATGTCTACGACCACAAGATCGCGTGCAGCTACCGCTGGTGTGTCTACACGGAGCGAGGATGCGAGTTCACCGGCATCAACAAAGTGTTCGTCGAGCACCTCATATCTGCCCATGCGATGACAGTGCCCACATACAGCCCCCAAAATGGGACCCGTCTATGCCGGTTCGTGCATCGGGCTCGCTCAGAGCTGAGGTCATCGGCACCGGGAAGGAGGGCAAGGTGTTCGTCGCCCAAATTGACGGGTATAACATGGACTTTCTCCTATCCGTCGGGTCGGTCAGGTCGGTGGCGTGCGAATCGCTGCGGTACGAGGTGAGGTTTTGGTCGTTGGTCTTGTTCGCTAGTTACAATCAGGTTGTAGTAAAGAGGTCACCCGAGACAACGATTAGGCCGTTGCCGGCCAACACTGCGCAAGAAGTGTTCACGTCTTTTTTGTCCAAGCCGCGGCTTTACTGGCATACTACTGAACCTGTCGCCGGACAAGATTCACCGGCAAGATATCACATCTTAATCCTCTTGTGATGATTCTATTGTGAGTGTATGTAATGTTGTACTAATTAGCTAGTTTATGTTGGTGGCAGATTCCCTTCGTAATTGGAATTGCCGAAATTAAGGATCCCGAATTTCCTGGTTTTTCGTATGAATTTTACATGTATGATGCTGACCTAGTGGCCGATGGGCGACAATGAAACGAGAGACGCGTCCCAGACAAGAAATCAAGGGCGCACCCTGGCCAGCACTTTGACACGCTAAAGCATTCTCGTTTCTTCGAGTACGTATGATGGGACATGTAGTGGTTCCTACCTTAGTGTAAACTTGTAGTTCTACACTTCTACTAAGTATTTTGTATGAAGTTCAGCAACTGCTAATCTATTTTGTAGTAATTCCTATGTACTTGGACTTATTCAGATTGAGTGGAGAAAATGCATGGTCACGCTTTCCTTTTGAAACTTGGCTTTGCCACATTGTTGTACATACATTGAATTTCAATGTCGGCATTGTTGAATCTGTCAATTTGTTTGGTCATTTTCTGCCACTGTTGAATCGGTCACTTTAAATTGCTACTGAATCTGTCATGTGCTGCTGAATGTGAACCGGACACGTGCTCGTCGCCCTTGTACATGGCAATGTCACAATCTAGATGAGACTTGCGCATTTTATGGGGTTCACACAGGCATTGATGTGAGAAGAAGGTACTCAAAGCAGACTTGATCGTAAGTTTTGCTTGCTCTAATGGTTGAGTGTTATTGGTGAAAAGGACAAACTACTCGCGCGACAAGATTTTTAGAGCTGAAACAAAAATTGGTTCTCTCTATACTACTATTGTATTTTATTGTCTGTATTACTGAATCGGTCACTTTCGAAATGTTGCTGAATTGGTCAAGTGCTCCTGAATATGAACTTCGAATCTATTGATAATTTTTCTACCTTATTCTGTACTGCTGAATTTTGACATGAATAGCTGCCAAAAAGAATTATCATTTTCCCCTCCCTCTCTAAGGTCTTTGTTTCGAATCCCGGCCAAGCACATCACAATGCAATTTTTATTAACCTGGAGAAGAAATATAGTAGCTCATTTGGCCCCTCTTTAGCCTAGAACATTTTATTCGGTCTTTTCGGGGTTAGGGGACTGCTGACCAGCACAGTGAAATTTGAGAAAGGAGCCCATGCAGCATAGCCGAGAACATATTAATTCGGCCTTTTAGGGGTCAGGGGACTGCTGAGCACAACCCACTAAAATTTGAGAATGAAGCCCATGGAGCATAGACTAGGGAGTATAACCCACGTAGAGCAGCCTATGTAGAATAGCCAAACTCTTTTTAATTCGGCCTTTTGGGCATTCCCCCCACCACTCAAAATAAATAAAAACTCTTTCTACCCATGTTTTTAAGAAAATACTCCATTATGTGGCATTTTATAAATTGAGATGCCAGGAGCGCTGCCCTTTTATATTTTAAAAGAGATAAACATAGACACACAAAATATTTTTAAGAAGACTAATACATAAATTTTAGTACTAATAAAAGTTTAATGATATTTATTCTATAAATATCTTTATTGTAGTGGCAACACACTCAGTTTACGTTTATTTGATTTGAAGGTCTTTTGTTCAAATCGTATCTTGGTTTACATTTTTCTAGCAATATCGCATTACAGAGAGGCTGACATCATGGACCCAGTTTGTTTTGAGGGTGGGTTCGAAAAAAGTTCAAATACTTGTATAGAGAGGCTCGCATCGGGGATCCACCAGACAGAATATACAAGGTTGCATTAGGGACCCACAAGCTAGAACATGCCAGAGAGGCTGACATAAGGGCCCCAGCAGTAAGACCATACACGACTGCCACGGGGAAAACAGCGGACGCGGCCGAAAAAAAGTCCATCATACACACGTTGCACTTAAAGAGAAGCTGACATATCGGACCCAGCACGCCCAAGCATAGCCCATGAAATTAGCCTATCAGCCCCAAGCATATACCAATACCTTCTAATTCGGCATTTTCGTGGTCTTGTGGCCACCGATCATAGCCCATTCAATTTAGGAGTGAGTCCATGGAATATAAGCCATGACTAATAGGGCATCTTCCCTGAGTTATCTTAGAATCTTTTTAATTCGGTCTTTATGAGCATTTTTTGTACTCTGAGGCTGACATCTAGGACCTGAAAAAACAGTCCAACATACACATGTTTATTTCAAATAGAGGCTGTCAGCTGGGACCCAGTATAGACACGTTTCCTGCACAGAGATGGTTGACATCTGGATCCAGCAAGTTGCCAAGGTCAAAACAGCCGACATGGCAAAAAAAGTCCATCATATGTACGTTTCATTTACAGAGAGGCTGATATGTGAGACCCAGCAGAGCGATCTTATCTGAATCTTGCATCGAACGCGTAGCCGATTGAAAAGTTTAGCATGTACACGTTTCTTGTAATGAGAGGCTGAAATGGGGGACCTAGCAGCGTGAGAAAACGGCAGATTCGTCGAGCAACGCTATCTAGTTTGGAACATGGTAGCACTAGAGAAGAAGAAAATTTCATCATACCCACGATTCTTCTAATGTAAGGCTGACATAAAGGACCCACCAGCCTGAATAAACGGCTAATGCAGCGAGCAATGCTATCAAGTTCGGAACACGAAGGCGCGATAGAGAGAAAAAATCCACCATATACATGTTTCTTCTAATGAGAGGATGACATGTGGGGCCCAGCATCGTGATTAAATGGTAGATGCATCGAACAGCGCTATCAAGTTCAGAATAGGGTAGCGCGAGCGAAGGAAAAAATCCATCATACACACGTTTCTTCTAATGAGAGGATGACATATGGGGCTCAGGAGGTTGGTTAAATGGTAGATGTGTTGAGCAGCGCTATCAACTTTGGAAAGGGGAAGCGCCAACGAAGGAAAAAATTCATCATACACACGTTTCTTCTAATGAGAGGATGACATGTGGGTCCTAGGAGGTTGATTAGATGGTAGATGCATCGAGCAGCGCTATCAACTTCGGAACAGGGTAGCGTGAGCGAAGGAAAAAAATTCCATCATACACACAATCCTTCTAATGAGAGGTTGGTATGTGGGACCTAGCAGCCTGATTAAACGACAGACGTATTGAGAAACATTATCGAGTTCAAATCAAGAAGGCGCGAACGAAAAGTATGGTCTGCTAGACACTGATGTCCGGGACCCACATGCCTCAAAAGACTTCGGCGAGTCAGCATCGCGTGAGGAAACAAAAATCTTGCTTCTGCCAGACGCTGGCCGAGCTTCCTCCATATTTTTAGCAGATCCGTCATAGTAGAGGGCCACAAAACTGGAAAAAAAAATTCCATCGGCCACGGTCAAGCCGAGAATTTCGTCATAGAAGACGCACCTTCTACGACGATGGTCGGGCCAAGTTGTTGCGGAAGGAAACTTTTCTTGTAGTGCACCCTCCACTGCAATCCCTCTTGCACGTCGCCGCATTTGCCGCACCTTGCCGCTGTCGCGATGTGCATGACAGCGCCCAGACGGTCAGCACGCGCGCGGCGCGCTAGTCTGCAGCTCCGCGTGCCTCTCTGTCGCATCTATTGTCACATCCCAAAATTTTCCAAATTTTGAAATGTGAAAATCAAATAAAGAAAATAAATAAAAGATGTAATTTTGGGGAAAAAGAAACTTTTGATTCCTCTAATGGAAATATCAAAACCTTACTTGAACAAAAATAATTTTGAATGAGAAACTGACAAACAAGTTTTCAAAAAAATTCAAATGCATGTCATGCATCATCATCATTAATCACTTGCATTTTAAACCACTGGAAAAAAACAATAAACCAAAAACCTAAACCCTAATAAGAAAATCATCACATCAAGTTCAACTCAATTATATGGTTATGTTCCATATATAATTTGAGCATAAGGATATCTAAGTGATCTAAAATGGTAAACAACAATAATACAAAACCTTATAAATTGGTTTCACACTATTTGGAGCCATGGATAAAAATATATGAATTAATTGAGAACAGAATTAAGAAAATACAATATTAGCTATTAAAGCCAAAGTGAATAAATTTGATTAGTAAATTTTGAGATGGAAAGTAAATGTGTTCTATAATGTCCTAAAAACATAATTGGAGTTTTACAAAATTTTATAAATTTGTTTGATTCAATTTGGATCACTAAATCAAAAGTTATTGAAGAAAAGAGAAAAAGAAAAAAAGAATAAGCAAAAGGGAAAAAAATAGCAGCAGCATAGCCGCCCTGCTTGGCCCAAACCCCCAGCCCACTAAGCCCACCCGGCTCCCCTTCCCTCCTGTCGGTTCTTTTCTCACCGCCTCCTTGCACACCCCCTCTCGCTGATACCCTGGCCCCACTGCCCCGTCACCGCCACCTGGCCATCTTCAACCAAGCGACGGAGGAGCCCGCCCCACTCCCAGTCGTTTCCAGTCGAATCAATTCGATTGAATTCGCGTGATTACGGGAGTGATTCTCCACTCCGACCACGGCCTCTTAAACGCCACTCCCTCCTCTCCGTTTCCCCTCAAACCCCGCCACCAGAGAGCCCTCGGGCTCCTCGAATTCGAGCTCGGACCGCTGCAGTCACCGACGAACTCCGGTGACAATTCCAGTGAGAGCTGACTGCCCGCACCCTCCTCTCTGTCCTATAATCTTCGCCAGCCTCGGGCGCATTTGCTAACCCCCTCCATTTGCTTTATCATGCCCCAGGTCGTCGCCACGGTCGCCACCGAAGCTCCTTCTACCGCCACCGTCTGTCACCAATTCTGGTGAGACCCGCCTTTCCCCACCCCACTTTTTGGTCGCGTTTGTCCACCACGTTCGGGCACACCACACTGACATCTTCGTTTGCCATCCCGAGTCCTAGGACGACTCTAGCATCCTCGTCTGCAAGCACCGGCTGCACCTGGAACTCTGGCGAGGAATCTAGGCCGAAGCCGAGCGCCCCTTCCTCAACCGCGACCATCACCGAGACCACCTCGACCGCCGCAACCTCCGATAATAGTCCATGGTCTCCCTACCCCTCTAGAACCGCCGGAGCACCAGCCACCCGATGCGATACCGCCGCCGTCGCGACAAATTCGTTACCGAGATCCGTCGGATCTATATCCTAGGGCAAGGATTAGATCACTTACCGAAGCGGTATCGGCCGATCTGATCCGCTCGTTGCCACTTAAATCCAACGGCCCATGTTGATTGATCCAACCGAACCGGTATGGACCAATAGGAACACACCACGTCAGTTAATACCTCTGTTAAATTTAAAAAATAGGCAGAAAATATGTTTAACTTATAAATTCAATAACTTTTGAACCACAAATTAGAAAAATACAAATTTGGTGTCCATGGATTCAGAAAATTGAGAACTTCACTGTAGAGGCCTTATTTCACCCTTTAGCTACTGAAAAATTGGAGTTCTAGGCAGAACCATTTGTGGAGTATTTTGAGTATAAAAATTGTTGTGTAAATTATTTTTGAGTGAATCCTTTTGCAAATGGTTGTAACAACTTGTTCAATAAAATATCTTGTTGTATGCTTGCATGCATTTTGTTGTATTCATGTGTTGTTTTGTCATGCTAGTTTTGAGAGTGTGCTTTTTGCTTGATTGTATTATTATAGACTTTGAGGAGTGTAATCTTTAAAAGATCAAGAAGAGTACCTAAGTATTCTACTATCAAGGCAAGTGGCACTATCATCAAGTCCTACTATTTTCATTATACTTAGTGGATTTTTGTAGTATATGCATGATAGACTATATTATTATGCTATGCTATATCTCCTATGTAGAATTAGGAATGGTAGTTTCTACTTAGTAGGTGAAACATCGTAGGGTTAGAAATGCTTAGCCCTGCTATAGTTTTCGGGATGGAATATCATATTATGATTATATGGAGTATTGGAAAATATATATTTTCTATAATAAAACAAGTACTTAATGAAACACCTGGGTGGAAATGGGACTTGTATGGATTATGTTGAGTGGTTACTCAGGGCCCATGTCTATGGTTTACCCTGGTGTATCGCACTTGTGGACAGCCACCCAGGAACAAAGAGATTGGAGACGTTCTTGTCGCGGAGCTTCTAGTGCAGCCACATGGCATATGGGCTCTGCCTTGACCGACTAAGTTGCGAGAACTCAGCCAGACGGATAGAGGGTGGTAGTGATGATAGGATGGAACAGGTCCATGGTGGTATGAGGGATTGCTTCTGAAAAGTCTCATCTCGATGCATGTCGAGTCTTGTGGGGAAAGTGCACCACCTCTCGAGAGGGTAAAACTAAGTACTTAGCCATGTCCCCGGTTACGGACAACTTTTGAGCCTCAAGACAATGAAGCAGAATCAAGAATCTCATCATTCTAATTTCTCTAAGTTAAAACTTGATGGGTGAACAAGGGTTGTTGGTTCATTGATTTCTATCAATGGAACCTAGGTTCACTGATTTCTATCAGTGGTACCACTATGTTGTGATTAGAAACATTACCTGGAGGATATCCAGTGTAACTTAGTTGTTAATAAGTGTTGCAAACTATTTATAAAAAGATAGGGAAAAACTTTCTTGCTGCAAACTAGCCAAAGCTCTACCTGGCCAGATATGCATGTAGTAATAGGTTCCACGTTATATCCACATACTAGTGACACTTTCCAATACAATTCAAAATGTATTGACCCTTGTGGCTGTAACTTATCATGTTGCAGGATTACTTGATCATAGTGAAGTTTGATGAGTAGGGATTACGAGTCTGCATCCAACATGTTTGCCTATGACACATGAAGATGAAGGACTCCATGCTTTATATTTATATCTGCTGCTTTGTAATAAGATAGTCATATGAGCTATGTAAGTTGTAATGAACTATTTTTATTCCTGGATATGCGATGTAACATGCCCTTTGTTTCTTGATATTATATATTAAACTGTGGGTGCTAGCTATTCGATCCCGGACTAGCACTATAAACAGAGGGATCTGTACCTTAACAGGTTCGGGTCATGACATCTATTCCCGAGACGCTCCCCTCTGCTATAGCCCACCTCCGGCTTCGCCGTGTACAGGCCCCGCTAGTGGCATGCACCACCTAGCTGCAGCGTGAAACCCCACTCCAAACCGAGGACCACAGCGGCCGCGATCTTCGCCCAAATCAGGGTCCATCTCACTGCCTTCTCTGTCAGTTCAAAAACTACAGCATCATCTCATGTTCATCGAGCTCCACCCGTCAACCTAGGCTTCCTCCGGCGAGGCCTCCTAAACGAAAGTTGTAGATCTTGATACACTCTTAGACTTTGCTTTTTGCAAAAACATGAAATACTCAACGGATTGCTCGCCACCGTCTCTGGAAAATCAAACCAGCTAGTTGTTCTTCGCACAGACGAAATTCAATTTCGTCAGGTTCCAACTATTCAGTCCTTGACGTTTTACAAAAGCCCCCTGCAAGTTTTGGTCGATAAAAAACCAGTCCTCATCCCTGTCACTTGTCACACCCTCGTGGGTCGCACGCGCAGTGGCCCCTCGGCACCTGCCGACCCACCTGTCAGAGACTCTGGCTAGAAGCCCTCTGGTAAAAAAAGTTTCCAGGACATTTCGAAATAATAAGTATAAAAAATGATTTAATACAAATAAATTCATAGCTTTTTATATAATTCGAATTTGAAAAAATCCCCAAAATGAAAAGTGATTCAAATTTTAATATGAATTCAAATGTGAATTTAAATTTGACCAGAGTCAAATATAACTAGCCAAACCTGTGACATTTGACCCCTTTTATATTATTTGCATTTAATAATAAATTTAAATTCATAAATTCAAATTTTGCAAATAATATATATTTTCTGATCAGAAAAATGCCAGGAATTCAAATATGCCATCCAAAATAATTTTTGAGCGATTTAAAATTTCGAAATTATTTAAATGCCAATAAATGGCTTTTCTTAATAAATCTATAACTTTAATTCCGTAAATCCAAATTCGACAAATAATATGTCAAAATCAATTAGCGAGACGAGCCCGTTCTAATTATACATTCCATGATATGAATTGAAGCATGCATTGTATAAATATTAAATAATCAAAACTGTTTATGGGAGTAATACATGTCTAAATAAATTAATAAAGTGATTTATATCTTGTTCCACACCTCACCCATGCCATGCTATGTTATACCATGCAATTGTGCATCATTCCATCATGGCTTACCTTGTTTGCTTATTGCATATGATTTATATGATTATGCAATGTATTTATTTTAGCCCTTGTGTGTTTGGTTTCTATCCGGATAGACACTAAGCAAGGAGAATACCATGAGCCTCAGGAGTATTACCCGGATCCTTCCTACTCTACAACTGAACTGCCAGGCAAGCAATTCCCCATGCTTGCATACATATAGTACCTATGCTTCTATCTTATTCTTCCATCATTGAGTCGCGATTGCATTAAATTTGAATCCCAAGTACTATATAGCCTTTACTTTTAAACCCCACTAAAGCTTGTATCCTCAATCCCATGAGCCATTACTACATGAGTTGTTTGAGCCATGCGAGTCGTATAATTGCATGTGTAGGGTTTATGCGAGTCTTTGGATAACAATGTACCTAAATAACTTAACTTGAGTAGTAATGGGATAACTAATGAAAGAGGCACCGGTGAGCATTATCTGCTATTTGGTTCTTTAAGCTCACTTGTGTCCCATAGGACCTCGAGTACTTCATTCATGTTCCTTGACTATTCACACTATCCACATACGGGAGACTCTATAGATTCCCCTTCGCCTAAGCTTGATTCACGCTTTATTTCTTGGGGCCACAAACTAGTTTGGGGTTTTATTACTATCATGTACTTATGCCATGCTTTACTGCTTTATTTATGATTGTGCGTGGAGCACCTGTGGTATTTAGGATTGTGGCGTTGTTTCAGGGTATCGACAAGCCCAATCACACTTTCGGGTTCTCAGTCGTTTACAGCCGTTCTCGCAAACCCTGGGTCCGTCTCAGAGCCAGCCAACTTCGTTGCGGGTAGCTTATTGGGGTGGCCCCTTGAAATAATTTATGAATCTTGTGAATTCATTATCGTGAGGCCTCTTTGCGGTTTATTTGGTTCTTCCCGAGGTCGATCGTGTGTGTGTTGCTATTTGTGCACCCCTGTAGGGTAAATCTTTGTAAAATCCATGTCCAAGGTTATGGACGACTTGGAGCACAGTTTCTCGATCATAGACAAGCATAACTAAAGTACCGCCTTTAATTTGACTAAGACATGACTTGTAAATAGTGCATACTCATGGAATGGCTAATAAAATTTCCAACGGAGAGGATGTTCTTCTGCCTTCTCATCAGTAAGCGAGAAGGAGGGCGAGTGATGTTTATTTATGTTTCTTATATATCTGTTGTTATTAATTAACGAGCGTTCATCCATCTCTGGTTGGACAGATGTGTAGCGTGTCTCTATAAAACTTTGTAGATGTTATCTTTCGCTACAATTGTGTCACCCCCAGGTTGTTCTCTTTAGATGCATTAAGACTTGCTGAGTACCCCTAGGGTCTCACACGATAAATATTTGTTTCATATGGAAAGGTATACTCTCAGGAAGGCTATTGGGTCGAAGATACTGATGATGGTGGCAACGACCATCAGATGTAGAGATTCCGGGGATGGAGATCCATGAGATCTGTGGGCGGGATGTGCTTATTTTCAATGCATCTTGTGCCAATTTGCTTCTTATCCGTACTCGGATCATGATTTCCGCTTCCGCTTGATACTCTGATGTGTGATGCATGAGGATGTATCCTAACTATTATCTCTATCCAGGATGTTTGGATCTTGATGTATGGCATTGCAATATTTCAATTTCTTTTAGAAGGTATGACTCTGATGTATTGTTGTATGTCGAGGACATACACACTTGTGTATGTCTGATCGCTTTACCTGTCGACTATGCCGCTCGTTCTTGCCATGATGTTCTTGCAAAGTGGATAGGGTGGTTGGCCGGTACCATGCCCTGTTCTGCTCAGATGGGACCTACACGTTGGTGGCCCTTGGGCCTCCTCGGTAGGACACCTTACGCACTTTGGGTTCATTCATGGCTTGTTACTTAGAGCATAGTGTCCGAGGTATTATACCGGATACTATTTCAGCCTAAAGAAGACCCACATTGGCCGAAACAACACTTAGTGCTTAGCTCCCTAACAACAGCGCCATAAAATAGCTTGATGGCCTGCAAGTGCACAGGTTCGTCAGAGCATGTTTTCGCGGAAGTATTAATTCCAGTTTTTATATTGATCCCAATAAGGAGCCTAGGTAAGTGTTTTTATGCGGCGTTTCTATCGCACTCAAGGTGTCACTTGCCTTGAGTGATTTAACTGCAATTATTGAAGGTGGAAGGTGGGTGAGTGAATAATAGAGGAAACTTGCGTAAAGGAAAAAGCAAGAATTAAATAACATAAAAGTAAAGGCAAGAAAGGTGTTTGAGGTTCCTGCAGACGAGAAGTTAGGCGTGGAGCGAAATGGTTCATGGTAATAGTCAAGGTGCTAGATGAATAATATGGGATAAGTGATTGTGATATTTCTTATTTATAAGTGAGTAGGCAAGCAACCCATATATCGACTATAAGTCCTCATGGCCAATTCTTCCCAGTCCCAATGATCCATCTGCCTGTTACCACAGTAATGGTCAGCACATTAATTAAGGTCTTTCGACCAGATCAAGGATTTAATCTTGATGGTTCCTTGTTGTCCTCGAGCAGTACTAGCTCCTCATTGATATCGGCCATGTCACTCGGGGGTCACCGATTCGCTAGCATAGAAGTTCATACCTATGAGATCTCTGGATCATGTTACCTGGGCCCTTAAATTGGATAACAAGCATTAGGCGAAATATTCATTCTCACAATTTAATAAACACTACAATCACAAATGGATAGAAATAAAGAAGGCACAACACATCTTACCAATCCCCTACATCTCCCATGCCTATGGGGATTTACTCAGACATGAGAGGACAATAGATCAAAGGCATAATTGTATTGCAAATGAAAATCATCTAAAAGTTATCATAGCGAGCCACAATACCATTTGAAGATCGAATCAAATACAAACCAAGGTATATCAAAGTATCAAACCCTAATCTTACAAGCACCAATCTCTCTCTCTAAGTACAAATGGGGATGATGGTGGAGTGAATGGTCTAGAGGATAGGGATTGTCGAAGAATGAGACAATGTTCTTCTCCTTCTCCAGATCTGATCTCTCCTCTTCTGGATGTTTTTGCGGCTGCTGTGTTGTGTTTTTCGTCCTCTCCCTCCATGAAAGTTTCTTGTATTGATCTAACGGAGCTGGCGGCGGGTCGTACGGGCGGACAGTACGGCCGCATCTCGACCGTACCATTGGTCGTTATGCGCTCAGATCATCCCTAATGAAGGGGGCTCCAATTGTGGATTTGTTTCTTCAGGTGTAATTAGCCCATAAATGCCATCAAATCTTCCAAAAATGTTCATTGCCTGAAAACCATCATAAGAAACCAAGGTTTCACTAGTTGCGATGTTAACATTAGCGAAAATGGTAAACTTTAGTGAAATACATCAATAAACAAAAGGAAAAACAATGGTAAAAAGTATTAAAATTTGGTGCTATCAACTTCCCCAAGCTTAGTTGTTACTCGCCCTCGAGTGACAAAGCTATAATGAATAATAGAGAGAAATTGAATCAAGAGGAAAAACTCACAAGTTCGAGGTTGTATCCTCATATTCCATTGTCTCAAATCCTACAACCTTAAACATGCACATAATATATCTGAACAATTGCACTTAAATTCGCTTCCTAACCGCAAGTAACTCGCTAGCTAATAGTTCTTAAACTCAAAAGAGATTGTCAAAATGGGGCTAGGCTTGCAAATCAATTCTTTTTAGTGCCCCTCTTTTATGAGAGTAAAAATATTTTCAAGCAAGGACGCTTTCAGTCAAAATTAAGGCTGCATAAGTAGATGTCAAAAGAAGGATAAACTTAGAGCTTTTCATTAACACCCACTTTGAAAATCGTTGCTATCTAACACCCCATCACTTCCTTGTTTTTCAAGAACTCTAGTTTTCTTCATTTTAGGTGGTGAGGTGATACCAATGCTATCATAAGAATTGAATATTTTCAGCTCATATCTCGACGATAGTTCTCTTTTTTTTACTCAAGTGCTTGGCCCATGGAACTGAAATTTTGCCCATCTCAGCAATGTTGTCAATACCTAACCAACTCGTAACCGAAATCTGAGATGAACACAAGATCATTCATAGGCCATAGGAGTTGTTAGTTCCATGAAGTTTGGGTACTCTCATAATTCTTTTTCTCATGAAGTATCTCTTTTTAGCTGATCAAAAAAGATTTGGCATCTCCCACAACCACCGTAAAAAGTCCGTTCCATCAAACAATTCTTTTCAGAAGGTATTATCAAGTCAAACAATTAGGATGCAGGGTTGATTACTACTAAGATTAAGCCCTTAAGACAAAAACATGGCACCAAAGTAGTCAAAAGCCACTTTCTCTTGTTCTCAAAAGTTTGGAACTAAATCCAAAGGGTTGTTTTTCTAACCGATAGTAATTTTCATAAGTCTAAACCAAAGTAGAGACGTTAACCTTTGAGATTAAGTCCTAAAAGATAACGAGGCAAGTGTGGAGTGGAACTCAAGTACAAACAAATAGACATAATATGTTCATGAATAAACTTACAGGAAGAGGGAAAATAGGAATGTGGTACCTCCTCTTTCTTGATCATGTCCCACTTGGGTCAACACCTCACGTTCTTCTTTATAGCTAAGTCACTAGGAGTGAATAACCTGCAGAAAAATCAACGAGAGCTGAGAGAACTTTGCACAAATCAAGATAAAAGATAGTCTAATATTTGTTGGTTTTATTTTATCAGTGCAGACTAAAAGTAAACATGCACTAGAATGAAACCAAATAAATCAAAAGAAGAACGAAAATATGAATGCAAAAGGTGGGGAGGAGTTCAACCTCCCCAAGCTTAGGCTCTTAGCCTATCTTGAATCAATTATTATCGCCATCACCGGGAGGCAACTGCTGGTATGGGAAGTACGGGTAGCGTCTTGGAAAGTCGGTCATGAAAGTGGTGAAATCTTGGGTGAGGTTGACAATGTTGGCATTCACATCGTGTAACATAATTTCTATGTTGTCGATGCGATGCACCACCTGGTCAAAGTCACTCCTTGGGGCATAGTTGAATCTCGGTTGAGGTGGAGGCATACCTTGCTGCTGGTGATAGGGGAAAGGTTGTTAGTGATGATGATGCTGACCGTAGTCATCCCAGTCTGTTGCATTCTAGTCTTCTCCACCTTGCTCCTACTGCTGTTGGCCAGCGGCTGCGTCCTCCTAGTTGGACTGGCCTTCTGGTGGTGCAACCCTCCCTTAGGAGATCAATGTTTTCTAGAACTCTTCCTCATTGAGGACCCAATTTTGTTTACCTGGAAAACCAAAAGCTTGGACAAAAGTAAGCAAAACTTGGTGGAGATCACCATTAGGCTCAAATTAAAATTCATAAGCATGGAGGGAGTGTTGGGGTCTATAGACCCCTAGGAATTTGGTGCTAGCCATGTGAATGTCATCTAGAATCTTACTGCCAGCCACAACTCTCTCATGGGGCATGACAAACTCGCTTGTGTAGGCGATCTATGTGATCAAGCCACCACAACGGATGTCACCCGAGGAAGCCGACCTTTGACGGTGGAAGTGTTGGATGAGCAAAGCACCCAACTTTACCTTGTGCTCCATCTCAGGATGTAGAGCCATATATATTACATTTATCTCGGGGCATGTCATTGCCCCGACCTCTCCTTTACCAACAATAGAATTCACCAAGAAGGTGGCAAAGTAATGCATAGTGGGATTCTTGATGGTGGCGCTCTTTTTGCGCAAATAATCGGTGTTCCTGTGGATAGAAATGTTTTCCCAAGCATGCATTGCATGTACGTGGACATTATCATTGATATCGAGCTCCCCCTCATAAGAGAACCCGAAACAATCACAAAATTGATGGAAAGTGAGGCTATGGGGTTGCCCATTGATCACAAAACTTACAGTGCAATTACGCTCTTGGTCCTCAAGGACATCATGGAACGATGAAAGGAACTCGTACATGGAGATCTCGTAGGTGTCGGTGGAGAGGTAGGAGAAAGAAACCATGCCAGCTTGCACAGTCATCCAATCGAAGTCCTCTAGCAGAGCTTGGTGGGAGAGAAACTCACGGCTTAGCCACTCGCCACCCTCTCATAGCTCTTGTTCATGGCTGCTCTCAAGTTGCCTGCCTCCGAGCGCCTCTTCTTCGAGCCAGGCGGACCGGTGGAGCCCGAGGCCCCTGTTGTTCCCGAGCCCTTTCTCAAGCGGAAAATCCTCCCAATGTTATGCATTGTGCTGCAAAATTTTCAAATAAAACTATAGGCATCAGGTTTATATCATACAAACAAACGATTACATGGAAAAATTACAAATCCTAACGTGAGGAGTCAAAAATAATCTCAAAATATGATGAACTCATCTAAATAGTCAATGTGAGGAATTTAACCATGGATTTCAGAAAATAAAGCATGGATTGAATGAGAAACTTACCGATGTGAAGATGCCCCACTCAAAAACACAAAATCGGTGACAAATCGAAGGTTCTAAATGATTAAGGTTTGAGGTGGAGAGAGAAAGAGAAAAAAAGAATGAGGGAGGAAGAAGAAAGGGGCTGGTTGTGAGCCGGCAGTCGTCGGTATTTACCTGGCAATGTAGTCAATACGGGCGGGTGGTACGGGCACGTCCTACCCAAACCAATGGTCATCACCGTTGGATCAAGATTAGGGTTCTGAGATCAAACCTGGAGGTCTGGTATGGGCGGATGGTACGGGCACGTCCCGGCCATACCAGTGCTCGTTATCGCGGCAATAAGGTTGGAGCAAATCGTCGAAGTTCGGTATGGGCGGGTGGTATGGTACCTCCGACCGTACCGGTGCTTGTTATGAGCTCTAAATAAAATAAACTTTAACGACTGATTATTTTTCAATGGTACGGGCGCGTGGTACAGTCACGTCCGGTCGTGCTGCTGCTCGTTACGCAATCTGACCCTATTTTATTCTTCCTTTCACCTTTCTTTTACTTTTCTTTAAACTTCATGAAAGTATAAATTATTTGCAAGTCTAAACTCTTGAACAAATTTATTAAGACACACAAAAATGATACAAAGTAGAACTAGTAAAACTTTACTACTAAGAATGGGTTGACTCCCATTAAGCATTTTATTAAGAAGGGTTGGCTCGCTAACCAACCTTCGAATCATCAGCGTTTACCTCAAGTTGCCCTTCATTGATGGCTTTCACCACTTGGATACGCTTAGGCGGTGGAACATATTTGTCACAATGCTCCTATTTCATTGGAAAATAATGAACAATCTAATCATCATAAATATTGAAAACAATCGACATTAGCTCCAGCAGTACTAACAAAAGGTCTTCCAAGTATGATTGAAAGTTTCTCATCTTCAGGAATATCTAGTATGATGAAATCAGTAGGTATAACATGTGGTCAATTCTAAGTAAAACATCTTCGATCATACCAACAAGTTGTTTAGTTGTCTTATCAGCCATTTGCAAAGTAATTGAAGTAGGAGAATACTCTCCAAGGTTCAACTTCTTGAACAAGGAATAAGGCATGACACTAACACCCGCCCCTAGGTCACAAAGAGCATTAAGGGTATTAGTTTTCTCAATTGCGCAAGAGATAGTTGGTATACCTGGGTCCCCAAGCCTAGCAGCCAGCTTATCACCAAAGCTTGTCATTACTGCTACAGTCTAAGTTGCCTTCTTTTTTATATTAAGAATATCTTGCATAAATTTTTTATAAGTAGGAACTTGAATAGCATCAGTTAGAGGAAGTTCTAAACTAAGGCTTCCCAGGGCTTCGGCAAAATAATCATAAATGGCTTTATCTAGTTCATACTAAACACGATTAGGATAAGAGACTTTCTTTCTAGTGGGTATTACCTTCTCCTTTACCTTTGCCACTAGTTCAACATCCTTTTAAGTTTTCTTCTTTGATGAAGGTTTTTGCTTATCATCATGTTCTTCACTTCAGGCGATAGCCTGCTCTTCTTGTTCCTTTCTAAGATCAGCCTCTTCTCTTAAGTCTACTATCTTGGCATCTGAATCATATTGTTTATGTTTATCTCCTTCTTCTTCTTCTTTATCTTTAGAAGTCTCGTGCTCTCTTTTCTGAGCTTCGTAATCAATATCATCTTGAGGATCCACAAGGTCCTATTCTTCTTAACTCATTTCTTGAGTCTGTTTTGCCTTGCGGGCTTGTTATTTTTGATACCATGATGGCCCCTAGGGTTCCTATGTCTCTGTACCACGTCTAATGAAAATGTTAGTAGAAAAAATATTGTAATTAAAATTACCTTGGTCTAAAATAAGAGCTTGAGTTTCAACTATCTGATCACATTGAGTCTTAACCATACTCAAGTATTTATCCAAATGCCTGGTGGCATGTCCTAAGTCATCAAAAACTTTAGTTAGCTCTTTTATGTTCTTTTCTTGAGTCATTAGACATTTATAATACTTCTCATGGATTGTTGATATCTAAACTTTTGCATTACAAGATTTATTTCATCTTCTATAACATAAGCTTGAAGAATATCTACTTTATTTTTTTCAACAAGTTCTGCTGTTATTCCTTTTTTCATGGACTTCTTAACTTCAGGCATAAGTTCCTGGGGTATATGAAACATACCTTTTTGTGGTTTAACATCCTCAACGGGATTAAATTGTTCATCGTTGAAGGATCTTACCTCAAAAAGTTTTATGCATTCTGGCAACGTTAAGTTGCAAATAGCTCCTCCTGTAGATAAGTCAATCATTTCTTTTGTATCTTCATTAAGCCCACTAAAAATATTTGATAATTAAATGCTCATGGAAGCCATGATTCAGGACTTTCATAATCATTCCATAAAATCTATTCCATGATTGATAAAAGTTTTCTCCAATTTCTTGAAGAAAGTTTGTAACGCTGTGTTTAATCTGCATGATTTTAGTAAACGAGAAATATTTATGAATAAATTCTCGGATGCAATCTTCCCAACTTTTTATAGTGTGATTGGGAAATGATTGTAACCAAGCAAAAGCATTATCTTTCAGAGACCAGCGAAAAAGTTTAAGGAGTACAAAAGAAGGTTAGTTTGAAAGAACACACATGGATCCACATGGCCCAAAGTGATCACTTGACGGGTTCTTTCAAGCTGGCCCTAAGTCCTCGTGACAAGTCCTGAAGGCCGTTTGAAAGATGCTCGGCAGTGTAACCAAGCTTGGCATTTTACCACTAGTTTGAAAGTTGCTGCATCACCACACCCACTTATATGTGTGTGTGTGCATCATTGTGGTTTTGGAAAAGAACACATGCAATGATGGCACTCTGGCATGTGGTGTCCAACCATGTCCAGGAACCCTAGCAGCATGCTAGGATTCAACTGCAGCATGCATTGTACCACTAGTTTGAAAGATGCTGCATTACCACACCCACTTGGATGTGTGTGTATCAGTGTGCATCATTGTGGTTTTGGATAAGTACACATGGAATGATGCCACTCCAGCATGTGGTGTTCTTTTCATAAACCACATGGATCCACTAGATGGCATTGCATGTGTGTTCTTTTCATAAACCACATGGATCCACTGATGTTATTGCATGTGCGTTCTTTTCATAAACCACATGGATCCACTAGATGTCATTATATATGTGTTCTTTTCATAAACCACATGGATCCACTAGATGTCATTGCATGTGTGTTCTTTTCCTAAACCACATGGATCCACTAGAGTCATTGCATGTGTGTTCTTCTCATAAACCACATGGATCCACTAGATGTCATTGTATATATGTGTGTGTATTAGTGTGCATCATTGTGGTTTTGGAAAAGTACACATGGAATGATTCCACTCCAGCATGTGGTGTCCAACCATGTCCAGGAACCCTAGCAGCATGCTGGGATTCAACTACAGCATGCATTGTATCACCAGTTTGAAAGATGTTGCATCACCACACCCACTTGGATGTGTGTGTATTAATGTGCATCATTGTGGTTTTGGAAAAGAACACATGCAATGATGCCACTCCAGCATGTGGTGTCCAACCATGTCCAGGAACCCTAGCAGCATGCTGGGATTGAACTGCAGCATGCATTCTACCACCAGTTTGAAAGATGTTGCATCACCACACCCACTTGTATGTGTGTGTATCACTGTGCATCATTGTGGTTTTGGAAAAGAACACATGCAATGATGCCACTCCAGCATGTGGTGTCCAACCATGTCTAGGAACCCTAGCAGCATGCTGGGATTCAACTACAGCATGCATTCTACCACTAGTTTGAAAGATGCTGCATCACCACACCCACTTGGATGTGTGTGTATGAGGGTGCATCATTGTGGTTTTGTAAAAGTACACATGGAATGATCCCACTACATCATGTGGTGTCCAACCATGTCCAGGAACCCTAGCAGCATGCTAGGATTCAACTGCAGCATGCATTCTACCACAGGTTTAAAAGATGGTGCATCACCACACCCACTTGGATGTGTGCGCGTGTGCATCATTGTAGTTTTGGAAAATAACACATGCAATGATGGCACTCCGGCATGTGGTGTCCAACCATGTCCAGGAACCCTAGCAGCATGCTGGGATTCAACTGTAGCATGCATTGTACCACCAGTTTGAAAGATGCTGCATCAGCACACCCACTTGGATGTGTGTGTATCAGTGTGCATCATTGTGGTTTTGGAGAAGTACACATGAAATGATGCCACTCCAGTATGTGGTGTTCTTTTCCTAAACCACATGGATCCACTAGATGGCATTGCATGTGTGTTCTTTTCATAAACCACATGGATCCACTGATGTCATTGCATGTGTGTTCTTTTCATAAACCACATGGATCCACTAGATGTCATTGCATGTGTGTTCTTTTCATAAACCAGATGGATCCACTAGATGTCATTGCATGTGTGTTCTTTTCCTAAACCACATGGATCCACTAGAGTCATTGCATGTGTGTTCTTTTCCTAAACCACATGGATCCACTAGAGTCATTGCATGTGTTGTTCTTTTAATAAACCACATGGATCTACTATATGTCATTGTATGTGTGTATCAGTGTGCATCATTGTGGTTTTTGAAAAGTACACATGGAATGATGCCACTCCAGCATGTGGTGTCCAACCATGTCCAGGAACCCTAGCAGCATGGTAGGATTCAACTGCAGCATGCATTGTATCACTAGTTTGAAAGATGCTGCATCACCACACCCACTTGGATGTGTGTGGGTGTGCATCATTGTGGTTTTGGAAGAGAACTCATGCATTGATGCCACTCCAAGATGTGGTGTTCAACCATGTCTAGAAACCCTAGCAGCATGCTGAGATTCAACTATAGCATGCATTGTACCACCAGTTTTTAAAGATGCTTCATCACCACACCCACTTGGATGTGTGTGTGTATCAGTGTGCATCATTGTGGTTTTGGAGAAGTACACATGGAATGATGCCACTCCAGCATGTGGTGTTCTTTTCCTAAACTACATGGATCCACTAGATGGCATTGCATGTGTGTTCTTTTCATAAACCACAAGGATACACCGATGTCATTGCATGTGTGTTCTTTCAAACTAGCCCTAAGTCTACGACCTTTCAGCTTATCACCAAATCTTGTCGTAGACCTTCGTCATGTGCAGAAGGTCTCTAAAATAATGAGTGTGCATCTTTTTAGCTCGGCCTTCTTGCCCCCCACCAGCTCCTGATGCCCCTAACGAGGAAAAGAATGTTTATTTGACTCGTCAGGAGGACCAGAACTTAGTTCATTGTGGCATACTGTATGTGCTAGAGCCAGAACTTTGAAAGCATTTCGAAAATGGCAATGCCTTTGATACCATGGGTGAATTGAAAATTATTTTCGATACCCATGTTTCCATAGAGAGTTATAATGCTTATGAAAAGTTCTTGAGCTGCATGATGGAAGAGAACAACTTCGTTAGTGAGCATGTACTCAAAATGTCTGGGTACGCTGATTAGCTTGTGTCCTTGGGAATAACGATTCTAAAAGTGCATGTGTTCCCCCATGCGTGGTTTTGGTAATTAATGACAATCTTTATGGACTTATGTTTGCATTGAGTTTTACCTGTAGGATTTGTCCATAGGCAATGCTTGAACCATATGTTGGATTCAAGGTTGGGAGAAGAAGAAAGGGAATAAGATCAAGTGTTGACCAAGGTTTCAATGAGTAATCCAGAGATTGGTCAAGTAAGAGTTGAGCCTATAGCAAGTGTCTCTTGAAGAATAAAGTTGGAGTGATATCTCTTATGTAGCTTCAAGACACCAACATAATGAAGAAATAAGAAATGATGTGCAAGTTCAAGATAAGCCATCTAGAAGAGATCATTTGCTTGAAGCTTGCCATCCTATGGTGATCATGGATATGGGAAGATGATATGACCAAAATAGAAGCTCTACCATAGTGGAGTATGGGGAGCAATTTGCAAGTCTTCACCAAGCTAGTGCAATCAAGAAAGGTGTTCCATCTTGAGGTGGAGAAGACCGTCATCATCAAGATCAAGTGGAATATGCACAAGGCAACGGTATGTTATTGATAGGGTTTCCTTCTTACCGGTCTCGTGGTGTTAGTTGGAGAGACCGGTTTACAGAATAGTTAGTCGTACTATCAACAGGGGATCTCGAGTGAGTAACTTGATCATATCCTTCGGAGAGAGCTCAAACCTTTGCATACTTGGCAACATCTTTCTTGGTTATTATTTGGTTCTTATCCATGAGGATATTTTGAGCTTGTTTTAAACTTCATGACAAGCTCAAGTTCATTGAAAATGGATTTCATATGCATTCTCTATTGCGTTTTCGAAATTGGAGGTTTTACCAGTTTGTCTTTTAGAGATTGGTAAAACCTTACATTATTTGGTTCTTATCCATGAGAGGATTTAGATCTTGTATTAATCTTCATGACAAGCCCAAGTTCAACAAAAACGGATTTCATATGCACTCTCTTTTGTGTTTTCAATATTGGAGGTTTTACAGGTTGTCTTTTATAGATAGGTTAAACCTTTCATCATTTGGTTCTATCCTCCCTTGCTAGACTATGATGGTTCCCTGCATGATCTTGTAGAGAATTTTTCCCTCATTAAAACGAGCCCAAGATAATCAAAATCGGAGTCCGGATGCAAAAGTTATGAGTGTTTTCCTATTGCTGTTTCTGTCAGTTTTGCCTTGGCCGGAATGTCCGGGGTGAAAACGTCAGACACTCCGGTATCACGCATAAATCTCAGTTTTCAGTGTCGTTGTTGTTCTCTCATATGCCATATTGCAAACCACCCGGAAACTGGCCGGAATGTCCGTCCCGTGTGCTCCAGAGCTCCAACGGTTGGATTTTGGAGGACATATATAAGGGGCCCTTCTTCCCCAACGGTTAGATAACCTTTCTTGCAAGTTTTCCCCTCCATTGTTGACCTTCTTGAGCTTGCTATCCCTCAATCCCTCCTATGATTCTTGCATATTCTTGAGGTATTTGAAAGAGGAGATCTAGATCTACAATCCCACCAATCAATCTCTCCTCTAAGTGAGGGGAACATCTTGGGATCTAGATCTTGGAGTCTTTCGTGGATTTCCTCCATTGTTCTTCCTCTCTTATTCCCCATAAGCTTTTCTATCTTTGGTGGAATTTGGGAGAGAAGGACTTGAGCACTTCTTGTGTTCTTGCCATTGCATTTGGTGCATCGGTTTGGGTTCTTGGTGAGGATTAGATTGGGTGAAAGGTGAGAAGCCTTTTACTCTTGGGTTCTTGGAACCCTTGACGGTTTGGTTGTATTGCAGGTTTGTGGATTACTTGGGGCCTCCAATTAAATTATGAATATCTCCCCAAGCTTGTTTGTTGGGAGCCTCCAATTGAGTTGTGGAGAAGTGCCCCAACCTTGTGAGAGGTTACGGATTGCCACTGACAAAAGCACCGATAGTGGAAGTGTGGATCGATCCCGTTGGGGTGAGATTCATAGGAGAACAAGGGAGGACTTTTGTGGCGTTGGTGGTTTGAACCACCCCCTCTCCAAACGAGACGTACTCCATTGGGAGGAACTCGGTAAAACATCATCGTCTCCACGTTCCTCGGTTATCTCTATACTCGAGATGTTAGTTATGCACCTTACTTTGTGATAGCCTTCGTGCTTGAAGTATATATCTTGCTATCACATAGTATATATAGGTTTTGTGCTTGACAAAGTAAATGCTAGTTTTATTCTGCCTTTATTAAGCCCATCTCGTAAAAGTTTTAAACCGCCTATTCACCCCCCCTTTAGGCGACATTTGTGTCCTTTCAATTGGTATCAGAGCCCGATCTCTCATTTTAGGCTTCACCGCCTTGAGATTAAAGATGTCAGATAGAGGATTAGTGCATGATGACACTTTCATATTCGATGGCACAAATTATGATGTTTGGAAGTCTCGTATGCTTATTCAATTTCGGGCCATGGGCCCAAATTTGGAGAGGATTGTAGATATAGGTTTTTCTCCTCCAATGGATTTTCGGAATCTATCTTGTGAGGATGAGAAAAACTTATATCTTAATGCTCAAGCTTCTAATGTGCTTGTTAATGCTTTGAGCTATGTAGTTACTTATTCAATCATACCTTTTTGGAGTGCTCATGAGTTATGGACAAAACTTCAAGATAAATATGATGTGTCCAACATTATTGAGGATGATTATGTTGCTTCCACTTTCGGTCAAGATGAGTTCTCATCTTCTGCCACTTCACCAACATGTGATTTTTCACAAGGTAAAGATATGGTGAGTGGAGAAATTGCAATGTGGATAGTGAGCTTACTACTTGTCATCCTTCATCTCTATCTAGTTGCGATGGTCTATCATTGGACCCTAACACTTGTATCACCCAAAACTCCTTATATGCTTGTGTTGGTAGTCCTTGCATATCATGTAGAAATGTCTTGAACAAATCTTATGATGATATGCTTGTGTCGTCTTGTTGCCATGATAAAAATACTTCTATTTCCTCTAGTGCTTGTGTTGCTAACCATGTAGAGGAAAACAAATATTCTTTTATACAAGACAAGATCTTGAATGAAGTTTCAAATAATTCATCATCATCAACATCATCATCTCATGGTACCCACCTATGCCTTATGGCTAGGGATTCAAAGGTAACTCCTACTTTGGAATCTAATACCTCTTGTGATGATGAGGATAAGGATAATGAGGAAGAAGAATTGGATATTGATGATTTATATGAAAAGGGTGAGATGGTTTATCATGCTCTTGTTAAGAATAATATTGCCTGCTCTAACTCCGTTGATATCTTGGACCTTGCTATTAAGAGCAAAGAACATATTGATAAGTTAGAAGCACAAATTGAGGAGCATGAGCACTCCATTGATAAAATTAGTAGCCTTGAGCATGAGTATGCTAATCTAATTGGACATCTAAATGAAGCTCTTGAAGAGGAACAAACCACTAAGGAATCTCTTGAGGAGACTTTTGCTCTAGAGCTGTCTAGAGTGAAGGAATCTCATGATAGAGGTCTTGAGGTGGCTAGTGATCTCAAAAGTAAAAAGGATGAGCTTCAAGTTTCTTATGCTAAACTCCTTGAGGATTTTGAGCACCTCAAAAATGGCTCTAGGGTCATCAAGGGTGATCTCATCAAACTCACCGAGTCACATGAGCAACTTAAAGCCTCTTACTCAAAAGAGCTTTCGAAGTTGCCCTCGCCTATTGCAATTAATTATGATGCTTGTGCTACTAACTCTATTTCTTGTGAAGCATCTATTTTGAAGGAGAATGTTGAGCTAAAGACTCAACTTGCTTTGCTAACTAGCAAGTATGGGATCTTGGAAGAAAGTCATGGTAAGCTATCAAGCTCTCATGAGGATCTTCCAGCATCCCATGCTAGTCTAAAGTTAGCTCATAAGGCTAGTTGTACAAAGGTAATGTCGTGGTGTGGAACACGGTAGTACCATCTGGTGATACGTCCAAAACGTATCTACTTTCCTGAACACTTTTGCTATTGTTTCTCCTCTAAACTTGTGTGATTTGGATGCAACTAACACGGACTCACGTTGTTTTCAGCAGAATTACCTTGGTGTCTAGTTTTTGTGCAGAAAATCAACTATCAGGTAAAATCCCGGAAAATATGTCAAAAATCCTATTTCACCAGAAGACTCATGGAGCCAGAATACGAGACGGAGTGGGGCTGGGGCCTGGCCACATCACTGGCAGCTTAGGGGTGGTCTTGCCTTCACCCCCTCGGTCTCCCCCTTTGCCTATAAGTTGCCTCTTGACCTAAAAACCAAGGGGGGTTCGAAGTTTTTCCAAAAAGAGTTCCGCTCTGCCACCACCACCATATTTCACGATTCAAAACCAGAAACTCCGTTCTAGCACCCTGCCGGGACGGGGAATTGGAGGAGATCATCGCCATCATCATCACCATCGCTTCTCCATCGACCATCCATGTTTCCCCCATCTATGAGTGAGTAATCCCCCACTGTAGGCTATGGGGATGGTAGGGATTGGATGAGATTGTTCATGTAATGGCATCGGATTGTTAGGGCTTGGTGCCTACTATCTACTATTAGTGCTTTTTGACTTTGTTGCAACTTGTTATGCTTAATGCTTGTCACTAGGGTCCGAGTGCCATGATTTCAGATCTGAACATGTTATTGATTCATTATGATAGTATTGTTTATGGTCTTACCTGCAAGTTGTATACACACGTTATTGTCCAGAACCAAAGGCCCCGAAGTGAATTGTGGGATAACGGAGGAATGGCTTTGATGTGAGGATCACATGTGTTCACGGAGTGTTAATGCTTTGCTCCGGTGCTCTATTAAAAGGAGCACCTTAATTGCCAGTAGTTCCCTTGAGGCCCCGCTACAAATGGGCTGGCAGGACAAAAGATGTTGTGCAAGTTCTCATTGCGAGCATGTATGACTATATATGGAGCACATGCCTATGATTATTTAGTACCTGGATGCTTTATCTTATTTATCTGCAAATGCCCTATGTTTTGATTGCCATGTGAATTGTCTTGTCCATGCAATGCCCGTCCATCCATCCCTGTGCCTACCGCGCTTTAATCCTACTGTTTACTGCAATTGTTACTACTATCTTTGCCTTTACTATTGCTATTACTTTACTATTCCTACTACAAAACTGTTGCTACTGATAAACTGTTGTGAGCAAGATTGTTTCCAGATGCAGCTGAATTGACAACTCAGTTGTTAAGGCTTATAAATATTCTTTGGCTCCCCTTGTGTCGAATCAATAAATTGGGTTTCACTTTCCTCGAAAATACTGCGATACACCCCTATACTTGTGGGTCATCAAGACTATTTTCTGGCGTCGTTGCCAAGGAGCATAGCTTTATTTATCAAGTCCACTTGGAATCATTATTGTTCGCTGCCATCCATCCATCATGGGTAAGTCTCGTGATGGCAAGGTTCCTATTTTACCATCCACTACAAGAAGAGGTACGGTTCTGAACACCTCGGTTGCTCTTGATTCATCATCTATTATGAGTAAGTTCCTTACACCACCACATACACATGCTACACACGCTTCTGCTACTACTGAATCTGAAACTTCTGATACTTATGATGTTGCTTCTACTGTGCTTGATAAGAGTGGTTCATTAGGTCCTTTGCTAGATGCTACGATTGCTAGAACTATAGCTGGAAATACTGAAACACCTAATGAAGACACTACTACACCTGTTAGTTCACCTGAGTCTAGAGAGAGCTATGATATTGAAGACGGTTATATTGAGATGACCGATGAATTTATTAAAGAATGTCAAAACACCCATGATAGGAGTGCTGCTAAGAGTCTCCTTGAGAGGCGTACTATTAAACCCAAATTGTCTCCTAATGCTAAGTTTGCTGCATCTCCCATAAACATTAAAAATAAAGATTATGATTTTGTCGTCGGATTGATGACAAGTACGCCATGAGGGGGTCCTCGAGGCGTGCGGAAGAGAGGGGTGTGAGACGTACGGTGTTCTGGGATGGTGAGCACACAAGTTTACCCAGGTTCGAATCCGTCGGCTTTGGACAGATCCTACTCCTGCTAGCAATCCAGTAATACGGCAAAGCCGGAATATGGGTTACAAGGGTTTCGCCTGTGTGAGTTGAAATTGTAGACTATTGAGGTGTGCCCTAAAGGCTCTCCCTAGGATGGCTTATATAGATATCCGGCCTAGGGTTTACAGGAGAGATCAATCCGGCTACAACTGAGAGTCGGTTACAGAGTACATCTTGAACTACAAGTAACATTGTGGGCCTAAGTTGGTAAGTCTTCTGGGCCTTCCCGTAGCCGGATTGGACTCCGTCTTTCTCCCTGACTGGGCCGCCCGTGAAGCAATGCTCTAACCCGAAGTGGGCCACCCTAGTCAGTGAGGAACTGTGAGGATACCCGGAAAGTATATCCCCAATAGCAGCCCCCGGAGGCCTCCAAGATCCAAAGTTGGATTTATCATTGTCTAGCTTGATCTTCGGCTTGCAGAATCTTGAAGGGTTCCTGAAACTTCACAACAAAAAATACGATCCGGGTCTTAAAAATAAGTCGGACCTATGAGTAGGTTACTCGGATTTTCCAACTCGATTTTAAACTAAGCCGAAACTTGGTCTCTAACGCCACCTGACACAAGCATGGTCAAGTCACGTCATCTGACAGGCGTTCCGTCAGCATGACCGTTTAGTGGGTCCGCGGTTCACGGAACCGAGGCGCCGTTTCAATGGGTGCGTGGAGATCGAGGCGACGTAATCATCGCGTGGGTCCTTCCCAGTTCTTTCCACGACGCGTGGCGGTTACACTGTAGCATTTGCACAAATCCTTGCGCAAGTAGGTGGATATAAGGGGTTTGGATTTCTCCTTCTCCTTTCCACCAGTCCCTTGCCGTTTCCTTCCTTCCCAATCCTCCTACGTGCACAGAGCCTCCTCGTCCTCCCCCCACAGAAACTCCCAGCGCCGCCCCTTTCAGGTCATTTTCTCACCGGAGAAATGGCTTCATCTTCTTCCTCTGGTTTGGCGGCAGCGACGGCAGTGGCGACGGTGGAAGCAGCAGCAAAGAAGGAGAGCTTCCGGGGAATCTAGATCCCCTCGCCCTTAATAAGGAGGGCCTTAGGAACGTGGAGAAGGAGGGGCTTCTCGCCGTCGGCGACTGGCGGAGCGGCTTCGGGGAAACCGTCCCCAACCCACGCGACGGCGAGCGGGTCCACTTCGGCACCCATCTTGACCGAGGTCTGTCTTTTCCTCCCTCGGAGTTCTTCTCCGAGGTGATAGATCATTTCAGAGTTCAACTCCACAATCTTCCTCCCAACTCTCTCTTAGAGATGAGTGCGTATGCTTAAACTTATGAGGCTTTCTCGGCATTAGGCCGAGTTTGACTCTCTTCCGGTACTATTTCCATGTCCGGAGGAATTCCATTACTGCTAGTGTTCCTTACATCACTGGTACTATTAGCTTTTCTCTTAGACGCGACCAGGCTTATCCCAAGATTCTAGCTAGTGATTCGGTCAAATAATGGCCGGCCACTTTTTCTATCATAGGGATATTCCAGCTCCCGACAAAGCTACTGCTTTGCCAGTTTTTGTTGACGGAGCTGCCACGGCCTAGCCTTCCTGGGACAAGGCTGCTCCGGCTCTTTTTGACGATCTGATCCTCGCTAAGAGGCGAATCAAATATTTGATTAAGCACAATGGTCTGAAGGGATCCAACTTGGTCCAGTGCTGGGTCTCACGTCGGATCCAGTGTCAACACCCGGATTTTTAATCCCAGATGCCCGTTATGCCATACCTCGCAATCCCAGGATTACCATTTTTGCGAGACATAACGGATTGGATATCATAGTACATCATCCATTACAAACCATACATAAGGTTTTACACAAATAAGGATCTCATGATCCAGTCTTTAATACAACAAGCGGCGAAATAAGCGATAGCGTGGCGATGGGGTCCATCTTGAGTACGAGCAATGCTGACGAAGGCAGATAGTCCTAGTTATCATAGTCGTCCTGCTGACCATCATCTTGATACTCTCCTTCATAGTCTGGCCATGATAATAGCCAGGGATAAAAGCCATGAGTACTCTTTAAGTACTCGCAAACTACTACTAGCAAGGGTTATAATCTTAAGTTAAAGTATGGAATTTAAAGAATAACTATCAAGTTAAGTTTGAAACCTAAGCTGAGTTCTGAAACAAGAAAAGATAAAATAAAAGTCTAGAATCACTTAAGTTGGGAAGCTATTTTCATCTACACAACCCTGTTGTGGTCAAGTCGAGGTTCAGCATTCAATTCAAGTTATTTAGAAAACATCTGACAACGAAACAGTATGGCCATTCCAACTGTCCATAACCGCGGACGCGGCTATTCGAATAGTTTGACACTCTGCAGAGGTGGTACACTTTCACCACAAGATTCGATACATCTGTCAGGGATAACCCTGAATCATCATACTTAGTATGCAGATAATCAAACATAACCTTCCCTTTACACACCCTAGTACAAGCACCTCTCCTATGAGCATGGCCTCCCAACCATGATCATCAGTCATCTTGGGCACTGCATAGGTGGACATCATTGAGAGGTAGCCTCAGCTCAAACCTCTCCCGTGAGGGAACTAATACTAATGCATATAAATTTCCGGCTAAGCCTTACCCAATTCAGGTAATGTGGTTGTACGGTAAATTTGGAATGGTATCGCATCCGAATCCAACCATCAGTTTTATAAAAAGGGTTAAGGCTCATGCCTCATCATTTTCATCATCATGAACCAATTGTGTTTCTCAACACATGTCAAAACATCTCAATAGAATGACTCATCATTCCAAGGTTTTCATAACTCATTTTCACCAAGTGTTCCCTTCTAAAAAATGACTCAAGTTTGATCTATTCTAAAACATTAGGTTAAGAGTGTTCACTAAGGTGGAAAGGTGGGATCAATCTCATGCCATAGAATGACATCTAAAGGTTTCTAAGTAGGTCAAGTTTTATACTCTTTATGCTACCTTCAAATTTAATTAAAGAACTTTGTGTAAGCTAAGGGGGTGTGATCAAAGTATGCTTAAGGCATCTTTACTAAACTAGCTAGTTTTATTCTAGCTTGCTACACTAGCTTACTAAAGCATGTTTGCAAGGGTTAGCTTGCCACTAAAAGCTTGCTACAATATCTTGCCTTGGTTGGTGCAGTGGTTGAAGTTTTCTTCTTCTTCTTCGTCTTCTTGGTAGAACTCCTCCTCCTCGAAGGCTTGGTCGGTACTATCGTCTATAAATATATAGGGAGTGCACAATCACCAAACAATACTTAACTTGGGCTAAGTAGTATTCTAAACCACACAATTGATGATCTATTATCATCCCAAACATCATAAGTTTTAATTCAATATTTTCAACCTTTTTATTTTGGAAAAGTAATTTCTACTCATTGAAAAATTAACTACAATTTAATATTCACCACTAAAACATGAGATCATGTGGACACGTGTCCTCACCACATATTCTAACATGTGGGAATGAGATTTAAAGGTTGGATTAATATTACTTTGGTTTAAGTTTATTATTTAATGATTTAAAGTGACTAGAAATGCCTATATAGCATTATTTTGGTACTAGTCCAAAGTCACTGCCTGTAAACCTTAATATTATTACATATTTGGATAGATATGATGAAATGTGATTTTTGAGAGTTGGAATCAACTCAAAAGCTAACTTGGTTGATTTTATAAAAATGTTTCAAGTTGCAAAAGCTTCTGTCTTCTTATTTTTATTAGGAGAAATCTATAACTCTAAATGAATTAAATCCAACGGGCTTGGATAGATCTTTTCAATACCTTTCAGAAAAAATTGGTTTCATGCAATTTGGATTTGTCAAACTCACAGAATTGAATTTTGAAACACTGGACAGAAACTATATTCTAACTAAAAAGAAAAATCTAGATTTGAATCTACGGGCTTATGCAAAGGAAATGGGCGGCCCGGTGGCCTGCTGCACGGGCTCGGTGACAGGGGGTCCCACCACTGTGGGGCTGCATGCAATTAGAGGCTAGATCGACGGTTGAGGGTCGCGTCGACTGACGCATGGTCGTCGAGCTCTAACCCTAAGCGGTCGGTGAGGGTGCATGGGGCGTGCAGGCTCCAGCGGGTTGGCGAGGCGAACAAAGTGGAAGACGACGGCGGTTCTCTGTACAAGCTGGCGCTTCTGGGATGGCATGGATCAACGGCGCCCTTCTCCTCCGAGGCGGCTCCGCTGCAATTCGTCCCCGGTGCTCGGCGGCTCCGCTGGCTGTGGGAGTGAGAGTGAGAGGTGGGGATGAGAATGGTGTGAAGAGAGCTTGGGAGAGGCCTCCTTATATAGGCGGCGAAGGGTGCGATCGGCATGGTGAGCTCGGCGTGGGCGAGCTGCGAGCTAAGGGCATGGGCGAGTAGGCGGACGATGGCCGGCCTCTGGCGATCCTCTATGGCTTGATGGCGCGGCAAGGCTATCTCTATTGGTGAGGCGGGCGGTGCCTTTGGCGTGGCCCGGTGTTCGACAGCGTTCCTCGGGGCTGCTGGTCGCGAGGCTGCGAACAAGGATGTCTGGGCGGTTGTTGGGCCTGCTGCGGGTGCTGCCATGCAAGGCTAGGGCTTGGCGAGGTTGGTGCTGCTCTGGCGGGCGCGGCGCTTCGGGTGATCGGCATGGCAGACAGAGACATGGGCGCGAGCAACTAGGGGTAGTCCTCCGCTCGATTTTGGTCGGGGGCTGGTCGAGGCGGTGCGGTGTGATGGCGCCTGTCTGCCAGCGGGCGAAGGAGAGCCCGGAGCGGCTTTGTGCGAGCTGTCCATGGTCGACCTGGCGCATGGCGTCGGGCGGCTTGGCACTGGAGCAGCTAGGGGAGAGGGAGAGAGAGCTAGGGCAGGGGTTTGAGCTAGGGGGGACAGGGGGACAAGGTTAGGCACAAATGATGACCAAGATCACTGCTCAAAACAGTGTTTTAAATTTGGCCAGATTTGTGCACACAAGCTGTTTGATGAAATGGCCGCAAGAGAAGAAGTTTTGAATTTTGAGTTCAAAATTTTTGGGTGATCTCCACTATTGCTAGGTAGTCTCTGGTTGCAAGGGTTTTGAAAATGGAGCTCAGATACATGGTTTTTGAAATAGGGGTGATCTATGCATATGCATTAGATTCAATTTTAAACTGTCATTTAAAATAGTTTACAGAAGGTTTTTAGAAGATCAAAAGGTGGGCCTTGGTACCTCATTATGTGTACTAGCAAGGGGTGTAAAGATCCATAATTGTTTCTGTTAAGAATTGAGTACTAGGAATAGCCAAAGTAGGCATGAGCATTAAATTTGTCAAAATGACCATTCCTTTATTTTAATTCTTTTTTATTTGATTTATTTTAGGAAAAGTTTGGGAATGATGTAGATGATGTTTAAATCACCTAAGAAACATTTTTGAAGCAAAGGATCACACAATTATGGCAATTCCAAACAACTCCTATTTTAAATGCACACATATATGAATGCTTTCATTTTAATTATGGAAAAGTTTTTGTTAATCCTAAATTTGGATTATTTGATCTTTGATAAGCTTGGATTGTAGTTTTGGGATGTTACATCCAGCCACTTCAGTACCACGGAACCCGACTGATGCACTCCATCACGTCGTCTCCAACAGACTCTCTCCACATCAGCTCCAAAGCCTACACCACTCAAGGCTACATAAGCCAAATCAAGTGGATGATCAAGGAGCGGATCGAGAGGAGAATTCCGGAGGTTTCTCTGGACATGCACACGGCGGAAAACCCCGTGGTGCCGGTAAGCTTCCATCATCACACCTTTTATGTGTTTCAATTTTCGAGTTATACTGCAATACTGATATGTTTTTCTTCTTTTTAGCTTGCTGACATCCCCGAGTCGGAACTTGCTCCGCTCGAAGGATACCCTCCAGAGTTCTCTCAGGAGGTAGAAGTGGTCCCATTGCTGGACCTTGCGCTCAAGAAGCGCAAAGCTCCGGCAGTGGCCGTTGGCACAAAGGAGGTGCCTGTCGTGAAGAGGTAACTTTCAGTCACAACTTTCTGCCTTTGTACTTTACTCAAATTTCTTTCCGAGATGTAATGTTTCCGACTTGACTACCTTCTCAGAGCAAAATCAATCATCAAGGGCAAGGGGAAAGGGATTTCTTCGAAGCCCTTGCGTCAGACGAAGCTTACCATAGCTTCCCCTACCGTGGCTCCTCCGACTCCGGCCCCTCAACCTTCTGCAACTCCGGTGATCACTTCTTCTCCGGTGGTTGCAGAAGATCCGGCTCCTCAAATGGAGCCTGTGATCCTTGGGTCGCAAACTGACGTCACCGTGGGTGTGTCACCTCAAGATAAGGGTGAACCCTCTTCGGGTAATGATCCCTCGGCTGAAGTCTTCGCCGAAAACCTCCTCAGCAATCCGGGACTTGCCAAGTTTGGCCTGTCTCGGAAATCTGCAGAGGAGATCCAGCGGCTAGCCAGGCAAGTCCTGGATAAAAGCCATTTATCCCCCGAGGAGGAAGCACAAGAAGCAGAGGACGTCAAGTTCTCTGACCTTCTCGCTCAAGTCCGCCTTCGTGACGAGAGGATTAGGACTAGCGAGCTTCCAACAGCCCCAGTGATCCCTCTTACTCTTGCCGAGAAGGTGGCCGCTAAAGTGAACGCGGGTTTAGATAAACTCACCCACGAGCAATATGTAAGTCGGAATTCTAACTCTTGTTTTTTCCATTATGTTATATCATATCCTCTAGCCCCCAAGCATGAAGTAGGATATAGAATCCGAGTTTATGCTTCATTAGGATGCCAAAGAACGAACTAGTGTAGACCCCAAGGCTCGTGCTGATATTTAGCAAAAATATTAGCCCGAGTCTTAAGTAGCTTTCTGACTTTGGGTATTCTGACTTATAGAAAGTATGTTCCTATAACCAGGAATTATTGACCAATGTCTGCAATAAGCGGAGAGAGATCAAAGCTCTCCGGCTTAAAAATGCTGAGCTTAAAGTCACCAAGGATGAAGCCGAAGGTAAACATTCTGAGACTCAAACCTTGTCTTTGTTATTTGCAATGTCGAATTTTTCTGAACTTTTGTTCTTTTTGACTTATAGCGCTGGTGAAACAATCCGTCGCCATGATTGAAGAGGCCAAGAACCTCAAGACCCTGGTGGTGGAGAACAAGGGACTTCGCCAAGAGCTGGATAAGCTTAAGGCGGATCATGAAAGGAGCATAGCTCAAGTCCTTGAATCCTCCTCCATGGCCACTGATGAGCGTGATCGCAAGATTGCTGCTCAGGATAAAATAATCTTGGATCTCAAGAATGAGCTTGGCAGAGAGAAGGACATATCCCAGGCGCTCCGGGCAGAACTCCAGAGTCTCCGGGAGGAGGAGACCAAGATTGACGACGTCATTTTTGGTACGTTCCACCTCTCTGACTTATCTTTTTCTTCGACTTCTATCAATGTCAGTTTTTTCTTAACTTTATTTTGATGCATAGGTCCTCTGAACTTGACGGACTCTTCCTCGTCCGAGCGCCGCACCCACCGGCTTACCCAAGTCGGTGATCTTCTTCATGACTACCGCCAAACCCTTGAGGATATTGGCGAGTCTCTCAGGATTCCGGACATGCCAAGCATGTCGGATTTTCAGGTGCGGGACAAGGCCAAGGAGATGTCGCAGCTTGTTCGAGACTGGAACATGTCCTACGCGCGGACTGCTGCGCAAAATGCTCTCACCATGGTCATGAGCCACCATGGAAACATGGAGATATGGCAAGTGACCAGAGGGTACTGCAAGGTAGACGAAGACGGCCAGGAGCAGGACCTTCAAGCCATCATGCACTCCTGCGCCGGATACGGGTGCCACGTAGCTGATCTGACCAGCTACGAGGTCCCCTTCTTCACCCGCGTGGATACTCTGCCTCCTCCTGCAGAATAAAACGAAGAAGTTTCCGATGATGAATGCACCAACTCGGATGCGGACATCTCGGAAAGATACCAAGGCAGAGTAACCAGCGAGCCGGCAACTCCTTCATCTCCTCCTGCATCATAGACCAGAAATTTATGTATTATTCCGGAAAAAACCTGATGCGATTGTAAATATGTAATACTTTAACTTTTGCTAGTGCTAAGCTTTTGATCTATTCAGCACTTTTCGGCTTTGAGATTTTTTTTATGTGCCTGAAATGTTTTACATAAGCACTTGTATTTTTTCGTCTCTACTTAGCGTTTATCTGGCTTTCCGCCTCGTCCCTTTCGTGAGCCGGCTAAACCTTCCGTCGGAAACTTTGCCGAGCAACGGAGCTCAATTGCTAAACCAGTTTAAACTCAAAAACAAAGCCGGCTTCTAGTACCAACAATTCACTACTCGGAAAATGCCCGCATCCAGCAATCAGACAAATAACCAAAGTAAAGACTAGAAACTTTAGAGTTATACCTGAAGGTAGCAGTTTTAGAATCGGAAATCTAAACCAGAACGAACATGAGCATAAAGTACTTTCAAGCATTCTGGGATTTTCGACTATGACATGATCATTCGGAAATAAGATGGTTTAAGAACTTCTCAGAAAAATCTTGAGGTAACCAAAACTTTTATTTCTCACAGAACATGTACATATGTATGATTACAAAGAAGGATAAACTAAGAATAAAAGGGACATAGCTGAGCAATATTCCACGGTCTGTCTAACTCATCCGGATTTGTATTGCCTCCAGCTCTCTTTCTCTTCTTAGTAGCAGGTCTTTCTTTGACTGGCCTCATGTCAGTTAAGTAGTACGATCCATTGTGCAATACTCGACTAACTAAAAAGGTCCCTTCCCATACTGGGGAAAGTTTGTGCTTTCTTTGTTGCACAAGCCGGAGAACCAAATCACCTTTATTGAAAGATATATTTCGGACTCTCTGGCTATGATACTTGCGCAACTTCTGCTGATAGGCTGTAGATATCATTTCAGCAACGACGCGAACTTCTTCGACTAAGTCGAGAACATTTTGTCAAGAAATCTCGGCATCCTCTTCAATATACGCGGCCACTCTAGGAGAAGTATGAATCAAATCACTAGGAAGAACTGCTTTTGCACCATAGACCAAGAAGAAAGGTGTGTATCCTGTTGACCTGTTTGGAGTTGTTCGTAAACTCCAAATTACAGAGGGTAGTTCCTCTGCCCAAGCCCCCGCAGCACGTCGTAGTGGTGCTTCGAGTCTCGGTTTTAGCCCTTGTAGGATTAAACCATTTGCTCTTTCGACTTGCCCGTTAGCCTGTGGATGTGCGACTGACACAATGTCAAGCCGGATATTTTGCTCGTTGCAGAATTCAACCAATTCTCCCATAGAAAAGTTACTCCCGTTGTCCGTGATAATGCTATGTGGATAACCATACCGGATTATAACATCCTCGACAAATCTCTTGGCTGTTGCTCCATCACAACTTGTGACAGGTTTAGCCTCAATCCATTTGGTGAATTTATCCACCATCACTAAGAGGTGAGTAAATCCACTTGGAGCTCGTTTAAAAGGTCCTACCATATCAAGCCCCTGCATAAAGGGCCATGTTATAGGTATTGTTCGAATCGATCAGTAGGAACATGAGCTTGCTTGGCGTACTTTTGGCAGCCTTTGCATGTCTTGACTAATCGTTCGGCATCTGCCTGAGCTGTAAGCCAGAAAAATCCGTGTCGAAAAGCTTTTGCCACTAAAGATTTGGCTGCAGCGTGGTGACCACACTCGCCTTCGTGGATTTCCCTTAAGATTTCCACTCCCTCTTCCGGAGATACACAGCGCTGAAAACCCCCAGAAACACTCCGTTTATGGATCTCACCTTTAACAATAGTATAGGCTTTTGCTTGTCGGATAATCTGTCGGCTCAGCACCTCATCTTCAGGTAATTTGCCATCTACCAAATAATCGAGGTAGGGTTGAGTCCAGCTGGGAATTATAGCCAGAACTGCTATTAAAGGTGAGTCGGATTTCGTCGGATATTCCTCATCTACTCCCTTTATTGAGGGGACTTTGAGGTGCTCTAAAAAAGCGCCATCCGGGACCTCTTTCCGCGCAGAACCTATTCGAGATAGTGCATCTGCTTCCTCATTTTCTGCTCGAGGGATGTGTTGAACTTCAAACCCTTCGAACGATTTAGATAGATCATCCACGACAGCTTTATATCCTTCCATGTGCTTATTTTCATTACAAATATCCGACACTTGTTGAGAAACAAGATCCGAATCTCCGTAACACATCAAACGTCGGATGCCAATATCCTTAGCAATCCGGATTCCATGTAGCAGTGCTTCATACTCGGCAATATTGTTTGTCGCTGTGAAGTGGATTTGCAACACTTATAACAGTTTATCTCCTTGGGGTGATTTGAGCACCACGCCAGCCCCCGAGCCCCTTCGAGCCTTAGACCTGTCGAAAAAGAGGGTCCAATATTCTGACTCAGGGAGTATCATATTCTCCTTCGTCTCTATCCAATCAGCGACAAAGTCAGCAAGGAACTGGGATTTTATTGTTGTCCGAGGTTTCTACTCAATATCAAAAGCTGAGAGCTCTATGCCCCATTTGGCGACGCGTCCTGTGGCGTCACTATTGTTGATTATATCTCTCATGGGAGCTTTGCTCACAACGGTAATTGGATGCTCCTGAAAATAGTGATGTAACTTACGAGATGCTAGAAAACACCGTAAGCCAACTTTTGATAGTGCGGATATCGCTGTTTTGATTCTGTCAGGACCTCACTGACAAAGTAAGTCGGATGCTGCACCAGGTGTTCCTGATTTTCCTCTGTTCTCTCCACAACCATGATGATACTAACGACCTTATTTGTCGCAGCAATATAAAGCAACATCGGTTCCTGAGGTTCCGGTGCTGCAAGGATAGGAGCAGATGAGAGTACTTTCTTCAGGTCTTGTAGTGCAGCTTCAGCTTCGTCAGTCCAAACAAAATCCTTGGTCTTTTTCAGGAGTTTGTATAATGGTGCGGCTCTTTCACCAAGCCGGCTAACAAATCGACTGACCGCAGCGATGCAACTAGTTAATCTTTGTACATCCTTCAAGCGAGTTGGCCTGAAAATATTGAGTATAGTCTTGATTTTGTCTCGGTTCACCTCTATGCCTCTTTGAGACACGATAAAACCTAACAATTTTTCGGCTGGTATTCCAAAGAAGCATTTCTTCGGGTTAAGCATGATGTTGTATTTTCGTAGATTGGCGTACGTTTCCTCCAAGTCGGAAATTAGTGTTTCCTTCTTTTTGGACATCACCGTGATATCATCCACGTATGCATGTACATTGCGTCTGAGTTGGTCATGGAGGCAACGTGGCATCGTGCGATGGTACGTAGCTCCTGCGTTCTTCAGCCCAAAGGGCATCATAACAAAACAGAAGGTTCCGAAAGGGGTTATGAATAAATTTTTGACTTTGTCAGATTCCTTCATCCGAATTTGGTGATAACCGGAATATGCGTCGAGAAAACAGAGGAGTTCCGAGCCTGCCGTAGAATCGATAACTTGATCAATTCTAGGCAGAGCGAACGGATCTTTTGGACAAGCCTTGCTCAAGGCAGTATAATCAACACATATCCTTAAATCAGTGGTGTCCTTTTTAGGGACCATTACAGGATTGGCCGACCACTCAGTGTGGATGATCTCTTCTATGAATCTGGCTAACTCGAGTCGTGCTAGTTCCTTAGCTATTGCCTTACACTTTTTGTCGCCAAACCGTCGTAAGGACTGTTTGACGGGTTTAGCGTTCGGGTTTACATTTAGAGAGTGCTCGGCAAGTTCCCTAGGTACTCCGGTCATGTCAGATGGCTGCCATGCGAAGATATCTTGATTTGCTTGGAGGAACTTGACGAGCATGATTTCCTATGCGCTATCTAGGCCTACCCCTATCTGGGTCACCTTGGAGGGGTCATCATACTTCAACGGCGCTTTTTTCATCTCTTCTGATGCCTTGAACTCCGGATTTGGCTTGGTCACCTCCTTCTTTGTTGCGGGCATCTTGGACGGATCTATGCTCTTCTTGATCTCCTGGTACTCCTGGGCGTGCGACGGCTTGACAAAGCGGCATTTCCATCCTCGCACTCTCGCGCTTTCTTCGGGTCTCCCCTGATGGTGATCATGCCGTTGGGACCTAGAATTTTCATCATATTGTAAATGTAACACGGACGAGCCATAAAAGCCCAGTAAGCCGGACGTCCGAATATAGCGTGGTATGCGCTCTTGAACGGGACCACTTCGAAAGAAAGTGCCTCCGTCCGATAATTCTTTTGGGTTTCAAAGGTAACATCCAAAGTGATCTCTCCCAGGGAATTAGCTTGTCTTCCTGGGACAACTCCGTGAAAAATCATAGAGCTATGGTTCAGTTGGGTCTCCGAGATCTTCATCCGGCGTAGCATTTCGACATAGAGAATATTGATGCTGCTACCACCGTCCATGAGGGTCTTGGAGAAATCATAACCGTCAATAAGTGGGTTGACGATTAAGGCGTATTTTCCTCGCCTGTGTAACTTAGGCGGATGATCATCGCGGTCAAATGTGATTGCCACTTCCGACCAGTCCAGATACTGTGGGACAGCCGGAACTATTGCATTGAGCTCGTGTAGAACTGCTTTCTTGACCTTTGCTGGTTGAGATCCGAGGAAAGTGACATAAGTGTCTTTTTTGGTGGGAAAAGTATTCTTCCTTTCCGACTTCGGATTTGAAGCATCAGCTTCCTCCATGTCGGAATCTTCCTTGGTCTCTTTGTCTTTTTCGGGATTTTTCTTTCCCTTCTTCCGCTTAGCTTTGTAGCCCGCGGTGTCATCTCTTTTGATGTTGTCATTGAAACGACATTCAGCGTTGGTGTGGGACGAGCCCCCATTGGCGTCTAGGTGATGCACACATGGGTTATTGGCAATGTCGGCCCAAGAGTAGGTTTTGCCTGGTTGTTGTTCTCCTCTACCTTGGACCCTTGATGTCCCACGGCCATGCCCGCGGCCTCCGCCACGTCCTCTAGACCCGGAAACAGTAGTAACCACCGTTGTTTCCGTGTTGGGATTTTCCTCCGAGGTGTTCTTACGTTTCTGAGCCTGTTGCTTTGTTTTTGCCGACTAAGGTACAGCTAGGACGTTGAGTAGTCCCTCTGCATCATCGTCAGTGTTTGCATATTTGCTCGTTGTTTCTATCATCTCTCCCTAATCAGTGACCTTGTCACACTTCAAACGATGACGCAGTAGACCAATTGGGAGACCTGCAATGAAAGCTTCAATCGCAGTTTGATCATTTAGTCCTTCATAGGAGTTCTTGGTGTCGGTCCATCATCCGAGGTAGTCCTGGCAAGTTTCTCTGGCTTTCTGGGTGCAACGCTATAGGTCTCCGACCGAATAGGGACTCCGATATGTGCCTTCGAAATTACAAAAGAACGCACTTTGCATGTCATACCAGTTATGGATGGTGTTCTCCGGAAGTTCATTGAGACATGATCGCGCCGTCTTCCATAACATAAGTGGGAGATATCGGGTTGCGACCAGGTTGTTTCTGCCTTTGGCAATGCAGCAAGCTTGGAAGAAGTCCTGTAGCCAGGTATCTGGCCGAGCAATGCCATCGTAGGCTTGGATATGTCTTGAGATAGAAAATCCTTCCAGGAATTTTGTAGCTCTGATGCATGGTCCAAAGCACTTTGGGCCCACGTAGAAATCATCGTTGTCATAGCACCGAGCCTCTATGTTGGAATTAATCCTATGCCTTGCATCGTTCGGGGATAGAGATCGTCCCGAATGCCGGCTGTGGCTGCGGTGCCGTGGAGCCGGACTTCGGCTTCTGCCACCACCTCCTCCGCCATGTCGTCCTCCTTGCCCTCCATGGGAGCCGTTGTGATGACTTTGTGGTGGAGAGGGTGGAGCAGCTTGACTATGACGAGCCCCCTGCCGGCTTGTACCAGCATGGTTCCCGTCGTTTCTTCGTCCGTTGTTCCCACCATGGTGAGGCTCAGCCGGACGGCTTGTGTGTTTAGGAGGTGGCATCTTTTGGCGATCCTCCTCCCATCGTTTCTCTTTATCTTCTCCCCTTCTGTTGTTAGATTCTTGTCGGGGAGGATTCGTCGGATTTAGGGCGGCAATGGCGTCTTTCTCGGCCGCCGGGGCGACGTTGCTCCAGTTAAGCGAAGTTTTGTGATGTTGTCCTGAAGATCCAGTTCTTGAATAGTTGTCTTCCCGACGTTCGGGGTGATGATACTGCGCCCGGACGTAATGGGATCTTACGCCAGCCCATGCCAGATCTGTACGACATTGGTCAGAATCTGAGACCAGTTTTTGACTTCTGGACAGGGCGACCTTTTGCTGCTCTAGTCCCTTGTTGAGTAGTTTGATACCCAAGCGGATCTCCTCCGGTCCTGGATTAGCCGATAGAATTTCTCGGGCTGCCACGGTATTCTGTAATGGTGTTGGGTATACCCACTCTTCGTTGTTATCTTTCCGTGGCTTCCCCATCTCATTTCCAAAAAGAACGGCACGGACACGTGGGAATTGGTTGTCATCTATGTGACGCTTTCGTGTCTTCTGATGCAAACGAGACATGTATTCCTTGTTTGACATGCATTTCTTTTCCACCTCGATGTTTTTGGCTTCATCAAGGAGTTGTTGACGGCGCGCTTCTAGGGCCTGCGCCCTTTCGTCCAGCTCATCCGCAGTAAGTTCTGCGGCTGTAGGGATAGGTGTAGTTAATGCGGCATCGATGAGCTTACGCGCACCCTCGGTGATCACGTGTCCATCCACCGATGCTTCTTTTTTCGGCTCGTTTGGGATAAGTGCTCCATCTGAGTCTTCTTCGTATTCCTCGGCAATCACCTCCTCTGTCAGAGGGTCTTTTGCTGGGGTCTTGTTTTTCTTATTCTTCTTCCTTGCCTTCTTGGCTGCGCCGGTAGCAAAGACGTCTTTGGGTCCGTTTCTCGGAGTCAAGCTCTGATCGGTACTTTCGGACATCTGGACTTCGGGATTATCTCCGACGTACATGTCATCCTGCGCTTTGGGAGAGTGTTCCCTAGATCCTTCATCCATGTCTTCTCCTTCTTCTGCAGCTTTGGAGTTGTACTCCTCTTCATATTCCGCGGAGAACTTTCGGGAATCTGCTGACATCATCGATTCATCCGAGGATGTGGGTACATCGGTGTTTGTTCCAATTGCCTCCAGCACCGAGTCGGTGTTTTCTCCAGCATCGGCAGAGCCGGATCCGGATCCCATGTATCCGACGAAGTGCGATGCATGCTTCCTAAGGTACCTGCGGCTTTCGCGATCATCCATATCAAAACTTTTGATGGTCTCGAGGATTGCATCTGCGCTTTTGCCTTGCAGTATCATACGTTTTAGTGTGTACCTTAGGAAAGGTCTATCTGTCCCAGTGTCGTCAGAGCCGGAATCAGTGTCGTTGATATGCTCCTCCTGGATTTTGACTTCCACGGGTGGGTCGATCTGGGATCTAGCTTCTCCAGGAAGATCCACTCCAGATTCGACTTGGACCGTAAGGTCTTCTTCAGGCTCAGATTTCTCCACTATCTCCGCAACTGGTGCGGGCTGGGTGGGATTAGTTTTTTCTGAGATCCGGAACTCTGCCGCCTCCGCGGACAAAGGGGACCCAGAAGATTCTTCTGCCTCTATCATCGCCGCTGGGGTGGGTTGGGCAGGTTCAGCGAAACCGATGTAAACATTGATCTCGCCAAAAGATATGATTGTGTAGGCAGTCACGGCCTCCCTAGCCGGAATCCAAGTCTTGTCGAGAACGACGAGAGGGATGTCGCTGCCGTAGAGGATGCGACTGACGGTGATGGTCTCGCCGATTCTGATTCTTGCAGATTCCGTTCGGAACGCAGATCCGAAGCTCACTTGCCCCACGGTGGGCGCCAACTGTTGTCGGATTGATGACAAGTACACCATGAGGGGGTCCTCGAGGCATGCGGAAGAGAGGGGTGTGAGACGTACGGTGTTCCGGGATGGTGAGCACACAAGTTTACCCAGGTTCGAATCCGCCGGCTTTGGACGGATCCTACTCCTGCTAGCAATCCAGTAATACGGTAGAGCCGGAATATGGGTTACAAGGGTTTCGCCTGTGTGAGTTGAAATTGTAGACTTTTGAGGTGTGCCCTAAAGGCTCTCCCTAGGATGGATTAAATGATGCCACTCCGGTATGTGGTGTTCTTTTCCTAAACCACATGGATCCACTAGATGGCATTGCATGTGTGTTCTTTTCATAAACCACATGGATCCACTGATGTCATTGCATGTGTGTTCTTTTCATAAACCACATGGATCCACTAGATGTCATTGCATGTGTGTTCTTTTCATAAACCAGATGGATCCACTAGATGTCATTGCATGTGTGTTCTTTTCCTAAACCACATGGATCCACTAGAGTCATTGCATGTGTGTTCTTTTCCTAAACCACATGGATCCACTAGAGTCATTGCATGTGTGTTCTTTTAATAAACCACATGGATCTACTATATGTCATTGTATGTGTGTATCAGTGTGCATCATTGTGGTTTTTGAAAAGTACACATGGAATGATGCCACTCCAGTATGTGGTGTCCAACCATGTCCAGGAACCCTAGCAGCATGGTAGGATTCAACTGCAGCATGCATTGTATCACTAGTTTGAAAGATGTTGCATCACCACACCCACTTGGATGTGTGTGTGTGCATCATTGTGGTTTTGGAAGAGAACTCATGCACTGATGCCACTCCAAGATGTGGTGTTCAACCATGTCTAGAAACCCTAGCAGCATGCTGAGATTCAACTATAGCATGCATTGTACCACCAGTTTTTAAAGATGCTGCATCACCACACCCACTTGGATGTGTGTGTGTGTATCAGTGTGCATCATTGTGGTTTTGGAGAAGTACACATGGAATGATGCCACTCCAGCATGTGGTGTTCTTTTCCTAAACTACATGGATCCACTAGATGGCATTGCATGTGTGTTCTTTTCATAAACCACAAGGATACACTGATGTCATTGCATGTGTGTTCTTTCAAACTGGCCCTGAGTCTACGACCTTTCAGCTTATCACCAAATCTTGTCGTAGACCTTCGTCATGTGCAGAAGGTCTCTAAAATAATGAGTGTGCATCTTTTTAGCTCGGCCTTCTTGCCCCCCACCAGCTCCTGATGCCCCTAACGAGGAAAAGAATGTTTATTTGACTCGTCAGGAGGACCAGAACTTAGTTCATTGTGGCATACTGTATGTGCTAGAGCCAGAACTTTGAAAGCATTTCGAAAATGGCAATGCCTTTGATACCATGGGTGAATTGAAAATTATTTTTGATACCCATGTTTCCATAGAGAGTTATAATGCTTATGAAAAGTTCTTGAGCTGCATGATGGAAGAGAACAACTTCGTTAGTGAGCATGTACTCAAAATGTCTGGGTACGCTGATTAGCTTGTGTCCTTGCGAATAACGATTCTAAAAGTGCATGTGTGCCCCCATGCGTGGTTTTGGTAATTAATGACAATCTTTATGGACTTATGTTTGCATTGAGTTTTACCTGTAGGATTTGTCCATAGGCAATGCTTGAACCATATGTTGGATTCAAGGTTGGGAGTAGAAGAAAGGGAATAAGATCAAGTGTTGACCAAGGTTTCAATGAGTAATCCGGAGATTGGTCAAGTAAGAGTTGAGCCTATAGAAAGTGTCTCTTGAAGAATAAAGTTGGAGTGATATCTCTTATGTAGCTTCAAGACACCAACATAATGAAGAAATAAGAAATGATGTGCAAGTTCAAGATAAGCCATCTAGAAGAGATCATTTGCTTGAAGCTTGCCATCCTATGGTGATCATGTATATGGGAAGATGATATGACCAAAATAGAAGCTCTACCATAGTGGAGTATGGGGAGCAATTTGCAAGTCTTCACCAAGCTAGCGCAATCAAGAAAGGTGTTCCATCTTGAGGTGGAGAAGATCGTCATCATCAAGATAAAGTGGAATATGCACAAGGCAACGGTATGTTATTGATAGGGTTTCCTTCTTACTGGTCTCGTGGTGTTAGTTGGAGACACCGGTTTACAGGATAGATAGTCATACTATCAACCGGGGATCTCGCGTGAGTAACTTGATCATATCCTTCGAAGAGAGCTCAAACCTTTGCATACTTGGCAACATCTTTCTTGGTTATTATTTGGTTCTTATCCATGAGGATATTTTGAGCTTGTGTTAATCTTCATGACAAGCTCAAGTTCATTGAAAATGGATTTCATATGCATTCTCTATTGCGTTTTCGAAATTGGAGGTTTTACCAGTTTGTCTTTTAGAGATTGGTAAAACCTTACATTATTTGGTTCTTATCCATGAGAGGATTTAGAGCTTGTATTAATCTTCATGACAAGCCCAAGTTCAACGAAAACGGATTTCATATGCACTCTCTTTTGTGTTTTCAATATTGGAGGTTTTACAGGTTGTCTTTTATAGATAGGTTAAACCTTTCATCATTTGGTTCTATCCTCCCTTGCTAGACTATGATGGTTCCCTGCATTATATTGTAGAGAATTTTTCCCTCATTAAAACGATCCCAAGATAATCAAAATCGGAGTCCGGATGCAAAAGTTATGAGTGTTTTCCTATTGCTATTTCTGTCAGTTTTGCCTTGGCCGGAATGTCCAGGGTGAAAACTTCAGACACTCCGGTATCACGCATAAATCTCAGTTTTCAGTCGTATGGTTGCCATTATGTATGCCATATTGCAAACCACCCGGAAACTGGTCGGAATGTCCGGCCCGTGTGCTCCAGAGCTCCAATGGTTGGATTTTGGAGGACATATATAAGGGGCCCTTCTTCCCCAACGGTTGGATAACCTTTCTTGCAAGTTTTCCCCTCCATTGTTGACCTTCTTGAGCTTTCTATCCCTCAATCCCTCCTATGATTCTTGCATATTCTTGAGGTATTTGAAAGAGGAGATCTAGATCTACAATCCCACCAATCAATCTCTCCTCTAAGTGAGGGGAACATCTTGGGATCTAGATCTTGGAGTCTTTCGTGGATTTCCTCCATTGTTCTTCCTCTCTTATTCCCCCATAAGCTTTTCTATCTTTGGTGGAATTTGGGAGAGAAGGACTTGAGCACTTCTTGTGTTCTTGCCATTGCATTTGGTGCATCGGTTTGGGTTCTCGATGAGGATTAGATTGGGTGAAAGGTGAGAAGCCTTTTACTCTTGGGTTCTTGGAACCCTTGACGGTTTGGTTGTATTGCAGGTTTGTGGATTACTTGGGGCCTCCAATTAAGTTATGAATATCTCCCCAAGCTTGTTTGTTGGGAGCCTCCAATTGAGTTGTGGAGAAGTGCCCCAACCTTGTGAGAGGTTACGGATTGCCACTGACAAAAGCACCGATAGTGGAAGTGTGGATCGATCCCGTTGGGGTGGGATTCACAGGAGAACAAGGGAGGACTTTTGTGGCGTTGGTGGTTTGATACCACCCCCTCTCCAAACGAGACGTACTCCATTGGGAGGAACTCGGTAAAACATCGTCGTCTCCACGTGCCTCGGTTATCTCTATACCCGAGATGTTAGTTATGCACCTTACTTTGTGATAGCCTTCGTGCTTGAAGTATATATCTTGCTATCACATAGTATATATAGGTTTTGTGCTTGACAAAGTAAATGCTAGTTTTATTCTGCCTTTATTAAGCCCATCTCGTAAAAGTTTTAAACCTCCTATTCACCCCCCCCCCCCCCCCCTTTAGGCGACATTTGTGTCCTTTCAATTGGTATCAGAGCCCGATCTCTCATTTTAGGCTTCACCGCCTTGAGATTAAAGATGTCAGATAGAGGATTAGTTCATGATGACACTTTCATATTCGATGGCACAAATTATGATGTTTGGAAGTCTCGTATGCTTATTCATTTTCGGGCCATGGGCCCAAATTTGGAGAGGATTGTAGATATAGGTTTTTCTCCTCCAATGGATTTTCGGAATCTATCTTGTGAGGATGAGAAAAACTTATATCTTAATGCTCAAGCTTCTAATGTGCTTGTTAATGCTTTGAGCTATGTAGTTACTTATTCAATCATACCTTTTTGGAGCGCTCATGAGTTATGGACAAAACTTCAAGATAAATATGATGTGTCCAACATTATTGAGGATGATTATGTTGCTTCCACTTTCGGTCATGATGAGTTCTCATCTTCTACCACTTCACCAACATGTGATTTTTCACAAGGGTGAGTGGAGAAATTGCAATGTGGATAGTGAGCTTACTACTTGTCATCCTTCATCTCTATCTAGTTGCAATGGTCTATCATTGGACCCTAACACTTGTAGCACCCAAAACTCCTTATATTCTTGTGTTGGTAGTCCTTGCATATCATGTAGAAATGTCTTGAACAAATCTTATGATGATATGCTTGTGTCGTCTTGTTGCCATGATAAAAATACTTCTATTTCCTCTAGTGCTTGTGTTGCTAACCATGTAGAGGAAAACAAATATTCTTTTGTCCAAGACAAGATCTTGAATGAAGCTTCAAATAATTCATCATCAACATCATCATCTCATGGTACCCACCTATGACTTATGGCTAGGGATTCAAAGGTAACTCCTACTTTGGAATCCAATACCTCTTGTGATGATGAGGATAAGGATAATGAGGAAGAAGAATTGGATATTGATGATTTATATGAAAAGGGTGAGATGGTTTATCATGCTCTTGTTAAGAATAATATTGCCTGCTCTAACTCCGTTGAAATCTTGGACCTTGCTATTAAGAGCAAAGAACATATTGATAAGTTAGAAGCACAAATTGAGGAGCATGAGCACTCCATTGATAAAATTAGTAGCCTTGAGCATGAGTATGCTAATCTAATTGGACATCTAAATGAAGCTCTTGAAGAGGAACAAACCACTAAGGAATCTCTTGAGGAGACTTTTGCTCTAGAGCTGTCTAGAGTGAAGGAATCTCATGATAGAGGTCTTGAGGTGGCTAGTGATCTCAAAAGTAAAAAGGATGAGCTTCAAGTTTCTTATGCTAAACTCCTTGAGGATTTTGAGCACCTCAAAAATGGCTCTAGGGTCATCAAGGGTGATCTCATCAAACTCACCGAGTCACATGAGCAACTTAAAGCCTCTTACTCAAAAGAGCTTTCGAAGTTGCCCTCGCCTATTGCAATTAATTATGATGCTTGTGCTACTAACTCTATTTCTTGTGAAGCATCTATTTTGAAGGAGAATGTTGAGCTGAAGACTCAACTTGCTTTGCTAACTAGCAAGTATGGGATCTTGGAAGAAAGTCATGGTAAGCTATCAAGCTCTCATGAGGATCTTCTAGCATCCCATGCTAGGCTAAAGTTAGCTCATAAGGCTAGTTGTACAGAGGTAATGTCGTGGTGTGGAACACGGTAGTACCATCGGGTGATACGTCAAAAACGTATCTACTTTCCTGAACACTTTTGCTATTGTTTCTCCTCTAAACTTGTGTGATTTGGATGCAACTAACACGGACTGACGTTGTTTTCGGCAGAATTACCTTGGTGTCTAGTTTTTGTGCAGAAAATCAACTATCAGGAAAAATCCCGGAAAATATGTCAAAAATCCTATTTCACCAGAAGACTCATGGAGCCAGAATACGAGACGGAGTGGGGCTAGGGCCTGGCCACATCACCTGGCCGCGCCAGGGGGTGGTCTTGCCGCCCCGCGCACCCCCTCGGTCTCCCCCTTTGCCTATAAGTTGCCTCTTGACCTAAAAACCAAGGGGGGTTCGAAGTTTTTCCAAAAAGAGTTCCGCTCCGCCGCCACCACCATATTTCATGATTCAGAACCAGAAACTCCGTTCTAGCACCCTGCCGGGACGGGGAATTGGAGGAGATCATCGCCATCATCATCACCATCGCTTCTCCATCGACCATCCATGTTTCCCCCATCTATGAGTGAGTAATCCCCCACTGTAGGCTATGGGGATGGTAGGGATTGGATGAGATCGTTCATGTAATGGCATCGGATTGTTAGGGCTTGGTGCCTAGTATCTACTATTAGTGCTTTTTGACTTTGTTGCAACTTGTTATGCTTAATGCTTGACACTAGAGCTCGAGTGCCATCATTTCAGATCTGAACATGTTATTGATTCATTATGATAGTATTGTTTATGGTCTTACCTGCAAGTTGTATACACACGTTGTTGTCCGGAACCAAAGGCCCCAAAGTGACAGAAATTGGGATAACCGGAGGGAATGGCTTTGATGTGAGGATCACATGTGTTCATGGAGTGTTAATGCTTTGCTCCGGTGCTCTATTAAAAGGAGCACCTTAATTGCCAGCAGTTCCCTTGAGGCCCCGCTACAAATGGGCTGGCAGGACAAAAGATGTTGTGCAAGTTCTCATTGCGAGCATGTATGACTATATATGGAGCACATGCCTATGATTATTTAGTACCTGGATGCTTTATCTTATTTATCTACAAATGCCCTATGTTTTGATTGCCATGTGAATTGTCTTGTCCATGCAATGCCCGTCCATCCATCCCTGTGCCTACCGCGCTTTAATCCTACTGTTTATTGCAATGGTTACTACTGTCTTTGCCTTTACTATTGCTGTTACTTTACTATTCCTACTACAAAACTGTTGCTACTGATAAACTGTTGTGAGCAAGATTGTTTCCAGATGCAGCTGAATTGACAACTCAGTTGTTAAGGCTTATAAATATTCTTTGGATCCCCTTGTGTCAAATCAATAAATTGGGTTTCACTTTCCTCGAAAATACTGCGATACACCCCTATACTTGTGGGTCATCAAGACTATTTTCTGGCGCCGTTGCCGGGGAGCATAGCTTTATTTATCAAGTCCACTTGGAATCATTATTGTTCGCTGCCATCCATCCATCATGGGTAAGTCTCGTGATGGCAAGGTTCCTATTTTACCATCCACTACAAGAAGAGGTACGGTTCTGAACACCTCGGTTGCTCTTGATTCATCATCTATTATGAGTAAGTTCCTTACACCACCACATACACATGCTACACACGCTGCTGCTACTACTGAATCAGAAACTTCTGATACTTATGATGTTGCTTCTACTGTGCTTAATAAGAGTGGTTCATTAGGTCCTTTGCTAGATGCTACGATTGCTAGAACTATAGCTGTAAATACTGAAACACCTAATGAAGACACTACTACACCTGTTAGTTCACCTGAGTCTAGAGAGAGCTATGATATTGAAGACGGTTATATTGAGATGACCGATGAATTTATTAAAGAATGTCAAAACACCCATGATAGGAGTGCTGCTATGAGTCTCCTTGAGAGGCGTACTATTAAACCCAAATTGTCTCCTAATGCTAAGTTTGCTGCATCTCCCATAAACATTAAAAATAAAGATTATGATTTTGTCGTTGGATTGATGACAAGTACGCCATGAGGGGGTCCTCGAGGCGTGCGGAAGAGAGGGGTGTGAGACGTACGGTGTTCTGGGATGGTGAGCACACAAGTTTACCAGTTGAATCCGGACTTTCGCAGATCCTACTCTTGCTAGCAATCGATGTCTGGCGAGCGGAATATAGGTTACAAGGGTTTACTTTGTGTGAGTTGAAATTGTAGACTATTGAGGTGTGCCCTAAAGGCTCTCCCTAGGATGGCTTATATAGATATCCGCCTAGGGTTTCTGAGAGAGATCAATCCGGCTCGAGAGTGATTCTGAGTACATCTTGAACTACAAGTAACATTGTGGGCCTAAGTCGGTAAGTCTTGGGCCTTCCGTAGCGGATTGGACTCCGTCTTTCTCCTGTTGCGCCTTGGAAGCAATGCTCTAACCCGAAGTGGGCCACCCTGGTCAGTGAGGAACTGTGAGGATACCCGGAAAGTATATCCCCAACCAATTTCTCTCTTGATCTATCCTTTATAGCTATTGTTGAGAAAGAACCTTTTTGTGGGAATAAGAATGAAAGTGTGGTAGCACATATGACTGAGCTTTCTACCATGAGTGGCCTGTTTTCTGATGATATTAAGATGCGCACCTACTTTGTTGCTAAAATTTTCCCTTTCTCACTGAAAGGAGAAGCTAAAACTTGGTTTAGTAATTTACCACCTAGATCTATTGATAGCCCTGATTGCTTGATTAGTACTTTCCTGCAGAAATATTTACCTCCTAGTGCTAGACATGCTATTTTGCAGGAACTTTTCGATTTTAAACAGGGAGAAAAAGAGATATTGCCTGAATCATGGGCACGGTTTTGTGCTTTGATTCATGCACAGGCTGGATGTCTATTACCTAAGAATGAGATTCTTGGTATATTTTATAATGGACTAACTGAAGAATCTAGGACATACCTGGATAGTTGTGCTGATTGTGTTTTCAGGAATAGAACTCCCAAGGAAGCTGAGGAATTAATGGCTAAAATAAGCAAGAATTACGAAGATTGGACTCCTCCTGAATCAGCTTTACCTGAAACAATTATACCTAAACCAGCTATACCGATGCCTATACCATCATCTAAGAAGAGGGGAGTTATTGAATTGAATGATGAAGTGATGAAGGAAGCTAAGAAATGTCTTAAGGAGAAGGGAATTAAAGCTGCAAATGTCAAGAATTTACCTCCTATAGAAGAATTGTGTAAGCCTATCCCCCACTCATCCACTATTGAGGTACACTCTCTCCAACACTTTGATGAAGGTGATATTCCTTACCTTAAACCTCCTGATCAATGATTAGAAGAATTCGATATTTTTATTGTTAAGCAAGATGATTTTAATAAAAAGGTGCAAAATCATTTAATGGAAAACACTAGAGCAATTGTTGAGTTAAAAGATATTTTGGAAAGAACCTCTAATGATTTTAAAATGATTGTTAAACATTTTATAATGTTTCAAACTCAAATAGATCAACTTATTAAAGTGCAAAAAGACTTGCTAGTTAATGTTGCCAAGGAAAAACATGCTTATGAAATTAGAACTAGAAGTGGTGCTGCTACCCAGGATCCTCTATATCCTGAGGGGCATCCCAAAAGAATTGAGCAGGATTCTCAACAAGATGAAAATAGTGGTACTACTCGTAAGAAAAAAAAAAGAAACATAAAACTATTGTAGAACCCTCTGAACCTGCTAAAGATCCTAATAGTATATCTGTCTCTAATGCTGAAACTGAAAGTGGTAATGAAGAAAATGATGTTCCTGATAAAGAAAAAGTTGAAGAAGAACCTGAAAGGCACACTAAGAATACTAAATACACTAAAGAAGATTTTGTTGCTAAGAAACATGGTAGTGAAAGAGAGCCTTGTGTCCAAAAACCTATGCCTTTCCCTGATAAGAAACACAAGTCAAAGGAAGATGAACACTATAATAAGTTTTGTGAGTGGATGAAACCTTTATTCTTGCAAATTCCTTTGACTGATGCTATTAAATTGCCTCCTTATTCAAATTATATGAAGGATATTGTCTCGAATAAAAGTAAGATCCCTAATGAAGAAATTTCTACGTTGTTTGCTAATTATTCCTTTAATGGTAAGGTTCCAAAGAAACTTGGAGACCTAGGGATTCCAACTATTCCTTGCTCTATTAAAAATAGTTATGTTAGAACTGCTTTGTGTGATTTCGGAGCAGGAGTTAGTGTCATGCCTATTTCTCTCTATAAGAGACTTCAACTGGAAAAACTGATACCAACTGATATATCTTTGCAAATGGTTGATAAATCTACCACTATTCCTGTTGGTATATGTGAGGATGTACCTATTCAAGTGGCTCATAATTGCTTGATATTAACTGATTTTGTTGTGCTTGAAATGCCTGAAGATGATAATATGTCCATTATTCTTGGGAGACCTTTTCTTAATACTACATGAGCTGCTATTAATTGTAATCAAGGAAAGGTGACCTTTAATGTTAATGACAAGGAGCATATTGTCTATTTCCCCAAGAAGATTGATAAGACTTATGGTGTAAATTCAATTGAACATGTTGAGGGCATTCAAGTTGGAGAAATATATTGTCCCATACCAAGAGAAAAATTTGAAACTATTATGATTGGGACCATTGCTATCAAGGTTGAGGTAACATAATCATTAGTGGAATACAAAGTTTTGTTTCATATAAAATTAGTTTGGTAACAAGACCTGATCAACCTTGTTAACAAAAGTATTTCATTGAACAAAACAATGTTTTCACCATGATTATCTCTGCTTACTTATATTCTATCCATTTTAGTTTTTGCTTTCATTTAGTTTACTTTTGTATTGTTGTTTGCTTGCTTGTTAGAGTGTCTTAGAACTTCTGAAGCTTTAGCCTTGTTTTGTCATTGCATTACTCCAAAGACCTTTTTCTGTCAGAAAATCATTCATCTATACCTAAAAATTGCTCAAATAAAGTGTATCGAAAAATTCCAGAAAATTCATATTAAATTTTTACGTGAAAAAAGGGATAGAGAAGTGCCTGGAAGGTACCAGGGGGGCCCACCAGGCAGGCACACCACCTGGTGGCGCTGCCAGCCCAGGGGCGCGCTTGGCCATGGTGTGGGCCACCCCTGGCCCTCCACTCACTCTCTCACTTCCCACTTTCTTCTCTCTCTCGAGAAAACACCAGCTCATTGCTCGAAATTGCGTTCTTGCTGTTCTTGCCCTCAATTTTTCGATCTCCTTGCTCATCCCATCTTTGCTGCTGAAATTTGGAGCAATTGTTCTCCGGTATGTGACTCCTCCGCTTGTCCAAGTAGATTTGTGTTTATTGGTTTATAACTTGAGTATTTTGTTGTTGTAGGTGACAGGTTTTGAGAGCTTGTAAGCTTGTTCAATGCTTAGAGATATAGTTTTGATGCATGTTTAGGCCTCTACAAGTCCCTATGAGTAGTGCCCTTTGTTATATATTCACTTTGCAATCACTTGTTTAATAGATGTTTAAATTTTAGAATATCAAACATGAACAACCAACCTTTGGAGAAATATTTGAGAGGGACACACCTAGGAGGTCGAGGCCCTCAAGATCAGCCTCTCAGTTTAGGCCATCATACAACGAAGATCTCATTGCACCTCGCATTGGTAATGAGGGAGATGATGGGGATGCTCACCCATCTACCTTTCCTTGTTTTACCTTCTTACAAACTGTAGGGATTCTTGATGATTTCTTACTATTGATTCAGAGGGTAGGCTTGACCTCATATACGCAATATGAGAGTGAGCACTACGTTATGCTCACCAAAACTTTTGTTGAGAGTTTTGTTTTTACTAACACCCCCTATCAGTCAACTGTCTCTTTTAGAATTTATAATCTGCCTTTTACAATGCCATTGGAAAGATTTTGCAGAATTATAGGTATAGGCATGGTAGGGACCGTGAAGAAGATTCAAGGGCGACCTGCTGATTTGCTGGAGCTCTATCGAGGGGTGACCAATGACGATGACCGCATAGCTCAGCACGGGAATATAAGAAACATCCAACTCCCAGCTCTTAGATACTTTGCCTATTATCTTGCTACTAGCATTCTTGGTAGGGAAATTACGAGTAATATTTCCAATTATCATTTAGCCTTCCTTGTTGCTGCGCTTAACAATGATACTCGGTACAATCTTGTCTCTCTTATTGCTCGCCGCCTAGCTGCTAGGGGACCTATTTATGGGGGCATCATCACTTCACGAATGGTCAAATGCATTAGAGCTTTCGGTGGATCCAAATGATACTATATTGGCACCACAAAGGCTTGACCTTGCTGCCATGAAAACACATCACTTCGTCACTGCTAACTCTGATATGGACAATCTAGTATACAGGATGTTGTTTACTGACGGGGATGAAAGGGAGATTCCTTTGCCACAATCTACTTTGTTCAGTGTTCACAGGAGGTTGTGGTCACGCTCCAAGGAGGAGGTGGACGAGCAGCTCCGCTTGCTGGGTTTCCACAGGCAGCATCAGGAGGATGTGCCCTCCTACGATTACTCTGTGCACTACGGTGGGGCATCCTCGAGCTCGCACTAGGACGAGGGTACCTCCTCACCGTACTACGGAGGCGCTCCATCCTGACCAGCTTAGGATTGATACCCACTTAGGCCAAAAGCCTAAGCTTGGGGGGAGGTACACCGATATCGCACTCATCTCCATATCATTTTGCATCGATTCTTTGTATATTCATGTTTTGTTCTCTTTTTAGTTTTTGTTCTCTCTTTGTTTTTGCTACCTAAAACACAAAAAGACCAAAAATATTTTTGTTGTTTCTCTTTGTTTGCTTCTTTTTGCCTTGGTTTGCTTTTTCCTCTTTGCTTTGTTTGAACTATTCTAAAAGCTCAAAAAGATTTTGCTTTGCTTGTTCTTCCCTTTTTGGTTCTTGTTTTTAAAAATCGAAAACACCAAAAATATTTGTTGTTCTTCTTTGGTTTTGTGAGTTTGTTGCAGGGTTCAGCAGTCCTCAGTGGAATTTGGTTTCATGTTATTATTCAAGCCACACAAGTGAAGGGAAAAAATGAGGATTAATGACAACTTGAGGTGTGGTAAGAGGCTGGTAACTAACTCTATTTGTTTTCATTTTTGTACATATACTCATCATTGTGGGCATGCTTAGTCTGTTCATGTAGGGTGTATGTTATTTATGGATGCTTAGTAGTTCTTGCTTTCTTATGATTAGCTCTAGCTCTCTAATAATTTGTAGCATGTCATATGAATGTTCGCTTGCATTGCTCTATTCATAACTTGGTATGACATTGTGGTATCCTCCTCTGAGTGTTTCACTTGAATTGACTTGGCACATGCTCACGCATGCTATGACTGAAATAATCGGTTAAGCCTCGATGAATTATTTTGCCTCAGGGGTCTTGAATCACTTTCATGCCATGATTAGTCTTGTTTTTTTGCAAGCATGATTATGACAATTACTGCTCTCCCGTTTGTCGCTCCCTTACTATTGCTAGCCTTCACTTGCACTAAGTACAAGTTTTACTCATGTTTCCAACTCCCTAAAACTAATATTGCCAAAGTGTCCACCATACCTACCTATTAGCATCATTTGCTATTCCGTGCATATTCAATATGCCTTGTTTTCTTCCGAATAAAATGTTTGCTTGTTATGAGAAAGTTAGTTAGTAAAGCTCTCACGAACTTGACAGCACACTTTACTTTCTTGCACTTAATAATCTTGAACCATTGCGTCCATCTTTGTTGCATATATGCTTACACTTTATAAGTTGAAGTTAGCAGAACCATGTATCATGGTAAACGCTTTCAACATTGCACTGGTACTTTGTACCTCGTTGATATCATGATTCTTTTGCTTATGGATCCCGGTGGTGTGAAATAAAAGGGGAACTTGTAAGATCATGGAGTTTGTATATGTGTTAGAGAAACGCCTGGGCCGCTAGCCTAAGTCATGCCTAATCATGGTGGAAACTTGAAGCATAACCATAATGAGCATTCTATGAAGCGTCCTGAATAAAAACCTATGCAAATAGCAAATAAAAAGATCACTGAGATGCTCATTGTCTGCTTGCCTTGTCATTTTGATTATGGGATAGCTCCTGTATCATATGCAAGGGGTACCCCGTTGGCGATTCTCTATGATACATATGTACTTACAATGACAAGAGCTTACTTGTGACTGAAGTTGAGTAGCATGAGGTTCGGTACTCGTAAGTAAGGCATGAGATTGTAACTTATAACTTGTCAAGCATATCCTCTTAGTTGTGTCACTTTAACCTTAACCATTTAAAGATTCTTATGATAGGGGCAATGAGAGCTCAAAGCTAACGAGTACCATACTTTCAGCATTTGGAAGCCTTTCAAACTATTCAAAACCTTTTTCATTTCCTTATTGAGTCACCACCTATTCTATGAGAACTTTCTTGAGAGCATAGTTGTCATTCTTAGTATAATGTGCTTGTCTCAATACTGGATTAATTGTGTTATGACTTTGATGCTTGTATCTTTGATATCTTTACTTCTAGTCTTCACCTGAACTTCAGAGGTGCCTTGGCATTCACAATCAAAGGCAAGCGAGATACCACTCTATCATACCTTGTTATGAGCAGTGTAATGTTGCTTATGTTTATGTTTCATGCTACTTATTATTTTTGAGTTATAATCTCTTCATGGTTTGCAATGACTATTAAGTAAACTTAGTTGTATACTATTTTTTATAAATTGCCTGAGTAGTTGATCACATGCTGAGAATATATACATCATATGAAGCAAATGTGTTCGTGATAGTTTCTTTTCTCGCACTCAGTTTTCAACTGAATTTCTTGAGGACAAGCAATAAGCTAAGCTTGGGGGGAGTTGATACATCCAAAATGTATCTACTTTCCCGAACACTTTTGCTATTGTTTCTCCTCTAAACTTGTGTGATTTGGATGCAACTAACACGGACTGACGTTGTTTTCAACAAAATTACCTTGGTGTCTAGTTTTTGTGCAGAAAATCAACTATCAGGAAAAATCCCGGAAAATATGTCAAAAATCCTATTTCACCAGAAGACTCATGGAGCGAATCTGAGGCAGTGGGGCTGGGGCTGGCCATGCGGGGGTGGTCAGCGCCCACACCCCTCAGTCTCCCCCTTCGCCTATAAGTTGCCTCTTGACCTAAAAACCAAGGGGGGTTCGACGTTTTTCCAGAAAGAGTTCCGCTCCACATACACCACCAGATTGTGATTGAACCGAAACTCTATTACGGCACCTGTAGGGATGGGGAATTGGAGGAGATCATCGCCATCATCATCACCATCGCTTCTCCATCGACCATCCATGTTTCCCCCATCTATGAGTGAGTAATCCCCTGCTTTAGGCTATGGGGATGGTAGGGATTGGATGAGATCGTTCATGTAATGGCATCGGATTGTTAGGGCTTGGTGCGTAGTATCTACTATTAGTGCTTTTTGACTTTTTTGCAACTTGTTATGCTTAATGCTTGTCACTAGAGCTCGAGTGCCATCATTTCAGATCTGAACATGTTATTGATTCATTATGATAGTATTGTTTATGGTCTTACCTGCAAGTTGTATACACACGTTGTTGTCCGGAACCAAAGGCCCCAAAGTGACAGAAATTGGGATAACCGGAGGGAATGGCTTTGATGTGAGGATCACATGTGTTCACGGAGTGTTAATGCTTTGCTCCGGTGCTCTATTAAAAGGAGCACTTTAATTGCCAGTAGTTCCCTTGAGGCCCTTGCGCAAAGCGGTGGCGGGACAAAATATGTTGTGAAAGTTCTCATTGCGAGCACGTATGACTATATATGGAGCACATGCCTATGATTATTTAGTACTTGGATGCTTTATCTTATTTATCTGCAAATGCCCTATGTTCTGATTGCCATGTGAATTGTCTTGTCCATGCAACACCCGTCCATCCATCCCTGTGCCTACCGTGCTTTAATCCTATTGTTAACTACAATTGTTACTACTGTCTTTGCCTTTACTACTGTTGTTACTTTACTATTCGTACTACAAAACTGTTGCTACTGATAAACTGCTGTGAGCAAGATTGTTTCCAGGTGCAGCTGAATTGACAACTCAGTTGTTAAGGCTTATAAATATTCTTTGGCTCCCCTTGTGTCGAATCAATAAATTGGGTTTCACCTCCCTCGAAAATACTGTGATACACCCCATATACTTGTGGGTCATCATCAGGGATGGCTTGAAGGGGACAATTAGGATGCTATCGGTGGCTACTCGCAACGGGTTGGGCACAGATACTGCAAACACAGTGATGTACCCAGGTTCGGAGCCCTCTTGGCGAGGTAAAGCTCCTACTCCTGCAAGGATCTACTATCGAAGGGGGGCGAATGCCCAATACAGATGCTCCTTGAGTTGTTTCCTTAGTTACTCCTTGCTTGAAGGAGAATAAGGAGCTACTGAACTTGTCTAATGTGGAGAACTTCTAACTTGTAATTATCTACCTAGAACCCTGGCACTACCTCCCCTTATATACAGGTTGAGGAGGCTGTTTACAAGATGGGTTCTAGGGTTTACTGTTTGGATCTGGGCCTTACAAAGTGGGTCGGCTGGACAGGGCCAAACGGTAGGCCCGGGTGCAGTCAGGCCTCCAGTATAGGGAGGGACCACGCTACAGTGTCTAGCGCCCCTACTTTACTCATCATCCGGCTCTTTATCCGTCAGCCGGCTCTTTATGCGTAAGCCGAAGCTTTCCTCGTTAGCCTTTGCTTTGCTCATCAGCCTCCAGCTTTGCGCAGTTGTCGTGCACCGGCCAGCTAACTTCTGTCCAGGTCAAAATGCGCTTCAATGAGGCGTCATTCCACCGTACTACCGCCGGTGAATCAGGCGGTGGCTAGAGCGGCCTCCCGGTCGGTTCTTACGGCTACGGCTGAAGCGGCCAGAAACTTGGATGTGGACCGGGTGGGGGACTCCACCCGGTTGTGGTTCCTTGGTCTGGGTCCAGACGGCGTGAGCTCCTTGGAGCCGGCCGGTTGGTCCCGTCTTGGCCTACCCGAGGGTTATCCCCCTAACACTAGTCCCCGAGCGCGTTAGGACTTGGCCTCGGATCCGCTGGCGGTAGTACGGTGGGAATGACGCTCTCCGCTGAGCGCACCTTTGACCGGATAGGCTGGCTAGCCTGGATAGCACTACCATATAAGCGTGCCAAGGCTGACGAGGAAAGCTCGGCTAAGTGACTAGACATTGTGGCGTGGTCCTCCCTATCTTTGGAGGCTTGATGGACCAGACCTACCGTTTGGTTTAGAAGTTCTCCACACTTTGACAAAGCCTAGATCCTTCTTCTCCTTCTAGGGACCATCTTGCTGCCTCTGAACCGATTAAGGAGGAGGCTTGAGGATCCTTGCAGGGAGGAGCTTTACCTGGGTAGATTGGACTATGCCCAACCTTGTTCCACACCGGGGGGTAACATCTTGTGAGCCTCATGTGGTCACTAGCACAATCTCTACGAATAATGCTATGTTGCCATGTGCTAGTCCTTGTAATTTATCCATTCACATTATTGCTAAATCTTGTGATGAATTACATTCTTTGCCTTGTTGCTCTAGCAATGAAATTTCTACTTCCTCTAGTATATGTATTGTCACTAATCATGTAGAGGAAATCAAAGAGCTTAAGGCTCAAGTCACTTCTTTGAAGAATGACTTGAAAAAGGGTCATGAAGGGAAGACCACACTCAACAAGATCTTGAGTGTGCATAAATCCCCCAATGACAAGAGTGGGCTTGTATTCAAATCCAATGTCAATAACAAGTCCACTAACAAGAAGAAGTCCAAGAGCAACAATAAGAAGGGCCAAGAACAAGTCAAGGATTTGGCCAAGATTGTTTGCTTCAAGTGCAAAATTGAAGGGCACCATGTTAGATCTTGCCCTGTGAAGAAGAAGCCTCTTGGTGAGAAGCAAAAAGGGAAGCGGCCTCTAGTTCAAGGTCATGGCCTATCTCAAGTTGGAAAAAGGCCACTTTCTAAGAAGATTCAAGCCAATGCTCCCATTGTGGATAAATCAAGTGAAACGAATGGGAAGAGAAGAACTTTCTACTTATGTCATGAGAAGGGTCTCATCTCTTCCTCTTGCACTATTGGTAACTCCTCATCCAACACAATCATAATTGATGATCTTTATTCTATTAGGAAGGATGAGGTTGGCAATGTGTTTGCCAAATATATTGGTGCTCAAAGTGGTGTCAAAAAAAGAACCATTTGGGTTGCCAAGCCTATTGTGACTAACTTCTTAGGACCCAACTTGATTGGGGATCTACAATCCAAAAATTGATCAATAGGTGTTTTGGAGAGCATTGGAGGCTTGGCTACATTATGAAGAATTGAGGGATCTTCATCAATTATTCTTGTCAAGTCAAGCCATTTGGATTAAAGTGCTTCTATCATATATCCAATGTTCCTCCTTACGGTAACATGTGCTTAAGTCATTTACATTGAAAGTTACTTGCTCCCTTGTGAATGTGTTGGTTTGTACCTTGCATGTGTTTTTGTATATGTTGTGCTTCCTACTTTCTTAACTTGAGAAATAAAGTTTGTGTATGTTGACTTGCACACCATGTATGTGTTTTGTGTTTGAGCCTATTGCATATTGTTTATATCTTAGTTGGCTCTTGCGGGATACAAATGGACTATCCCATTTGGGGGGTGTGATGTCCTTTGGGGCACCTCACCATCCTAAATGTGTGTACATGAGGAATACCACTTAGAATTGATATTTCAAGATTATCTAGTCTCTACGTGGTATGTCTTTCTCATGAGAAATTCAAGTTCCATAATGTTCATTAATCATCACTATTTGGATATTTTTACCTCTTGTTGAGTATTCTTGATTTGTCACATTATGGGGGATTCATATGCTTTGTGCATATTAAAAACCTAGAAAATGTGGACATTTGAGGTAGTGTCACTTAGAATTGGTATTTATATTTATCTAGCTCCTAAGTGGCACATTTAGCTCAAACAAGTTCCAATTCCCTTGGATTGATGTTATTTCTCATCTTTTGGATCTTGTGTGTGAGAGTTTTCTTAGTATGTGTTTCCCCATATTTGGAACTATATATCCTCCCTAGAAACTATTTGCTTCAAGTTACTTTAATCTTTTATGATTGTGTGACTATTTGGAGCTATCAAGAATCTCTTTCTAAGCATCAAGCTTAAGTTTTATATTTCGTAATATGCTTCTTGTTGTTAATATGATCATGATATCATTGAAAACTACCTTGGGAAATGTGTCCCCATAATTCTTGTCATTGGACAAGTGGTACTCCATATATGGTAGAAGTTATTGATCATGTTCACTTTGACCTTTGGTTTTCTTTGTCCTATCTTTGGCCAAGAAAATGTTTTATTTTTCTCCCATGTCTTCCTTGCCTCTTATGAGAAGAAATGTTTTATCACATTATGGGGGAGTAATATACTTTGTGCATATTACAAACCAAGAAAATGTGAATAGTTGAGGTTGTGTCATATGGAATCGATATTGGAAATTATCTAGCTCCTATGTGGCACGTGAGCTCAAACAAGTTCTTTTCGGTATACTGCTTTTATTCCTTATCTTTTGGATCTTGTTTGCAAGATATTTCCTTGGTATGGGTTTCATCATATATGAATTCCTATATCTAAGTTGGCAAGAATTTTGCCCTAGTTATTCTAATCATTGCTTTGCGTGATTGGTTAACTAGTTGAAACCCTCAAGGGTCTCTTTCATGTCTTGGTTTTCAATTCCTATCTTTTCACATTTGCTTTCTCTCTATGAATATTATCTTGGATATATTTGCTATCTACCATCGGGAAATATATGCAAGTCCCTTGTCCTTGGACAATCGGTACTATAATATGTGGTAGATCTTCTTGATCATTTTCACATTCGCTTTTGCTTTAGTTGCCTCATCTCTTGCCAAAAATTTGTTGTGTCTTGTCTCCCATGTCTTCCTCAATCCATATGGATCTTTCTTTATCTTGAAATCATTTAGTTCTCTAGTTGATGTAGGTACGGATGATGATCCCATGTGTGTGCATTTTGTATTCAAATGCAAAATCTTAAATAATGCACTAATCATGGGGGAGTTCTCCTATATTATTTAGAACACTCATTTTATGCTTCTTCATGACATGTTTTGATCCATACCATGTTTTATGCCTTTGGAAAATAAATCTTTTCTTTGGTACTTTGTGCCATCTTCAAAATTGTTGAGAGTTTGGTTCTTTTGTTGGAACCATTTATTTTGCAATTGGTATTTTGTTTGGGAGTTGATTTTCTCATTCCATGCTTTCTATTTAACCATTTGAATGACATAAATCATTGAGCATTGGTATTTGTTTATCCTCTTTGCTCTTTGGCTCTTGCCTTGTTCATTTGTTGAATTTGTGTCCTTTCATGTGTTGATTTGGCTCTTTGATGCAATTTGGACACCTTTTGTCGTGTCACACTCTTGTGTGTGACTTCGTGGTTTACTTGGTGTTTTTGTTCAAATTGTAGCTCCTTTTTGGTTCTTGAAAATCTTGTGCATGCATGTTTACTACATGTTCTATATTATGGCATGCTTGCTTTCTTGATCCAATATATAGGGGAGTCTCCACCAAATCCTATCGTCTAAGATGTGCATGAAATTCAACTTCAGATCAATATGCACATATTTATGTGGAGTGTATCCTATGTATTGTAGTTGCACTAAATACTTTGGACCCAATTTGTTTGGGGACCATAATGTACTTAATGTTGTTTTAGGTTCATTGGAGATACATTGGTTGCTTGTCTGAATTATAAGAAGATGTTGTGACTAAATACTAATTGGAGGCAAGCTAGGATGATCAATAACTCATATATACTTCATCCTACCAATGGTATCTCGGTAACAAGTATCCCTCTCATGCATACTTTTCTAGCATCCAACCTTTGTGGTTGCATCATGGCATGATTTCCTTCAGTTGATTTTATTGTGGTTCTTGCAAGAATTTTATTGTATCATCCTTATTGTGGTATGAGTATGTTGAGATGAATGTATATTTTGGGGATTATATAAAAATCATGTTTATGATTCACCAATCCCACATATGCCAATCTAGCAATTCTATTGCCAATCATTTCCTCAATTTCTCTCATGTGCAATATAGATGAATTTGCAAGGTTTATCTTTATGATACTTGTTGCTTTTCCAAATGCACTCCGGTTATCTCTTGTTCCCTTGTGATAGTTGTAATGTATTTGTTGGTGTTTGAAGGTCATTGATGTTCAATAAGATATATTCGAGCCTTTGGCCATGCTTTCTAGCAAAAATCTTATTGGCTTTATCTATGACTTTTGTTTGGATATCTGGTTCATTCTTGAGTATCCATTTTGTGTGTACATGTTTCTTTGTGGATGTATATCTTGGTGGTTGTTGTCTACCTAGAAACTTATACACATGATTATGGCTAAATCTCTAGTAATATCCTTTTTCTTTGGATTCCACCTTATGCTCCTTTTTATTCTTCGGTGGCTCCAAAAGTTTTGCTTTGAGTGCTTGACCTTTTCATTTGCATCACTCGTTGGTGTTAAGAAAGTTGATCTCTCATACCTTTGTGTCATTGTGTAAGCTCGGGGGAGAAAGGATACCATGTTTATGCACTTTGCATTCAAAGCAATTATTATATTTGGTGCATAAATCTTGGGGAGCTTTCCTAATTTACCTAAGAACACACATTTTCCTTCTTGTTATTGTTTGGTGTTTTGTTTGATTATGGGGAGTTAGGATTCCATAATTGTGCACTTTGTTGTGCATGAACCTTGGGTAGCTTCCTATTTTCATCTAAACACCCATTTGCTCTCATCATAATATCTTCTCTCTTGCTTGTGCCCGTGGTTTAAATGATATAGAGGAAATGAGGATGCCATGTTTGTGCATATTGTATTCAAACGCAAATTATAATTTGTGCACAAACCTTGGGGAGTCTCCTCATATTATTTAGATCACTCTCTTTTCAACCTTATCATAATATCTATTTTTCTTTTGGTATCTTCCTTTTGTGAAGTGCTTCTTTTGATCTTTTGATTGTTTGCTTCATTCGTTGATGCTTCCTCACCATTTTATTTCTTTTCAATCTTTGGATCCTTGGTATAGTTTGATTTCCTCCTGGTATTCGTCATTAGATACGTGCATTTGATTCTACTCATATTATGAGAAATGCACACCATATGGAGGAACTCTCACTAAATTGGCCTTCTAAAGTTTTTCACCCATTTCGGCAATCGATGCCAATGGGGGAGAAGTTTTAGAGGGTTTTAGGAAATATGGTTGTGTGTTTTCAGTTTTGTACTTAAACACTTGCCTTATGTGTTTTGCATCTTAGTGTGTTACATGGCATCTTGAATATATAGAGAAAAGTCCACCACCGGTAATGGTTGGCAATATATACAATGAAATTCAAGTTCATCCACAAGTGCATATATTGTGGGGAAGTTTGCTCTATATTGTGGTTGTACTAACCTCACATACTTGTGTTGTAATTGATGTTAGCACAACATTTTGTTTGGTTAATTCCTTATAAAAACCCTCTCAAAGTGATTGTCATCAATTACCAAAATGGGGGGAGATTGAAAGTGCATGTGTGCCCCCATGTGTGGTTTTGGTAATTAATGACAATCTTTATGGACTTATGTTTGCATTGAGTTTTACTTGTAGGATTTGTCCATAGGCAATGCTTGAACCATATGTTGGCTTCAAGGTTGGGAGAAGAATAAAGGGAAGAATATCAAGTGTTGACCAAGGTTTCAATGAGTAATTCAGAGATTGGTCAAGTAAGAGTTGAGCCTATAGAAAGTGTGTCTTGAAGAATAAAGTTGGAGTGATATCTCTTATGTACCTTGAAGACACCAACATAATGAAGAAAGAAGAAATGATGTGCAAGTTCAAGATGAGCCATCTCGAAGAGATCATTTGCTTGAAGCTTGCCATCCTATGGTGATCATGGATATGGGAAGATGATATGCCCAAAAGAGAATCTCTACAATAGTGGAGTATGGGGAGCAATTTGCAAGTCTTCCCCAAGCTAGCGCAATCAAGAAAGGTGTTCCATCTTGAGGTGGAGAAGATCGTCATCATCAAGCTCAAGTGGAATATGCGCAAGACAAAGGTATGTTCTTGATAGGGTTTCCTTCTTACCGGTCTCGTGGTGTTAGTTGGAAAGACCGGTTTATAGGATAGATAGTCGTACTATCAAGAGGGGATCTCGAGTGAGTAACTTGATCATATCCTTCGGAGAGAGCTCAAACCTTTGCATACTTGGCAACATCTTTCTTGGTTCTTATTTGGTTCTTATCCATGAGGGGATTTTGAGCTTGTGTTAATCTTCATGACAAGCTCAAGTTCATCAAAAATGGATTTCATATGCATTCTCTATTGCGTTTTCGATATTGGAGATTTTACCAGTTTGTCTTTTAGAGATTGGTAAAACCTTCCATTATTTGGTTCTTATCCATGAGAGGATTTAGAGCTTGTGTTAATCTTCATGACAAGCCCAAGTTCATCAAAAATGTATTTCATATGCATTCTCTTTTGTGTTTTCAATATTGGAGGTTTTACTGGTCATCTTTTATAGACTGGTTAAACCTTTCATCATTTGGTTCTATCCTCCCTTGCATTATCTTGTAGAGCATTTTTCTCTCTTTAAAACGAGCCCAAGATCATCAAAATCGGAATCCGGATGCAAAAGTTGTGAGTGTTTTCGTATTGCTGTTTCTGTCAGTTTTGCCTTGGCCGGAATGTCCGGGGTGAAAACGCCGGACAATCCGGTATCACGCAGAAATCTCAATTTTTAGTCGTATGGTTGCCATTCTGTATGCCATATCGGAAACCACCCGAAAACTGGTCGGAATGTCCGGCCCGCACGCTCGAGAGCTCCAATGGTTGGATTTTGGAGGACTTGTGTAAGGGGCCCTTCTTCCCCAATGGTTGGATAACCTTTCTTGCAAGTTTTCTCCTCCATTGTTGACCTTCTTGAGCTTTCTATCCCTCAATCCCTCCCTATGATTCTTGCATATTCTTGAGGTATTTGAAAGAGGATATCTAGATCTACAATCCCACCAATCAATCTCTCCTCTAAGTGAGGGGAACATCTTCGGATCTAGATCTTGGAGTCTTTTGTGGATTTCCTCAATTGTTCTTCCTCTCTTATTCCCCCATAAGCTTTTGTAGCTTTGGTGGAATTTGGGAGAGAAGGACTTGAGCACTTCTTGTGTTCTCGCCATTGCATTTGATGCATCGGTTTGGGTTCTCGGTGAGGATTTGACTGCGTGGAAGGTGAGAAGCCTTTTACTCTTGGGTTCTTGGAACCCTAGACGGTTTGGTTACATTGCAGGTTTGTGGATTATTTGGGGCCTCCAATTAAGTTGTGGATATCTCCCCAAGCTTTTTTGTTGGGAGCCTCCAATTGAGTTGTGGAGAACTGCCCCAACCTTGTGAGAGGTTACGGATTTCCACCGACAAGTGCACCGATAGTGGAAGTGTGGATCAATCCTGTTGGGGTGAGATTCATAGGAGAACAAGGGAGGCCTTTTGTGGCATTGGTGGTTTGATACCACCCTGTCTCCAAACGAGACGTACTCCATTGGGAGGAACTCGGTAAAACATCGTTGTCTTCGCGTGCCTCGGTTATCTCTATACCCGAGATGTTACTTATGAACCTTACTTTGTGATAGCCTTCGTGCTTGAAGTATATATCTTGCTATGACATAGTTGCTTGTCTTGCTTAGCATAAGTTGTTGGTGCACATAGGTGAACCATAGTATATATAGGTTTTGTTCTTGAGAAAGTAAACGCTAGTTTTATTCTGCCTTTGTTAAGCCTATCTCATAAAAGTTTTAAACCGCCTATTCACCACCCCCCTCTAGAAAACATATGTGTCCTTTCAGATTCCCATTGACTTAGGCATACATCATGTTCTCTAATCTTTGTCACCTAGCTACAAGAGCTTCGTGATGAACTATAATATGCAGGGCATGAAGAAGTCTCTCCCCGAGCTTCTGTCAATGCTTAAGACTGCAGAAGTGGAGATCAAGAAAGAACATCAAGTGTTGATGATCAATAAGACCTCTGGTTTCAAGAAAGATACGAAGGGTAAACAGAAGGGAAAGAAGGGTGGCAAATCTGTTGCCGCGCCTGAAAAGAAATCCCGAGCTGGTCCTAAGTCTGATACCGAGTGCTATTATTGTAAGGGGACTTGCCATTGGAAGTGCAACTGACCCAAGTATGTGGCGGACAAGAAGGTCAGCAAGGCAAACAAAGGAATATATGATATACATGTTATTAATTTGTACTTGACTAGTACTCGCAGTAGCACCTGGGTATTTGATACTGGATCGACTGCTAATATATGTACTCGAATCGGGGCTGCGGAACAAGCGACCTCTAGCAAGGGGTGAGGTCAAGATGCGTGTCGGCAATGGATCAAGAGTTGATGTGATCGCCGTCGGAACACTACCTCTCCACCTACCATCGGGATTAGTGATAAATCTAAATAATTATTATTTGGTACTTGCACTAAGCATGAACATTGTATCCGGATCGTGTTTGATGCGAAGTGGTTATTCATTTAAATTCGAAAACAATGGTTGTTCGATTTATACGAATAATATCTTTTATGGTCATGCACCTGTGATGAATGGTTTATTTCTGTTGGATCTCGATAATAGTGTTACGCATATTCATAATGTTGATGCTAAAAGGATTAAACTTGATAATGATATATCTGCATATATGTGGCACTCCATCTAGGTCATATTGGTGTAAAATGCATGAAGAAGCTTCATTCTGATGGACTTTTGGAATCACTTGATTTTGAATTATTTGATACATGTGAGCCATGCCTTATGGGCAAGTTGACTAGAACACCATTTTCTGGTTCAATGGAACGGGTGATAGATTTTTTGGAAATCATACATATTGATGTATGTGGTCTAATGAGTGTGTCGGTGCGAGGTGGATATCGTTATTTTGGTACCTGCACGGATGATTTGAGTAGATACGGGTATATCTATTTGATGAAACACAAGTCTGAAACCTTTGAAAAGTTCAAGGAATTTTAGAGTGAAGTGGGAAATCATCATAATAGAAAGATTAAATTTCTATGGTCCGACCGTGGAGGTGAGTATCTTAGTTACGAGTTTAGCGCACATATGAGAGATTGTGGAATAGTTTCACAACTCATGCCTGCCGGAACACCACATTGTAATGGTGTGTCGGAACATCGTAATCGTACTTTATTGGATATGGTTCGATCTATGATGTCTCTGACTGACTTGCCACTGTCATTTTGGGGTTATGCACTAGAAAATGCTGCATTCACTCTAAATCAGGCACCATCTAAATCCGTTGAAATGACACTGTATGAATTGTGGTTTGGAAACAAACCTAAGTTGTCATTTCTTAAAGTTTGGGGATGCAATGTTTATGTGAAGAAACTTCAGCCTGATAAACTCGAACCCAAAGCGGAAAAATGCATCTTCATAGGATACCCTAAAGAAACAACTGGGTATTCCTTCTATCATATATCCAAGGGCAAGGTTTTCGTTGCCAAGAATGGATCCTTTATAAAGAAAGAGTTTCTCACGAAAGGTGTGAGTAGTCGAAAGGTAGAACTCGAAGAGGTTATTGAACCTTTTCTTCATGAAATAGCGAGTGGCATAGCACCGGAAGTTGTTCCGGAGTTGACTTCACCAAATGAACAAGGAACTAATGATATAGATCATAAAACTCCAAAAGAGGATACTACCAAACCTCGCAGGTCAAGCAAGACACATGCCTCTCCTGAACTGTATGGAAATCCTGTCGTGAATTTCATGGTAGATGGAATTGATGACCCTGCGACATATGAAGAAGCGATGATGAGCCCAGATTCCAACAAATGGCTAGAAGCCATGAAATCCGAGATGGAATCCATGTACGAAAGCCAGGTTTGGACCTTGGTGGACTTACCTCACGACCGAAAGGCCATTGAGAATAAATGGATTTTCAAAAGAAAAACTGATGCTGATGGTAATGTGACCATCTATAAAGCTCGACTTATCGCAAAGGGTTTTCGACAAATTAAAGGAGTTGACTACGATGAGACATTCTCTCCCGTAGCAATGTTATAATCAGTTAGGATTATGTTAGCAATTGCTGCATATTTCGATTATGAGATATGGAAGATGGATGTCAAAACTGCGTTCCTCAATGGTAATATTGAAGAAGAGTTGTACATGATACAACCTAAGGGTTTTGTCGATCCTAAGGATGCTGATAAGGTATGCAAGCTTCAGCAATTCATCTATGGACTGAAGCAAGCATCCCAGAGTTGGAATCTCCATTTTGATGAGGTGATCAAAGAGTTTGGATTTGTCCAAACTTATGGAGAGGCTTGTATTTATAATAAAGTGAGTGGGAGCAATGTGGCATTTCTGATATTATATGTGGATGACATATTATTGATTGGAAATGATATAGATCTTTTAAACAATGTTAAAAGTTATCTAAACAGCAAGTTTTCGATGAAGGACCTTGGTGAAGCATCATATATATTGGGCATTAAGATCTATATAGATAGATCAAGACGCCTAATTGGGCTATCGCAAAGTACATAACTTGATAAGATATTAAATAAGTTTAATATGGACAGAAGTAAGAAGGGGTTCTTACCTATGTTGCAAGGCAAGACATTGAGTAAGACTCAAAGTCCGGCTACGACGGAAGAAAGAGAGATAATGGATAAGATCCCCTATGCTTCAGCCATAGGCTCTATAATGCACGACATGCTATGTACAAGACAGGATGTGGCACATGTTATTAGTTTGACTAGTAGGTACCAATCTGATACAGGTTCGGAACACTAGATAGCGGTCAAGAATATCCTTACGTACTTAAGAAGAACTAAGGATATGTGTCTTGTATATAGAGGTGAAGAAGAGTTGGTCGCTAAGTGTTATGTCGATGCTAGCTTTGACACCGATCCAGATAACTCTAAGTCTCAATCCGGATACGTATTTCTCTTAAACGGAGCAGCAGTTAGTTGGAGGAGCTCCAAACAACCTGTGGTGGCTGAATCAACAACGGAGGCGGAATATGTTGCTGCTTCAGAAGCGGCGCAGGAAGCGGTTTGGATGAAGGAGTTCATAACGGAACTAGGTGTGGTTCCTAGTGCGTTGGAACCAATGGTGATCTATTGTGAGAACAATGGATCCATAGCCAACACCAAGGAACCAAGGTCACACAAGAATTCCAAGCATATTAAGCGCCGGTTTTAGTCCATCCGCAAGCATGTCAAATATGGAGATATAAAGATTTGTAAAGTACACACGAACCTGAATGTAGCAGATCTGTTGACTAAAGTTCTCCCTAGGGAAAAACATGATCAACACTAGAACTCCATGGGTGTTAGATTTATCACTATGTAAACTAGATTATTATCTCTAGTACAAGTGGGAGACTGAAGGGAATATGCCCCGAGAGGCAATAATAAAGTTGTTATTATCGTATTCCAAGTATATGATAGATGTTTATTTTGCATGCTATAATTGTATGAATTGGAAACGTTAATACATGTGTGTTTAATAAACAAATAAAGGTTTCCTAGTTATGCCTCTCTTATAAACTAGCTCGTTGATTAACAAGATGATCAAGGTTTCCTGATAATGGACATTGGATGTTGTTAATAACAAGGTCACACCATTGGTGGAATGATGTGATGAACATTCATCCGAAGTATAGCATTATGATCAAAGTCATTATGTTTATACTGCTATAACATCATACAAAGTAATCTTAGTCCTTATACCATGAGATCATGTTAATTGCTAACACTGGAAGAGTAATTTGATAACATCAAACGTCACACCATAACAAGGTGAATATAAAGGAGGGTTCAGATACTCCGAAGGTGTTATGTTGAGGCTCATGGATGAAGAGTGGAATTTGTCCATCCCGATGACATATAGATATACGATGGGCCCTCTCGGTGATATCACATTAGTTAGCTTGCAAGCAAGTGATGTGATCACTAGAATGTTATATCACGGGAACGAGAAAAGAGTGCATGCCAGTAATATGATCAAACTAGGTATGGAGATACCGATGATCGAATCTAGGACATGTAATATATCACGAGACAAAGGAATTGAGTTACTAGCGTTAAAGGTCCTCACGGTCATAGAAGTCATCGTTGAATGTGTGGGAGTCAGTAGAGATCTCTAGGTCCCACTTCTGATTATTGATCTAAGAGGGGTCTCGATCATGTATGCATTATTCGCGAACCATAGGGTGACACACTTAAGGGGTATCGACACCATTTGGAGGAAATGTGTTCCAGAGAAACGATTGACAAAGCGCTGGAATTATTTCAATGGACACCGAAATTGTTTCGGGTGAAATTGCTAAAATTGGTTCTGCATGTGATATTGAAATGTTGTAGGGGGTTTTATGTTGTTAATTAAAGAAATTAACAAAATTCTGAATAAAATAAATAAAAGAGTTTTATTAAATGAGAGTTGTATTAAATTTGGTGGAAATTTAATGCATTTTGAGTGGGATGTTGAGTGGAGAAAATGGAGGGCCAAATTTATGTGAGTGGAGCTTCCACCACATGAATGAGGAAGAGGTGGGGGCACCCACCATGGCCGCGGCCATGGGGAGGGGATGCCCCCTCTCTCTCCTTCTCACTCACACCTCCTCGTGAAGGATCTCTCTCCCCCTTTAGAATTATTCTCCCATGGTATCAGATTAGCGAGATACATGTTCCCGGTGGCTTTTAGTCTGAAAGGAGTTGCTGCTTCCGCTGCATCGTCGGAGAAAGGAAGCGGAGGTTGTTCGGTGGACTGGACGTGTGTGCGAGCATGGATGCGCTGCTAATTTGCGGCGCTAGGACTTCCTCTCGATCTTGAGATCGGCAAGCGAACAACTACATTATCCATGATTCCAACCTTGTTATACTTTGTCGGTGTTAAGGGGTATGTTCTCTATGGATGTATATCCACCCGTTGCTTGTATCTAGTAGATAGATCTTGGCGCTTAGTAGTTCCCATCGTAGGAATTTTTTGTTTTCTGTGCTGCGAACCCAATGATGGCTCAAAATATATCAAGCTCGTTGGGAACCCCAAGAGTAAGGTATGATGAGCACAGTAGCAAGTTTTCCCTCAGTTATGGAACCAAGGTTATCAAACCAGTAGGAGCAAGGAAACACCTCCAAGGTGTTGTTTCCAACTTGGAATCATGCACAACACAACCACCGAAGTTTGCCCCCAACTTACAATGAGGTTGTCAATCTCACCGGTTTTGCTGAAAACAAAGGATTAAACGTATTGTGTGGAAGATAGAAATTGCTTGCAGAAAGTAAACAGTAAACAGTAAATAATAGATGGTAGATTGATGGTAAAAGAATGGACCGGGGTCCATAGTTCACTAGAGGTGATTTTCCTTAAGATAGATGACATGTTGGGTAACAAATTATAGCGGGGCAATTGATAGACACCGAGAAAGCATCATGCATATACTAATCATCTTGACTCCTATGAGATTTGATTAGGCATTACAACATTATACATAGACAGTAATCCAACTGCATCTATGACTAATAATCCACCTTCAGGTTATCATCCGAATCCCCTCCAGTATTAAGTTGCAAGCAATAGATAATTGCATTAAGCAAAGTGTGTAAAGTAAACAATACGATTGCCCCATGGACAAAGGATTGTTGTTTTCTCCCTAGTAGCAACAACACATCTAGTACCTTAGAGATTTCTATCACTTCCCCAGATTATTAGAGGCATGAACCCACTATCAAGCATAAATACTCCCTCTTGGAGTTCCTAGCATCTACTTGGCCAAGATAGCTACTAACAACAGAAAGCATGCAAGATCACAAATAACATAGACATGATAGAATCAATAATCAATCTGAAATAGCATCTCAATATTCATCGGATCCCCGCAAACACAACATGTAAGATTATAAATAGATGATCTTGATCATGAATGAAGCTCACAAGATCTAAACATGATAGCACAAAGGAGGAGAACCAACCATCTAGCTACTACATGGACCCGTAGTCCAGGGATGAACTACTCACGCATCACACCGGAGGCAGTCATGGTGATGAAGAAGGCCTCCAGGGTGATCTCTCCCCTCTGGCAGGGTGCCAGGAAGAGCTTAAGATCCCTCCCCATCTAGGGATGGAGATGACGGCGGCTACAGACTCTTTCGTGGAATTTTCATCGGGTACTTAGGGTTTCATCATGGGAGGCTTTTATATGCGGAAGGGCAAGGTCGGTGGAGGCTCGAGGGGCCCATACCAGGTGGCAGCACGCCTAGGACAAGCCGCGCCACCCTAGGGTGTGGCCGCCTCGTGGCCCCCCTTCGGCTGCCCTCTGGACTCCGTGTTGCTTCGGGTAAAATATTGACTTTGGCTTTTGTCTTGTCCAATTCCGAGAATATTTCCTTACTAGATTTTCCGAAACCAAAAACAGCAGAAAACAGGCAACTAGCACTATGGCATCTTGTTAATAGGTTAGTTCCAGAAAATGTGTAAAAATACTCCAAAGTGTGGACAAAACATAAGAATGTAGATATAAAACAAGCATGGAACATCAAAAATTATAGATACGTTTACGACGTATCAACATCCCCAGAGTTAACTCCTGCTCGTCCTCGAGTAGGTAAGTAATAAACAAGAATAATTTTTGAGGTGACATGTACCATCACAATCTTGATCAAGGTATTTGTAAAACATTGATAGCTGGGATCATAGTACTTTTAACATAGCATGAAAGATACAGTTCTAACAATAAGACATAGCAACTATGTTGTAACATGAAAAGGTACAAACAAAATATTCATGAATAGCAATGCTTTGAATGATGTTTGTTTGTTTCACATATAGAAAACATAATGAGAATGGTATTCAGCTTGTCCCTCATAGTGATAGTTTAAGAACAAGCAATATCAAGGTTATGAATCAATCAACAAGTTTTGGGACAATGCACATTAAACTAAGAATGACCACTATGCTCTCTCAATAGGTGCATAAAGATAGAAGATGGAGACTCAACATAAAAGTAAAAGAAAGGCCCTTCATAGAAGGAAGCAGGGATTCAAGTCTCATAAAGAGCTTCCAAAAATTATGGTACTTATTAGCTTTCAGCTCTCATTGCCCCTATCATAAGCATCTTTAGGTGATTAAGGTTAAAGTGAACAAATATGAGGATATGCTTGACAAGTTATAATCTAAAAATCTCATGCCCCTTGCTTACGAGTACCGTTCCTCATGCTACTCAACTTTAGTCACACGTAAGTTCTTATCATTGTAAGTATATGTGTATCATAGAGAACCGCCAACGGGGTACCTGATACGTTGCTAACGTATCCATAATTTTTTATGTTCCATGCTTGGTTTTATCTACTTTCTTATGTTTTGTCCATACTTTGGAGTACTTTCTATACACTTTCTTGGACTAACCTATTAACAAGAGCCACGATGCGGCTGCTTTTTCTGCTGTTTTTGGTTCCAAGAAAGTCAGAAAATGAAAATTCTCAGAATTGGACGGGACAAAAGCCAAAGTCAGTTTTTCACGGGGACACGGGCGAGAATCTGAGGCGGAGAGGGGCGGAGGCGCCACACCACTGGCCGTGCCGGGGTGGTGTGGCCTGGCACCTCGGCCTCCACTTTCGCCTATAAGATGCCTCCGATACAGAAACCCTAAGCACCCGATCAAAATTCCACGAATGAGTCTGTAGCCACCGTCATCTCCATCCCTAGATCGGGAGGGATCTGAAGCTCTTCCCGGCACCCTGTCGGAGGGGAGAATTCACCCTAGAGGCCTTCTTCATCATCATGCAAGCCTCCGGTGTGATGCGTGAGTAGTTCATCCTTGGACTACGGGTCCATGTGCTAGATGGTTGGTTATCCTCCTTTGTGCTATTATGTTTAGATCTTGTGAGCTCCGTTCATGATCAAGATCATCTATTTGTAATTCCTACATGTTGTGTTTGCGGGGATCCGATGGATATTGAGATGCTATTTCAGATTGATTATTGATTCTATCATGTCTTTGTTATTTGTGATCTTGCATGCTTTCCGTTGTTAGTAGCTATCTTGGCCAAGTAGATGTTGTTGGGGTTCCACGTATGAAAACAATAAATTTTACTCTACGCCCCTAAAACCCTGAAGCTGCCAGGACCTATCTATTAGTAATACAGTAACGGGAGGGGCTTTTCGCGAACTTACCCTTGAAGACCAAAAAGCGTTGTCAACGCTCGATGTAGACGAGCCAAAGCCGACCTCAAGGTCGTGATGAAGTCCTTGCGCTCCTTGGCTCCAACGACTTGAGTGCCTCAAGTGTGACACCTCGTAGGGAGTTACACACGTCCGGTGCCTCACGATGACTCACGCTTCCCCGATCCAGTAGCAGTTGCAGAAGTAGAGCTCCCGGATCCGAATCCCGCAGCGTGACCGCGCTCCGTGGTGAAGATGTCTCTCGCTCGCGCAGTCTAGATTTGGGACCATGGTCACGAGAGAGAGAGGGGGAGAGAGAAAATATCAACTGAAGGTCCTCCCAAAAGTGAGAAGACCTTTATTGATTATTGGTGTATTTATCTGGCCAAATACCCCCACTATATATAGGGGGAGGAGGGGGTACACCCTCCCTCAAAGTCCCGGGGTGGGACTAATCAAGGGAGAGGGGTGGGGTGGCGTGCCGGCCAGCACCCCACCATGGGCCCCACGTGGGGCAGGCCCACTAGGGCCATCGGCCACCCCCTAGGCCCTTCCTAGGGTTGGATCCCCTCTTGGGCCTTTTCCCCTCCGAGAATTGGCCCATTAAGCCTTTGACCATTTAATTGATTTTTCTCTTCATTAAATAATTATGAATAAATGATTAAATCAACATTTAACATTCATTCACACATTATTCAATCTTCATGGCTATGGAACACCTTCCACCTCCACTCCGGACATCCTCCGGACTTACCGAAACTCTTCCGGTTTTCTCTCTACAAATCTTTAGCGATTCCACCGATCCTATAAACACTCTCTAAGCATCATCAAGCCCTGAAGCGTGATACCCTATGGTTCGGGAACACTCCAGACATGGTCGGGACACTCCCTCACCAATGATCAATAGAGGGACCTGGATGGCCATGTGACCCCTGTGCATTCCACGAAGATCTTTCGTCGTTTGAACCGGGACAGTCGTGTCTTATTCCCTTTGTCACTCGATACTTGCATTGCCCGAGATATGATCAATGACATCACCATGTCGTGTTCAATCTCGTTACTGAACAATGCTACTTGACTCGTTCCGACAAGTGATATCCCCGTGATCAAATCACATGTTGCGCAGATATTGGATATTACTTCTCCGAGTGGGCCCTTGAGTATCTTCCCGTCACATGGACGGAAAAATCCCGCTCTTGACATATATTGCCTCTACGGTTTCCTCCGAGTACCTGAACACACCTTTATGACCACCGTATTACCAGATGGCGTTTGATGCTATCTAAGCACTCTCGGGAGACAGTGATTGATATAGCCTCACAGTCTAAGGAATAGTCTACGAGGATCCATTTCTAATCATCGTAACTTGAACTTTGTGACATGATCGGGTCACGATGTTTAGGTTGGGTATTGGTTCATCATCTCATTCTTAGAATGAGATGACCTCATTTCCAACTAGCATAAATGCCACATGATCAGGAAACTTGATCATCTGTTGACCAATGAACCAGTGACTAGAGTTACACTGGGAACCCCTGGTTGTTTGTATATCACACGTGTATTGATGTTTCCACTCAATACAGTTATAGCATGATATAAAACTTAATCATAAACTATATGAATTATGATAATAGTCCTTACTACTATTTGTCTCTAGGGCATATTTCCAACAGTCTCCCACTTGCACTAGAGTACAAATACACTAGCTGCATTTGTTCTCAATCATTGGCACCATATATCCGGTACCCTGAACATGCTTGATCATGGAAGAGGTTGAGTCTTGGGTCTGTACTTTACAGTCCCAAATCCTTTGCAACTTACTAATGTCACCTAGATTGACATTAATACTTTATCATCACATGATAGCATCTGTGTGTATGCATCGTCGCTATGGCAGCAGAACGAGGCCTGATTCCAGGAGCCTATAGTGACGTTAGATCAACCTCGAGGGCTTTCTCAAGGGCATTGTGCCCTGGGACACATCATTCTACGTTAAAAGCGAACTAGCCCCGCCATAACATTATACAACACTTTAGATGGTACCCTTATCTATTATTATAAATGTATTCATCGAAACACTAGTGCACTTAGTGCAACTTTCGCTGTTTTTGTTCACCTCGCTTCCTACTTGACTTTAATCGGTATTTACAGGTGTTTCCAACATATTCCCTTATAACATAACCCTTTATGTTTTAAGATATGTCATCCTTTGTGGATTTGGAAAACATGTCTACAGTTCTCTATTAGACAATGCGGACAAACTTAGCTCAACGTTCTGTGATTCGAACTTAATCACTTTTAAACGTTCCTTATTTGGATCATTTATTATGCTAAGTTATCATCATGGTTTACTAAGACAGAACCTATGTCTCAACATAGTGGATGATGATCATCCTTTTCTTTCTTTCAACCATTGATGTTAAACTCAATACTATTCCTAATTTGAGTTATTAAGGACCAGTTCCTTAATTAACTTCTATTCTCAAACACTTTTCAGAATCTCTAAAGGAATACTACATAATATCTTAATACACCTATTATCAACTTCTACATCTTATAAATCATTATTTATAAGTATTTGCGCTTTCATCCTTAACATACTTAAGAATTACTCCTAAAAGCTCCCACTCAAAAATATGTCGATCACATATTGTTTTAGGAAGACTTTCATAGCTCACACTCAATTTTATGCAAATTGCATATCTACTCTCTATTTTGAACAACTTCAAAAACTTTGATCAAATATCAAACTTGGATATTTGCTATGAGATACTAGTACTATTACTAGTTTTAAATCCACTAGACATTTAGCACATTTGAATCAAATTCATTTGAATTTGTCCAATACCTGACAAATTGTGCTTTTGTCATTCACCCCCCTTTTCCACTATGGCTTTGCAGTCATTTGGGAAAATTCAAGTAACCCCTTTTACTTGTGAGATTCAGCAACGTATTGCTTTCTAATCTCAAGGGTAGTTTGTTTCTAGGATTTCTCATAATTTTAGTTTACCATTATTTCCTTAGTAGTTCGTAGGTATGTCATATTCCAAGAATCATGACAAATGATTCACAAATGTTTCCATACTAGATATGGATTTCATTTTAAATCCTACTTAATGTAGTGAAAACACTAGTGGGTAAAACACAATGATCATTATCATTGATTCTTTCCTTTGCGAAGAGAAACATTCAGGAACGTTTTCCGTTGCACTTCTCAACACTGTGATGCAGGGATTTGAATCCTCATCGTGTTTTTCACTATCTTCCAATTGCTTCATAATCAAGAAATATCACTAAAAGTGAGCTTTCTCAATAATGTACCAAAATCCAAGCAGTACGAATCTTGCTTTCCTTTTGGTTTCAGCTATGGATTTCGTATTCAAAGTTTCCAATGAATACTCTACAAGGACTTATTCGCTATTGTTTTGGTTATATCGAATAACCCCAAAACTTTCACGAATTCAAATGGTTCACTATAAATTCTAATTGAGTGCTAACTATTTATAACTAATGGTCTCTACATCTACACTACAACGATTTATTTGGTGCCTTCTATTTAACCCACTTTGATATCTAATATCACATTGTGATGCTTTGCGTTTTGACGTTTCAAAACGCTTTGCATTCCACAATTTCTTTTATGCCATTCTTATAAAGTTGAATTTCATTACTATTGATCAAATCATAGTAATTAGATTCCCTTTTATATTTATACCCTTTGTTGATGAAACACTTCGATCAAATCAAATAGTTTCATATTCTTGTTTCCTTTGGTAAACTTCTTTACACATTTAAACAATCATAAAATGATAATTACCATTTTTGTTAAAACACAATACATCAAATATGTATTAACTTTAACAATTCATTAAACACTTTGTATTCAAGTTATTTTGCCAAACTTAGGCATGATTTATATGTGAAAATAAATCAAATGACTTTCACATATTATCATTATAACTTTGAATTTAAACAATGGTTTCATTCATTAATGAAATATCATTAAGTTGGGTATTTTAAACAAGGCATTTTAATGTTTTATAAATGTTCATGCATTATCAATTAGTTTCAAACAACAAGGATAATTCACACATAATCAAATAAGATATGAACATGAATAGAAATTATTCATAAAAGGGGAACAACTGTTTGTTACAAGCTCATATGAATAACCGTCTCACGAAGTGTGAGACACACTAAAGAAGTTCACAATCTCTTGATTACAATAATCATCCTAAACATAAACTAAATGATAAATGTCGAGGGAGAGTGTCGTCGGCCATCATCATCATGCTCGCCATCAACACGCAACGTCACCTCCTCTCCAGCAAGCACCTCTCATGCAGAAGGACCTGTTTTCAGCAAAACAGAACAAGTATTAGATATACTTAACACTACAAATGTGTTTGCAAGACTATAACATTTATAAAACTGTATATCAAATATATACCTTTGTCATTGATGACCTGAGCGACATCTGGTTCAACCAACACATTCCTGAGATGTGTCATGAACCGGTGGAACTCCGTTAATTCCGCGTCGCCCCTCATTACGCAAGTCCTGACTTGTGCTTGGTAGTTTGGTGGCAGCGATCGCAGCACAACACTGTTTGCGAAAGAGCCCGACATCCAGCTATCCAGGAAGTATGCAGGCCTCATGTACACATCATGCATGCTCTCCAAGTGGTCATCCAGTGATGAGTTCTCCTCCATCTTAATGGACAGGAAGTCTCCCATCAGCTCATGCTCCCAAATGCGTGTCTGCTCCATGAAATGTGTCCTAAGCTGTAGCATCACCGAACAAGGGTTGACATCACCCACGAAAGTCCACAGCTCATCCAACATTCTGAAACGCATCACAACTAAAATATAGAAGGCCATCTCATGACACATATATCGGTCTTTCCGCTGCTCTGGGGTCTCTAGGTCAGTAGGCTGATCCAAATCCATCCCGTCGAGTATCTAGTCGACCACGTCATTCTTGCTAAGAATAACGTGGAGACATGCAACCCATATGGAGAAGTTTGATCCATCTCATCTAAGATTCTCTCCTTCTAACCAATCAATCATCAATAGGAAAGGTGGCATCTACATTTATAATTGCAAAAGGAATTTAGACTAAGTTTATAATTAAATGAGTTAATAATAACTCCACTCAGAAACACCTATCCCCAAAAGGGTTCCTAGTGATAACATGACCCCTATCAGCCACATCTCCCTCGATCGTCACGGCCATCAATGTGGGTTCAAGGGTGGACGCTAAATGTTGGTCACATCATTCATGTGACTCGTGCTCGATCTTTCGACCATCCATGTTCCGAGGCCACGCTTCTGTGGCGTGCTAGGCTCGCCAACTCAACCTTAGTGTATTCGCTGTGCAACATGGCTTACACCCACTATGCGAACATAGATATGTCTGACACCCAGGCCTGTAACCCTAGATCGCCTCATACCGAAGAACTTTCTTGGTGGTGCACACTAAGGGGGAACACAATCGTTGGTAATTTTAACAGGGATCATCTTATTAGGCTACCGTCGAGTATCTAATACTAGCACACAATAAGATATACAAACAATAACATTGAATGTAAATGCGATGTGATATGGTCCTTCACGTCATGATCTCCATCCGTCGTCACCGGATTCCGGCGCCAGGGTTCTGGCGCTGTAGACACCAGGGTACCGGTGTCATTCCGGCGTGGTAGTTCATCACCTCCGTGACTATCTACTACTACGTAACAAAAGGAAATCAATTTACCTTTGCCACAACCATATCACAAAGCAATGCCCCCCTGCAAAACAAAGTTAGACGCCTCTACTTTATCTTTGCATGTTTTACGTGGCTGAATGGGCTTTCGTACAAGAACCGTTCTTACCTACGAACTTTTAGCACAACGCTGATCAAGTAGTTGTCTCTACTACACCCCTTTCGGGGCCCTCCATTGCAAATGGTATACCAACTAATGCAAGAGAGACAGACACCCCCTAAGCCACCTTATACGATACAAGCCGTATGTCAAGCGTGGACCAGTCTCGCGAATGAACGCGTAAAGTCGGTTGGGGGCCGCTTCATCAAGCATTACTGCGGTATGCACAAGTGCACGTGGGAGGGTAACAACTAAAATATCAACGCCCACATGCTACATCTTGTGTGTTCTACCCGTACTAGCATTACTACGCATAGATCTAGCTCTGATACCACTGTTGGGGTTCCGCGTATGAAAACAATAAATTTTACTCTACACCCCTGAACCCCAGAAGCTGCCAGGACCTATCTATTAGTAATACAGTAACGGGAGGGGCTTTTCGCGAACTTACCCTTGAAGACCGAAAAGTGTTGTCAACGCTCAGGAGAGCGTGGTTGATGTAGACGAGCCGAAGCCGACCTCAAGGTCGTCATGAAGTCCTTGCGCTCCTTGGCTCCAACGACTTGAGTGCCTCAAGTGCGACACCTCACGGGGAGTTACACACGTCCGGTGCCTGACGATGACTCCCGCTTCCCCGATCCAGCAGCAGTTGCGGAAGTAGAGCTCCCAGATCCAAATCTCGCAGCGTGACGGCGCTCCGCGGTGAAGATGTCTCTCACTCGCGCAGTCCAGACTTGGGACCATGGTCACGAGAGAGAGAGGGGGAGAGAGAAAATATCAACTGGAGGTCCTCCCAAAAGCGAGAAGACCTTTATTGATTATTGGTGTATTTATCTGGCCAAATACCCCCACTATATATAGGGGGAGGAGGGGGTACACCCTCCCTCAAAGTCCCGGGGTGGGACTAATCAAGGGAGAGGGGTGGGGTGGCGCGCCGGCCAGCCCCCCACCATGGGCCCCACGTGGGGCCAGCCCACTAGGGCCGATGGCCACCCCCTAGGCCCTTCCTAGGGGTGGGATCCCCTCTTGGGCCTTTTCCCCTCCGAGAATTGGCCCATTAAGCCTTTGACCATTTAATTGATTTTTCTCTTTATTAAATAATTATGAATAAATTATTAAATCAACATTTAACATTCATTCACACATTATTCAATCTCTATGGCTATGGAACACCTTCCACCTCCACTTCGGACATCCTCCGGACTTACCGAAACTCTTCTGGTTTTCTCTCTACAAATCTTCGGCGATTCCACCGATCCTATAAACACTCTCTAAGCATCATCAAGCCCTTAAGCGTGATACCCTACGGTTCGGGAACACTCTAGACATGGTCGGGACACTCCCGCACCAATGATCAATAGAGGGACCTGGATGGCCATGTGACCCCTGTGTGTTCCACGAAGATCTTTCGTCGTTTGAACCGGGACAGTCATGTCTTATTCCCTTTGTCACTCGATACTTGCATTGCCCGAGATCTGATCAATGACATCACCATGTCGTGTTCAATCTTGTTACTAAACAACGCTACTTGACTCGTTCCGACAAGTGATATCCCCGAGATCAAATCACATGTTGCGCATCTATTGGATATTACTTCTCCGAGTAGACCCTTGAGTATCTTCGTGTCACATGGACGGACAAATCCCACTCTTGACATATATTGCCTCTACGGTTTCCTCCGAGTACCTGAACACACCTTTATAACCACCGTATTACCAGATGGCGTTTGATGCTGAAAGTGCATGTGTGCTCCATGTGTGGTTTTGGTAATTAATGACAATATTTATGGACTTATGTTTGCATTCAGTTTTACTTGTAGGATTTGTCTATAGGCAATGCTTGAACCATATGTTGGCTTCAAGGTTGGGAGAAGAAGAAAGTAGAGAAGATCAAGTGTTGACCAAGGTTTCAATGAGTGATTCGGAGATTGGTCAAGTAAGAGTTGGGCCTATAACAAGTGTGTCTTGAAGAATAAAGTTGGAGTGATATCTCTTATGTACCTTCAAGACACCAACATAATGAAGAAAGAAGAAATGATGTGTAAGTTCAAGATGAGTCATCTCGAAGAGATCATTTGTTTGAAGCTTGCCATCCTATGGTGGTCATGGATATGGGAAGATGATATGCCCAAAAGAGAAGCTCTATCATAGTGGACTATGGTATAGAAGCTCTACCATAGTCCACTTGGCCCACAGAAGGGCTGGGTCATTCTGTTTGGTGGTTCGGAGATGGGCCAGAATCTCTAGTGTAGACCGGAGTCTCCGGTGTGCAGGCCAGAGTCTCCGGTCTGACTCTTCTCCAACGGTCAAAAAACGGTCAGAAATCAGTGGGCCTATAAATAGGGGACCTCTTCTTCAACCTCAAGCTGCCCATTCCAGAAACTGAAGAACACCATTTTAGAGCCACCAAAACTCCAAGATCTCTTCATCCAACCACCCAAACTAGCTGATCTTTGGTGAATCGGAGGAGGAGGCCTTGATCTACAGCTTCACCAAGAGAGATCTTCATTTCCCCCTCATTCACTTGAGGGCCCCTTGCTTTAGGGTTTCATTGGAAACCCTAAGCCTTGTTTTGGTTTGAATTGATTCTTACAAGCTTGTCTTTGATTGTTTGACAGCTTGCTTGTATTCTTGAGCCTCCAATTAAGTTGTGGATGTGTGCCTCGAACTTGTTGTAAAGGTGTCGGCTACCACCTCGAAGGTTGCCGATAGTGGAAGGGTGGATCTATCCCATTGGGGTGAGATTCATCGGAGAATAAGGGAGGCCTTTTGTGGCGTTGGTGGTTTGATACCACCCCCTCTCCAAACGAGACGTACTCCATTGTTGGGAGGAACTCGGTAATAATCGTTGTCTCCGCGTGCCTCGGTTATCTCTATACCCGAGCTCTTACTTATGCACCTTACTTTGTGATAGCCTTTGTGCTTGAAGTTTATATCTTGCTATCACATAGTTGGTTGTCTTGCTTAGCATAAGTCGTTGGTGCACATAGGTGAACCCTAGTTGTTCTAGGTTTTGTGCTTGACAAAGTAAACGTTAGTTTAATTCTGCCTTTGTTAAGCCCATCTCGGAAAAGTTTTTAAACCGCCTATTCACCCCCTCTAGGCGACATCTGTATCCTTTCAATTGGTATCAGAGCCCGGTCTCTCAGTTTAGGCTTCACCGCCTTGAGAGTAAAGATGTCTACTAGGGGATTCGTGCACAATGACATGTTCATATTCAATGGCACAAATTATGATATATGGAAAATTCGTATGCTTATTCATTTTTGGGACATGGAACCAAATTTGGAGCGTATTGTAGATATAGGTTTTTCTCCTCCTATGGATTTCGAAAATCTATCTTGTGAGGATGAGAAAAGCTTATATCTCGATGCTCAAGCCTCTAATGTGCTTGTTAATGCTTTGAGCTATGTAGTTACTTCTTCAATCATACCTTTTTGGAGCGCTCATGAGTTATGGATAAAACTTCAAGATAAATATGATGTGTCCAACATTATTGAGGATGATTGTATTGCTTCCACTTCCGGCCGTGATGAGTTCTCATATTCTTCCACTTCACCAAAGTGTGGCAAGACACAAGTAAATGATATGGTGGGTGGTGATGAATATTGCAGTGTTGATAGTAAGCTTACTCTTGATGATCCTTCATCTCTATCTCATTGCAATGCCTCATCTTTGGACTTGAACACGTCTAGCAATATATATGATTTACATGCTAGGGTTGATAGTCCTTGCGTATCATGTATAAATCGCCTAAATAGATCTCATGATGATATGCTATCTTTGCCTTGTTGCCATAATATAAATGCTTTTATTTCCTCTAGTTGTTGTGCTAACAATGTAGAGGAAACCGAAGATTCTATTGGTAAAGACATAATTTCGAATAGAGCTTCAAGTAATTCTTCATCTTCATCATCTCACGGTTCCCACCTATGCCTTATGGCTAGGGATTCAAAGGTAACTCCTACTTTGGAACCCAATACCACTTGTGATGATGAGGATGAGGATAATGAGGAAAAAGAGATTGATGTTGATGATTTATATGAAAAGGGTGAGATGGTTTATCATGCTCTTGTTAATAATAATATTGCTTGCTCTAACTTCGTTGAAATCTTGGACTTTGCTATTAAGGGCAAAGAGCCTATTGATAAGTTAAAAGCACAAATTGAGGAGCATGAGAACACCATTGATAAAATGAGTAGCTTTGAGCGTGAGTATGCTAATCAAATTGCACATCTAAATGAAGCTCTTGAAGAGGAACAAACCACTAAGGAATCTCTAGAGGAGACTTTTGCTCTAGAGTTGTCTAGAGTGAAGGAATCTCATGATAGAGATCTTGAGGTGGTAAGTGATCTCCAAAGTAAAAATTATGGGCTTCAAGTTGCTTATGCTAAACTCCTTGAGGATTTTGAGCACCTCAAAAATGGCTCTAGGGTCATCAAGGGTGAGCTCATCAAACTCACCGAGTCACATGAGCAACTTAAAGCCTCTTACTCTAAAGAGCTTTTGAAGTTGCCCTCACCTCTTGCTAATTATGATGATGCTTGTGCTACTAACTCTATTTCTTGTGAAGCATCTACTTTGAAGGAGAATGTTGAGCTAAAGGCTCAACTTGCTTTGCTAACTAGCAACTATGGGAAATTAGAAGAAAGTCATGTCAAGCTCTCAAGATCGCATGAGGATCTTCTAATCTCCCATGGGAGGCTAAAGTTAGCTCATGAGACCATCATGTCAAAGGTAACATCTAGTGGGCCTCATGTGGACATTAGCACTATATCTACTCCAAATGTTATATCGCCATGTGCTAGTCCTTGTAATTCATCCTCTCACAACCATGCTATATCTCGTGATGAATTACATTCCGTGCCTTGTTGCTCTAATAATGTAGCATCCACTTCCTCTAGTACTCTTGTTGAAACTAACCATGTAGAGGAAATCAAAGATCTCAAGGCTCAAGTCACTTCTTTGAAGAATGACTTGAAAAAGGGTCATCAAGGGAAAACCGCACTCAACAAAATCTTGAGTGTGCAAAAATCTCCCAATGACAAGAGTGGGCTTGGATTCAACTCCAATGTCAAGAACAAGTCCGCTATCTATTTGAAGCACAAGGACAATAAGGAGAATGACCAAGATCAAGTCAAGAATCTGGTCAACATTGTTTGCTTCAAGTGCAAGGAAGAAGGGCATCATGTTAGATCTTGCCCATTGAAGAAGAAGTCTCTTAGTGTGAAGCAACAAGGGAAGCAGCCTCAAGCTCCACCTCAAGTCATGGACGGGCCCCTTCCTAAGAGGACTACTCGAGCTCTTCCTCGAGTTGTGGCCTCACCTAAGAAGAAAGATGGCAAGAGAAGAACTTGCTATATATGCCGTGAGAAGGGGCATATTTCTTCCTCATGCACTATTGGTATCTCCTCATCCAACCCTATCATGATAGATGATTCTTATTCTCTTAGGAAGTATGAGGTTGGCAATGTGTTTTCCAAATATGTTGGTACTCAAAGTGGTGTCAAGAAAAGAACCATTTGGGTTGCCAAGCCTATTGTGACTAACTTCTTAGGACCCAACTTGGTTGGGGACCAACAAGCCAAAATTTGATCAATAGGTGTGTATGGAGGGCATTGGAGACTTGGCTACATCATGAAGAATTAAGGGAACTTCAATTATATTCTCTCAAGCCAAGTCATTTAGTTTATCATATATCTATCATATATCCATTTCTCCTCCTTGCGGTAACATGTTCTCAACTCATTTATATTGAAAGTTACTTGCCCCTTGTGCATGTGTTAGTTTTGTACCTTGCATGTGTTTTGTATATGTTGTGCTTCCTACTTGCTTAACTTGAGAAATCAAGTATGTGTATGTTGACTTGCACACCATGTATGTGTTTCGTGTTTGAGCCTATTGCATCTTGTTTATATATTACTTGGCTCTTGTGAGAGATTAATGGACTATCCCATGTTGGGGGAGTGTTATGCCTGGGCATTCCACAATCCTAAAAATGTGTCTACATGAGGAATACCACCTAGTATTGGTATTGCAATATTATCTAGTCTCTATGTGGTATGATCCTCATGAGAAATTTAAGTTCTATAATGTCCATTAATTATCTCTACGTGGATCATTTTGCCTCATGTTGAGATTTATGGATGTATCACATTATGGGGGAGTCATATGCTTAGTGCATATCACAATCCTAGATAATGTGAAAATTCGAGGTTGTGCTACTTAGAATTGATATTGAGAATTATCTAGCTCCTATGTGGCACTTTAGCTCATACAAGTTCCAATTTGCTTGAATGTTTTATAGCTCATCTTTTGGATCTTGTTTGTGAGAGTTTCTTGGTATGTGTTTCCCCATAATTGGGTCTCTATATCCTCATGGAAACCATTAACTTCAAGTTACTTTAATCACTAGTGATTATGTGACTATTGGAAGCTACCAAGAATCTCGATCTAAGCATCAAGCCTAATTTTTATATTTCGTAATATGCTTCTTGTTGTTAATATGATCATGATATCCTTGAAAACTACCTTAGGAAATGTTTCCCCATATTTCTTGTCATTGGACAAGTGGTACTCCATATATGGTAGAATTTATTAATCATGTTCACTTTGATCTTTGGTTTTCTTTGGCCAAGAAAATGTTTTACTTTTCTCCCATGTCTTCCTTGCCTCTTATGAGAAGAAATGTTTTATCACATTATGGGGGAGTAATACACTTTGTGCATATTACAAACCGAGAAAATGTGAATAGTTGAGGTTGTGTCACATATAATTGATATTGGAAATTATCTAGTTCCTATGTGGCACGTGAGCTCAAACAAGTTCATTTTCGATATAATGGTTTTATCCCTTATCTTTTGGATCTTGTTTGCAAGAGATTTCCTTGGTATGGGTTTCATCATATATGAATTCCTATATCTAAGTTGACAAGAATTTTGCCTCTAGTTATTCTAATCATTGTTGTGCGTGATTGGTTAACTAGTTGAAACCCTCAAGGATCTCTTTCATGTATTGGTTTTTAATTCCTATTTTTTGACACTTGCTCTCTCTTTATGAATATGATCTTGGATATATTTTATATCTACCACCGAGAAATATTTGCAATACATTTGTCCTTGGACAATCAGTACTATAATATGTGGTAGATCTTCTTGATCATTTTCACATTGGTTTTTGCTTTATTTTCCTTATCTCTTGCCAAGAAATTGTTGTGTCTTATATCCCATGTCTTCCTCAATCCATATGTATCATTCTTTGTCTCGAAATCATTTAGTTCTCTAGTTGATGTAGGTAGGGATGATGATCCCATGTGTGTGCATCTTGTATTCAAATGCAAAATCTTAAATAATGCACTAATCATGGGGGAGTTCTCCTATATTATTTAGAACACTCATTTTATGCTTCTTCATGACATGTTTTGATCCATACCATGTTTTATGCCTTTGGAAGATAAATCTTTTCTGTGGTACTTTGTGCCATTCTTGTAAAATGTTGAGAATTTGGTTCTTTTGTTGGAACCATTTATTTTTTCAATTGATATGTTGTTTGGGAGTTTATTTTCTCATTCCATGCTTTCTATTTAACCATTCGCATGAGATAAATCGTTGAGCATTGGTATTTGTTTATCCTCTTTGCTCTTTGGCTGTTGCCGTGTTCATTTGTTGAAATTGTGTCCTTTCATGTGTTGATTTGGCTCTTTGATGCAATTTGGACACCTTTTGTCGTGTCACACTCTTGTGTGTGACTTCTTGGATTACTTGTTGTTTTTGTTGAAATTGTATTTACTTTTTGGTTCTTGAAAATCTTGTGCATGCATGTTTACTACATGTTCTATATTATGACATACTTGCTTTCTTGATCTAATATATAGGGGAGTCTCCACCAAATCCTATCGGCTAAGATGTGCATGAAATTCAACTTCATGTCAATATGCACATATTTATGTGGAGTGTCTCCTATGTATTGTAGTTGCACTAACTACTTCAGACCCAATTTGTTTGGGGACCATAGTGTACTTAATATTGTTTTAAGTACATTGGAGATACATTGGTTTCTTCTCTCAATTATAAGAAGATGTGGTGACTAAATGATAATTGAAGGCAAGCTAGGATGATCAACAAACTCATATCTACTTTATCATACCAATGGTATCTTGGTAACAAGTATCCCTCTCATACATACTTTTCTAGCATCCAACCTTTGTGGTTGCATCATGGCATGATTTCCTTCAGTTGCGTTTATTGTGGTTCTTGCAAGAATTTGATTGTATCATCCTTATTGTGGTATGAGTATGTTGAGATGAATGCATATTTGGGGGAGTATATAAAAATCATGTTTATGATTCACCAATCCCACATATGCCAGTCTAGCAATTCTATTGCCAATCATTACCTCAATTTCTCCCATGCGCAATATGGATGAATTTGCAAGGTTTATTTTTTATGATACTTGTTGCTTTTCCAAATGCACCCCAACTATCTCGTGTTCCCTTGTGATAGTTGTAATGTATTTATTGGTGATTTAAGGTCATTGATGTTCAAGAAGATATATTCGAGCCTTTGGCCATGCCTTCTAGCAAAAATCGTATTGGTGTTATCTATGATTTTTGTTTGGATATCTTGTTCATTCTTGAGTATCCATTTTGTGTATACATGTTTCTTTGTGGATGTATATCTTGGTGATTGTTGTCTACCTAGAAACTTATATACATAATTATGGCTAAATCTCTAGTTGATATCCTTTTTCTTTGGAGTCTACACCTTGTGCTCATTCCTTTTTCTTTGGTGGCTCCTAAAGTTTGCTTTAAGTGCTTGACCTTTTTTTGTTTGCATCTTTTGGCACTTGTTGGTATTAAGAAAGTTGATCCTCATGCCTTTGTGTTGTTAGGTAAGTTTGGGGGAGCAAGCATACCATGTTTATGTTTGGTGCATAAAACCTTGGGGAGCTTTCCTAATTTACCTAAGAACACGCATTTGCTTTCTTAGTCTTGTTTGGTGTTTTTGTTTGATCGTGGGGAGTTAGGATTCCATAATTCTGCACCTTGTTGTGCATGAACCTTGGGGAGCTCCCTATTTTCATCTAAACACTCATTTGCTCTAATCATAATATCTTCTCTCTTGCTCATGGTCGTGGTCTAAGTGATATAGAGGGAATGAGGATGCCATGTTTGTGCATATTGTATTCAAACGCAAATTATAATTTGTGCACAAACCTTGGGGAGTCTCCTCATATTATTTAGATCACTCTCTTTTCAACCTTATCATAATATCTATCTTTCTTTTGGTATCTTCCTTTTGTGAAGTGCTTCTTTTGATCTTTTGATTGTTTGCTTCATTCGTTGATGCTTCCTCACCATTTTATTTCTTTGCAGTCTTTGGATCCTCAGTTTAGTTTGATTTCCTCCTGGTATTCGTCATTTGGATACGTACATTTGATTCCACTCATATTATGAGATATGCACACCATATGGAGGAACTCTCACTAAATTGGCCTTCTCAAGTTTTTCACCCATTTCGGCAATCAATGCCAATGGGGGAGAAGTTTTAGAGGGTTTTAGGGAATTTGCTTGTGTGTTGTGAGTTTTCTACTTAAACACTTGCCTCGTGTGCTTTGCATCTTAGTGTGTTGCTCGGCATCTTGTATATATAGAGGAAACTCCACCACCGGTAATGGTTGGCAATATATGCAATGAAATTCAAGTTCATCCACATATGCATATATTGTGGGGGAGTTTGCTCTATATATTGTGGTTGTAATAACATCACATACTTGTGTAGTATTGGATGTTAGGACAATCGTTTTGTTTGGTTAATTCATTATATAAACCCTCTAAAAGGGATTGTCATCAATTACCAAGATGGGGGAGATTGAAAGTGCATGTGTGCCCCCATGTGTGGTTTTGGTAATTAATGACAATCTTTATGGACTTATGTTTGCATTGAGTTTTACTTGTAGGATTTGTCCATAGGCAATGCTTGAACCATATGTTGGCTTCAAGGTTGGCAGAAGAAGAAAGTAGAGAAGATCAAGTGTTGACCAAGGTTTCAATGAGTGATTCGGAGATTGGTCAAGTAAGAGTTGGGCCTATAGCAAGTGTGTCTTGAAGAATAAAGTTGGAGTGATATCTCTTATGTACCTTCAAGACACCAACATAATGAAGAAAGAAGAAATGATGTGCAAGTTCAAGATGAGTCATCTCGAAGAGATCATTTGCTTGAAGCTTGCCATCCTATGGTGGTCATGGATATGGGAAGATGATATGCCCAAAAGAGAAGCTCTACCATAGTGGAGTATGGGGAGCAATTTGCAAGTCTTCCCCAAGCTAGCGTAACCAATCAAGAAAGGTGTTCCATCTTGAGGTGGAGAAGATCGTCATCATCAAGCTCAAGTGGAATATGCGCAAGGCAAAGGTTTTTCAGACCGGAGTCTCCGGTGTGGTCCGGAGTTTCCCCACAAGTCTCCGGAGTGGATCAAAGTTGAAGACCTGGGTCAGCCAGATTGGTGGTCCGGAGCAAGGTCCGGAGACTGACTAGAGTCTCCGGTCCAAGCCCCTAACCGGAGTCTCCGGTGTGGTTGGACCGGAGTCTCCGGTCCACTTGGCCCACAGAAGGGCTGGGTCATTCTGTTTGGTGGTCCGGAGGTTGGTCCGGAGATGGGCCAGAATCTCCGGTGTAGACTAGAGTCTCCGGTGTGCAGGCCGGAGTCTCCGGTCCGACTCTTCTCCAACGGTCAGAAAAAGGTCAGAAATCAGTGGGCCTATAAATAGGGGACCTCTTCTTCAACCTCAAGCTGCTCGTTCCAGAAACTGAAGAACACCATTTTAGAGCCACCAAAACTCCAAGATCTCTTCATCCAACCACCCGAACTTGCTGATCTTTGGGGAATCGGAGGAGGAGGCCTTGATCTACAGCTTCACCAAGAGAGATCTTCATTTCCCCTCATTCACTTGAGGGCCCCTTGCTCTAGGGTTTCATTGGAAACCCTAAGCCTTGTTTTGGTTTGAATTGATTCTTACAAGCTTGTCTTTGATTGTTTGACAACTTGCTTGTATTCGGGAGCCTCCAATTAAGTTGTGGATGTGTGCCTCGAACTTGTTGTAAAGGTGTCGGCTACCACCTCGAAGGTTGCCGATAGTGGAAGGGTGGATCTATCCCATTGGGTTGAGATTCATCGGAGAATAAGGGAGGCCTTTTGTGGCGTTGGTGGTTTGATACCACCCCCTCTCCAAACGAGACATACTCCATTACTGGGAGGAACTCGGTAATAATCGTCGTCTCCGCGTGCCTCGGTTATCTCTATACCCGAGCTCTTACTTATGCACCTTACTTTGTGATAGCCTTCGTGCTTGAAGTCTATATCTTGCTATCACATAGTTGGTTGTCTTGCTTAGCATAAGTCGTTGGTGCACATAGGTGAACCCTAGTTGTTCTAGGTTTTGTGCTTGACAAAGTAAACGCTAGTTTAATTCTGCCTTTGTTAAGCCCATCTCGGAAAAGTTTTTAAACCGCCTATTCACCCCCCTCTAGGCGACATATGTATCCTTTCAGATGCTATCTAAGCACTCTCGGGAGACAGTGATTGATATAGCCTCACGGTCTAAGGAATAATCTACGAGGATCCATTTCTAATCATCGTAACTTGAACTTCGTGACATGATCGGGTCATGATGTTTAGGTTGGGTATTGGTTCATCATCTCATTCTCAGAATGAGATGACCTTATTTCCAACTGGCATAAATGCCATATGATTAGGAAACTTGATCATCTGTTGACCAATGAACCAGTGACTAGAGTTACACTGGGAACCCCTGGTTGTTTGTATATCACACGTGTATTGATGTTTCCACTCAATACGGTTATAGCATGATATAAAACTTAATCATAAACTATATGAAATATGATAATAGTCCTTACTACTATTTGTCTCTAGGGCATATTTCCAACAGATGCTAGCAACTCCAAGAGTTAGTATTTATGCTCGATAGTGGGTTCATGCCTCTAGTAATCTGGGGAAGTGACAGAAATCTCTAAGGTACTAGATGTGATGTTACTACTAGGGAGAAAACAACAATCCTTTGTTCATAGAACAATCGTATTGTTTACTTTACACGCAATGCGTAATGCAATTATCTGTTGCTTGCAACTTAATACCGGAGGGGGTTCGGATGATAACCTGAAGGTGGATTATTAGTCATAGATGTAGTTGGATTACGGTCTATGTATAATGTTGTAATGCCCAATCGAATCTCAAAGGAGTCAAGATGAGTAGTATATGCATATTGCTTTCTCGATGTTTGTCAATTGCCCCGCTGTAATTTGTTCACCCAACATGTCATCTATCTTAAGGAGAGCCACCACTAGTGAACTATGGACCCCGGTCCTTTCTTTTACCATCAATCTACAACTATTTACTGCTTTCTGTTTACTTTCTGCAAGCTTTTACTTTCTTCCACTCAATACGTTTAATCCTTTGTTTTCAGCAAAACCGGCGAGATTGATAACCTCACTGTAAGTTGGGGGCAAAGTTATGTGGTTGTGTTGTGTAGGTTTCCACATTGCTGCTAGCGCCGGTAGTGCACCCTGCCAAAGTCCAGCTAGCAACACCTTGGAGGTGTTTCCTTGCTCCTACTGGATTGATAACCTTGGTTTCATAACTGAGGGAAAACTTGCTGTTGTGCTCATCATACCTTCCTCTTGGGGTTCCGCAACGAGCTCGATATATTTTGGGCCATCAGTACCCCTTGCCCGATGATACGGAAGATTCCCCATATCAAAATGACAAGGCAAGCATACAATGAGCATCTCAGCAATCCTTTTATTTCCTATCTGCATAGGCTTTTTTTCTCTTTTTTTCTTTTCTATTTGCATAGGTTTTTTATAGAGGATGCTTCATAGATTGCTTGCTATGGTTATGCTGCAGGTTTCCACCATGATTAGGCATGGCTTAGATCAGTCGCCCAGGCATTTCTCTAACACATATACGAACTCCATGAGCCTTACAAGCTCCCCTTTCATTTCACACCGCCGAGATCCATAAGCAAAAGAACATGATATCAACTAAATAAAGTGCAATGTTGAAAGCGTTCCCCATGGTAACATGGTTCTGCTAATTCACAACTTACAAAACGCAAGCATATACGCAACATAAATGGGCACAATGGTTCAAGTTTATTAAGTGCAAGAAAAGTAAAGTGTGCCATGAAGTTCGTGAGAGCTTTAATCACTAATTTTCAGATAACAAGTTTAATTCAGAAGGTAGATAAAAACATGAATATACTTGGAATAGCAAATGCTAATAGGTAGGTATGGTGGACTTTTTGGACTAACTTGGTTTTATTTGGAGTTGGATGCATGATTGGAGCTCATACTTGGTATGGAGGCTAGCAAAATACTAGGAGCGACCAACTAAGAGAGTAATAATGTCCATACTCATGCAAAGCGACAAAACATTATTAATTAAAGCATAAAGTGATATTACAAGTCGAAAACTAAATGATCATAGAGGCTATGGTGACTTGGTATAGTCTTAACATGGTGTGAGCATGCGCCAAGTCAATCCAAATAAAGCATCAAAGGAGAATACCACAATATTATGCTTTTATATGCTAAAACAACACATGATTCTTTCAAGGCACATTAAGCAATCTCAATTGTTTGTAACAAGTCATGCTACAACAATAATTACTAAGAATAAAGTCAAAACAATATCAAGCATGACATGACAAATCCTAAGTCACAGTCAAAAACAAGCTCCTTTTATACCACTTATAAGCATGAACTTTCCTACTCTTTTCCAATCCAAATAAACCTATTTGAAACTATGTATGAATGCGGGGGTCCAACCAATTTATTTAAGCAAACTAAGCAAACGAAACTAAAAACAAAAATGAAGACGCTCCAAGAACAACACAATTGTGCATGAAACAATAAAAATGAAGTGTTTAGAAGAAACCTGAGATTTTTATTGATGAAGAAGGGGATGCCTTGGGCATCCCCAAGCTTTGACGCTTATACTTCTTGAATATTTCTTGGGGTGACACGGTTGGCATCCCCAAGCTTGAGCTTTTGTCCATACTTCATCTTATCACATTACTCTTCCCTGCACTTTAAAATTTCCTTCATACAAAACTTCACACAATCTTCATTAGCAACATTAGTGTATTCAAGATAATAAGTCTTTTGGTTCTGTTTCAACACAAGTAAAACTTCCATTAAAACACAAGCTACTGTAGCACTTCCTTTAAAAAGTTCAAGTGATCAAAGAGAACTCAAAGAGAAAGAGATTAAGAGGCAAATGCAAATAATGGCAGAAATCTGTCAAAACAGACCAGCAGGTAAAAACCGATTTTTTCGAAGACCTTCTGTTGCTCAAATCGAAAAGTGTTAAACTAACGAAAGTTGGATAACAACCTGGGGGCAAAAACACAAAAAATTACAGCTCAATCCAACGTACAAATATTTTTCACGAATTTTTACAGCGAAGCACAAAAATCTGTTTCGGGACAACAACTTTCCCAAGTCTTACTTCTCTCTCACTAGAGGTTACTCTTGGCACAAAAACCACACAAAAAGGATAAGGAAAGGTTATTACTGAAGCAATAACTTCCAAAACTCAACAAAAGATTCCTAAATAAATTTGGGTTATCTCCCAATAAGTGCTTTTCTTTAATGCCTTTGAGCTAGGCATACGAAGCAAGAATCAAGTATTCTCAAATGAAGAAGCATTAAGATCAATACCAGAAATATCCTCAATAAGGAAAGGTATCTCATCCAAATAAGTTTTAGAGGATCCTCTCTCAATGCTCTTGGGTTCACAATTTTCATCAAACAGGTTTTCAGGAACAATCCAATCAAAATTCTTTTCTAAGGCTTCATGTATTCCTACAAGTTTAAAAGGTATTGGTGTCTTAATTTCCTCCCCATCTTTAGGTTTGGTTTTGTACATCTTTTCTCGTGTACTAATAACATCTACACATGAGCCTAGCATATTAAAACGACCAAAGACTTTTCTAGCTTCCTTAACAACATCATAGAATTCTTAGACAAAGTTTCTAGAATAAAATCTGTCTTTTCAGTGTCCTCAATATCTTTAAGTTTAAGAAACATTACTTGGATTATGGGGTTAAGGTTAACAAACGTAGCTTCCAACATGTGAACTAAAGAAGCTGCAGCAATTTCATAATTTGGAGTGAGTTATGCTAGGGATCTATCCTCAATATCCTCATGCTTGCTAACATGATTAAAGAATTCTTCAATATTATCTCTCCCAATTATAGAGCCACTACCTATTGAAAGCTCTTTCAGGGTGAACTTAGGGATCAACATGGTGAGCAAAGAACGAGGTGACAACTACATAAAAGGACTATTTTTTTGTGTTTTTGATATAAAGAAGCAAACTAGTATAACTATTTTTTGTGTGTTTTTGATAAAGAAACAAGCAAACAAAGTAGAAATAAACTAAGCAAAAAAAACAAAGTAAAGAGATTGGTTATGAGGGACTCCCCTTGTGAAGATGTCCTTGACTCCCCGGCAATGGCGCCAGAAAAAAGGCTTGATGGCTCAAAATATATCGAGCTCGTTGGGGAACCCCAAGAGGAAGGTATGATGAGCACATCAGCAAGTTTTCCCTCAGTTATGAAACCAAGGTTATCGAACCAGTAGGAGCAAGGAAACACCTCCAAGGTGTTGTTTCCAACTTGGAATCCTGCACAACACAACCATAGAACTTTGCCCCCAATTTACAGTGAGGTTGTCAATCTCACCGATTTTGCTGAAAACAAATGATCAAACGTATTGTGTGGAAGATAGTAATTGCTTGTAGAAAGTAAATAATAAATAGTAGATGGTAGATTGATGGTAAAAGAATGGACCAGGGTCCATAGTTCACTAGAGATGATTCTCCTTAACATAGATGACATGTTGGGTGAACAAATTACAGCGGGGCAATTGACAGACACCGAGAAAGCATCATGCACCTATGAGATTTGATTGGGCATTACAACATTATACATAGACCGTAATCCAACTGCATCTATGACTAATAATCCACCTTCAGGTTATCATCCGAACCCTCTCCAGTATTAAGTTACAAGCAATAGATAATTGCATTAAGCAAAGTGTGTAAAGTAAACAATACGATTGCCCCATGGACAAAGGATTAATGTTTTCTCCCTAGTAGCAACAACACATCTGGTACCTTAGAGATTTCTGTCACTTTCCCAGATTACTAGAGGCATGAACCCACTATCGAGCATAAATACTCCCTCTTGGAGTTGCTAACATCTACTTGGCCAAGATAGCTACTAACAACAGAAAGCATGCAAGATCACAAATAACATAGACATGATAGAATCAATAATCAATCTAAAATAGCATCTCAATATCCATCCGATCCCCGCAAACACAACATGTAAGATTACAAATAGATGATCTTGATCATGAACGGAGCTCACAAGATCTAAACATGGTAGCACAAAGGAGGAGAACCAACCATCTAGCTACTATATGGACCCATAGTCCAGGGATGAACTACTCACGCATCACACCGGAGGCAGTCATGGTGATGAAGAAGGCCTCCAGGGTGATCTCTCCCCTCCGGCAGGGTGCTAGGAAGAGCTTCAGATCCCTCCCGATCTAGGGATGGAGATGACGGCGGCTACAAACTCTTTCGTGGAATTTTGATCGGGTACTTAGGTTTTTTTCCTAGGGGGCTTTTATAGGCGGAAGGTCAAGGTCAGTGGAGGCTTGAGGGGCCCACACCAGGTGGCGGCACACCTAGGGCTGGCCGCCTCGTGGGCCCCCTTCGACTGCCCTCCGGACTCCGTGTTGCTTCGGGTAAAATATTGACTTTGACTTTTGTCCGGTCCAATTTCGAGAATATTTCCTTACTAGTTTTTCTGAAACCAAAAACATCAGAAAACATGCAACTGGCACTATGGCATCTTGTTAATAGGTTAGTTCCAGAAAATATGTAAAAATACTCCAAAGTATGGACAAAACATAAGAAAGTAGATATAAAACAAGCATGGAACATCAAAAATTATAGATACATTTACGACGTATCACCCAACACCCCGTCAGCCTCCACTTAAACCCATCTGGATCCACTACCTCCACATCAATGTGCATCCTTCCCATCCACCTCAACCTAACGTCAATACCGCACCTCCAGAACATTGCCAGACCGCCACTTCTTCCCTCACACTTCTTCACCAGCATGTGAGGCATATCCAGCATCCAACGGAACTTCTCCATTCCTTTTTCGTCAAGTTTAGTCTCTGACAAGAAAAGAATATCCGAGGCCTCCTTCTTCTGGTGGGCCAAAAGACCTCGAACTACCGACCCATTCCCCAGCCCCCGATAGTTCAGACCACTAACTTTCATTGGGTACCGCGGAGCTATTCTGACAGCTCCGCTTCACATGTTTTGGTATCCGTGTACACAACGCCTTCCATGTCCATGTCTCCCTTTGACTTCTTTGCTTTTCCCCTCGCTTCCTCCCGTTCATCTTCCCCTTGCTTCCTCTTTCCACCAACCACCGAGATGTCATTACCGACCATAGGCCTCTCATTAATCCTATGCTTAAACTTCTTCTCCTTTTGGACCCGCTCTGCATCAGACTCAACTCCACTCCCCTGCTTAGGAACCGCCACCCCTGCTGCACTACAACATCTCGAGCTACGTCCCCTTTTGAGGCATGCATATTGGGCTGAGCATCACTAATGGGCTGGCCCAACATCAAGCCTTTTTCTTTATCAACCTCCCCCCCTGAGAGTCTGTTGGGACTTCCGTAGCCTTCAACCCTTCTACCCTGTCTCCATAAAGACCAACTTCCTTGGATTACCCTGTCTCCCTTCTGCCCCTTTAGTTTCAGTGGACTAGATACTTCCTCCATCGACTCTGAGTTCCTGTCACCATCCTTCCCTGAGCTTTCACCCTTCACCATCGGGATAGCATCCTTCCTCCAAGAGTCCTTATCACTCCTCGACTGCATTCCTTTGCTGATGTGGCTAGATCCCCATCGGGAAGAGCTGCCCCCTTTATCGCTAGACCATCGCTGTCTGTCCGCACCACATCCCTTCTTCTACATCTTGGCCCTCAACCAAGGTCCAAACTGTTGTTTTTCCCCTTTGCCTAGCCTGGTAACGCAGTTGCAGTTCTCGTGACCAATGATACCACATGTGTAACAGAACTCTAGGAGATACTCATATTCAAAGTTGCACCACCGGGTCTGATCTCCTTCTCCCAGTTGCAGTAACATTCCACACATGATTGGATCGGCTATGCCCATCCTAACCTTCACCCAGAGGTATTCGCCCACACCCGTCCCATCCTCTCCTACATCTGCCTCCATAAACACACCAACCTGGTTGCCAATGGCTTCAACAGTCCACCTGTCCATCTTGCTAAGGGGGAGCTTGAACACACGAATCCAAATAGGGATTGTGGCGAATTCATACTCCTCCAAATACTTGTCCGACATAAACTCCTCTACCACCAGAACATCATTGTTCACCATCCAGGGACCGTCATCAACCGCCTTCCGCAGCCTCGATGGTTGAAGAACAAGAACAAATTGTCTCCCACGGGCTTGCAAAGAGTACCTTTGATCGGACACCACACAAATCCCAGCGAATTGGCGATACCATCTGCAAAGGCTGGCCTCTCTGACAGAAGTTTACCAAAGGCCCTCACCTCTACTTCTTCGACTTTCTTCCCATCTGACCACTCGATCCTCAGGCCCTTCTTCTTCGCCTCCGACAGCTTCAACCCCTTTAGCATGTTCTCCACACCCTCCATCACGCCGCCGTCAAACCACGACACCGCATGAACTGGCACAAACGATCTAGGGTTTGGTGTTTTACGACCCTGTGCCCTAGCACACATGAAAGGCTTGACTGTGAAGGACGGGTGCTTGTGGTGGGGGATTTCGGCCAGTGCGCCTGGGGAGGGCAGCACACAACTCCGGCAGGAAACTACATCCACTAGTGCGACTACGACGGCGGCGAGGATCAGATCTGGACGCCGTACAAGGCCGATTTTACAGTTACGGTTCTAGTGACCAAATTTGACTCAATTGATTTGGGTTTGGGCAATTGCCGAACGGGCCAGGTCGACTAGCGATCGGCCACGGCGCCACTAGTTTCGTGCAAGCCAAGTCGGGCGAGCGCATCACAAAACAAAAATGGCCGTGCGAGCGCGCTGCACGTGAGCCCTGTCCTACCAGTCAGCCAAACCTCTCCTGAGCCCTAACATCTCTCCCCAGCGCTCTCACCTCATCGCCTCCGCCGCCGTCGCTGCCCCTGCCGCCAGCAAGCGACACACCGCCGCAGCAGCCCGGGATGCCGACGGTAAGCGTCGGCCGCGACCGCCTCTTCGCCGCACTCGGCAGAGTCTACAGTAAGCAACCCCCCTCCCGCTCGGTAGAACACCCAGCTAATCTCGTTGCTTTGCTGTGGTTTGCCGCAGCCCAGAGGGACTTCGAGGAGCTCTGCTTCGATTTCGGCATCGAGCTCGATGATGTGGTGAGAAGCTCGGATCTGTGCCATTTGTCTCTCTTGCTCGCGTGCTTTGGTTTTTGTGTTTTTTTTCGGGGGTTTGGTCTGATTTGCTTCCTTGGTTTTGTGTAGACCACGGAGAAGGCCATCATCAGGAAGGAGAAGCACCTGGAGGGAGACAGCGAAGCTGACGGTGACGACGAGGTCATCTACAAGATAGAGGTTGCTGCCAATAGGTCGGTGAATTTCGGTTCTGCCAGCTCGATTGTTTGTACCACTGGCTAAAATGTTCTCAATTGAGTTAGCATGATGTGATTTCTGTCCATGTTCTGTACCACTAGCTCAATTTAGTCTACATTCAGGTGTTACTGGTTCAATTGGATACACGCCGTTGCTAGCAATTTTGTTTCTGCTGTTCAGTTAAGGGTGTTAGGTGTTAAAGGGGATTCAGCATGCCATTGTCCAATTGAATACACGCCTTCATGATCTTTTTTTTTTTTCATATGTTAGGTTCAGTTGGATGTCTTGTTATTTTCAAAACACTACAAACAAGTATCGTTACTTTACTTATGCAGTTGGCTCTCTATATGCAGATATGATTTGTTATGTCTTGAAGGAATAGCAAGATCTCTTCGCATTTTCACTGGGACTGAAGCGACCCCCATTTTCAAAATTTCATCTCCTGGTTCAATGCTTAAGATGCATGTTAGACAACAGGTAATGGGTTTTACCAGAAAGGCCTGTTTTACATCATGTTACTCTTATCTAACTCATTATTATATATGTGATATGCATACTTTTTATTTTTTACTCTTTCTTACGACCATGTTATGGCATATGTCAAGTTTTCAGTTCCTATTCTAGGAAATAGAAAAATGCAGTTGCAAAAAAAAAGGTTCAATTTCTTCAGTGTTTTGCTATTGGTAATGAATATATTTTTAGTTATGATCAAAATCGATGAACAGAGTAAGGGTTTTGGTATTTGAATTGAATTGGAGGCCCTCTTGAACGACTTAACTTTTGGATATTCTGGATAACTGGTAATAATATTTTTTTAAAGGAGTTGAGTAGATGTCAAAGATGGAAATTTGGAAAGAGAACAAAAACAAGACGTAACACTCTACTTTAGTTTTCTATACATTTGTTTGGCTATGCTTAATCTATGCATGCGATAAATGTTTTCTTTTAGCCCCTGACTATTAATAAAGCATGAAGAAGAAATAAAAACCTTAGATCTTAATATTGCAAGCTTTTGACATCCTAGATGCTAGGGGCAGACAACACATGGAGTGATCTACTAATTTCATATTTGAAAATGAAAATGTTGACCCTGTTTCACCAGAATGGTAGTGGATAATGCTTATTTACAGAAGGAAAGTTAAAGCGTTGACTAACGGATACACATGAAGTGATTTACTAATTTCATATTTGAAAATGTTGACCCTATTTCACCAGAATGGTAGTGCTCATTTACAGAAGGAAAGTTAAAGCGTTGACTAATGGCTATTTAATTTTTTCTGCAGACTTCACAAATTAGACCATACATAGTTTGTGCTGTCCTAAGAGGAGTAACTTTCGATGAAGCCAGATACAACAGCTTCATTGATCTTCAAGACAAACTCCACCAAAATATTTGCCGGTATTACTTGTCTGCTTGCCTGTGGTTGTTTGTTGTAATTGAGTTAAAGATCACCAATAATTTGTTAACTCAAACTATGTGGTGGACAACAGGAAGAGAACTCTTGTTGCTATTGGTACCCATGATTTGGACACTCTACAAGGACCCTTCTCATACGAGGTAAATTTCCAACCTTGCTGCAATCAGCCAGTATAACCTGTTAGGCTCAGTTTGTGGTTGTTGAACTCTGTTGTGCTAAACTTATTTTACAATATGCTGCGGAGAAAGCCAAAAAAGCAGGAAAAAGTTGGTAGGCAAGAGCTGATTGGAAAAGCTGGATTATCATAATCCACTGCATTTCCAAACGTAGCCTGAGTTGATGTTCACGATTATCTTAGTTGCATCCCAGCCAGCTCGATATATCTGGGAGACACATCATAGCTTACTCTGTGTGTATTCTGCATGTTTCCTTTTCTTTTCTGTGCTTGGCAGGGTGGGGTGTGGGACATGTATCTCTGTTGGTGGATCTATGTATTTCTGTTGCAGGGTTAGAGAAACACGTGATTTATTGTGATCTGTTTAGTTTATTTTGCACTTCTCACACTAAGCTAGCTCATGTTGAGGCTTAAGCTTATTGGTCCAAAAGCTCCCATCCACTGCATTAGGCCCTGTTTGGGGAGATTCAGGTCTGTCTTGTGGTCACCAGGAGCTGAGTACTTCTAAACTGGGAGTCTTCAAGGGGAAGCTTACAGTCCACCTTATTATATTAATTTATGCAGCAACTTTCAACCAGTGTAATAGAGAAACCAAAATCTGTGGAAACTTAAGCCCTGTTATTTACACGTATAGTGCTTTATTTCCTGGGGCTTATAAGACAGCCCAAGACGCTCCCCACTGTCTGGTGTTATCCCAGCCTATAGGTCCATAAGCTGAAGAAATTATTTTCAAAGATTTTGCAAAAAAATTGCTCTTGCCAGCAATTGATTAACAATGGTATATATATGTACAAACCTCTGAGATCCTCATTTTGATTACACCATATCCAAAAAAAAATTATGTAGTTGATGATTTTGCAATGCAAATGTCCCTATTGATACCTTTCATCCTTCTTATTTGACATTTTGATTAATCTTTCCAGGCTCTACCTCCCAAGGATATCGAATTTGTCCCATTGAAGCAGGTAGAATAACTCGCTACTCAGCCAAGCGATATACTATGCCTATTTTGCATGTTACTTTAGAAAATAATTGCAGCCTTTTTGTTCAAGTTTCTGGGAAAGCAGAGGTTTTGACTGGCATTTTCTCTGTTTGCTTTGCTATATGGTTCAGGAGCAAAGTTTCACTGCAGATAAATTGATGGATTTCTACAGAGTAAGTAGTATGCCACAGTTTTTGTAGTGACGTTGCTACACCTAGTATTGCCTCATGACTGTGGCAACCATAATGTTCTGTAGTTCTATTCTAGGTTCAGAGATCTTATTTTATTTAGGTGCTCCGTCTGTACATATTCGGTCATTGATAGTTTGTGCTTTGTTTGTGGCAGTCAGACATGAAGTTAAAGAAGTTTTTGCATATAATCGAGAACTCTCCAGTTTACCCAGTTATATATGATAGCAAGAGGTAAACCAATTCCAAACTATGACTTAAATTTCTCAAATTCTTTGTTTACAAGGAAAGACCCATGTTAGGTTACCATTTCAGTTGTTAATATTTATGATGTAGATATTGTTTATAGCAGGGATTTTCTTGTGTTTTCTAATCCTTAATCGTACTGCTCACACTGTCATACAGCAAGCTGACACTTAAATATTTTGCAGGACTGTATTGTCGTTACCTCCTATCATCAATGGTGCACACTCTGCTATCACCCTAAAGACAAGGAATGTGTTTATTGAATGCACTGCCACCGACCTTACCAAAGCAAATATTGTTCTGAATACAATGGTAGGCGTGACGTAATGCTATCTTTTTAATGGAAAATACACTGTCCTTTGGGATGAAGATTAGAGTTGTTTTATTGATGTACTTGTTCTTATGTGTCTAGGTTGCAATGTTCTCGGAGTACTGTGAAAATAAATTTGAAGTGGAGCCAGTTGAAGTTGTATCTTATGATGGAAGCTCAGCCATTTATCCTGATCTTTCATGTTACAAAATGGAGGCGTCGCTCTCCGATATTGTTGGTCGCATTGGCATCTCCATAGATGAGACACAGGTATATTTTGTTAATGCCTGAAGTATAGTACTGCATATCTTCTTACGGGAAACAAGAACCTCATGTCCAGATAATAGTTGACACTTGACAGGTTTTGATTTTTGTTATAGAGTAATTTTTACTGCAAGTTGTAATTTTCTACCGGTATCTAAGATTAAGTATTTTTTTTTGATAGTTACGAATGTTATTTTCTGTGTGAATTCTCTGAATTCATGTTTTAGTGCTTGAACAAGTGAAATGATTTGACTGTATTTGAAAGTGCAGGTTATCTCCCTTTTAAACAAAATGCAATTGCAAGCAGAACGTTGTCCATCAAACGGGGAGCCTCGTATTTCGGTTTCTGTCCCTCCTACGAGAAGTGACATTCTTCATGCTTGTGATTTGGCGGAGGTAAAATACGCAGATTCCCAGTTTTTTTTGTAGTTATTTTAAAAAAATGTTTTAAATGTTTTGGCACATCTTCTTTGTTCCATCAAGGATGTTGCTATAGCTTATGGGTACAATAATGTGCCAAAATCAAAGCGTTTGACCATAGGTGGAAAGCAACCACTAAGCCGTTTCTCTGATAAAATTCGTGCTGAGGTACGTGCTTAAAATATTCAGTACCTCTTACCAATCATTCACCTGTGTTCTGTATGCATATATTCACCAACTGACAATTTACTTGGAAAAAAAACGTCTGTGTGGCAGGTTACAAGAGCGGGCTATATGGAGGTGCTCACGTTTGTTTTGACTTCGTATGAAGAGAACTTTGAAATGTTGAATAGGAAAGATGATGGAAATAAAGCAGTCATTATTGGAAATCCCCGTACTTCTGAATTTGAGGTGAAATGCTCAAGTATTTCAGGCTGTCTTTATGATCAGATCTTTTATATATTTTGCTGCAGCTTATTGCGTTACAAAAATCTTATCTCTTGTCAACTGCATATTAATCGACAATCAGTTTAAGCGTTGATTTATTGAGTTCTGTCCTTCTATGCCTAGTATTTTTGTTAGATTTCTTTTCTATAAAAGTTATCGATAATTTACCTACGTATACAACTACAAGAGTATGCTTGGGATTGTCATCAAAATGCATCCTACCAATATTTTGGTCATGACCAACATTTTGGTCTGTGTTTGGATGGTTTGCCAATTTTTTGGCATGCCAATACCCCTTTGCCAACATTGGCCAACTATTAGGCAAGCAAAACCTTGACTCATATTTTGGCTAAGCCAAATTTCTGGTTAGGGCAAACTTGGGCTCAAACCAAACACACCCAAAATCATTAATGGGTAATGGGGACAGCTACTCTGGTGCGGATTTTTTACTGTTCTAAGTTGATGGCATGTTATGGTTCTTTTTTGTTTAAACGTAACTTTTGGATGCTATTAGTCATATATTGTTATCATACTCCTGGTATTTGTAGCCATTCATATTTAGCTGCTTCACTTATCTAGTGCAGAATAAATCAATACAGTTTTTAAATTGATCGATTGTTTCCTGTTGTAATTTCCATGAGCAAATTACAGTACGTGATGTATGTTGTTCCTCTTGTGATATTGCAGGTCGTAAGAACTAGTCTTATGTCATGTTTGTTGAAAACACTGAAGCATAATATAGACCATCCGAGACCCATAAAGGTACTTCATGAAAACAAACAGCGATACTCATGTGGTTATTATTGTCGAGGTGTTTTTCATCTGATTAGTTTACTAGGTATGGTCCCTCTTTTTTTGTACTCCCTCGGTCCAGAAATAACTGATTTGGGTTTGTCTAGATTCGAATGTATCTAGACGCATTTTAGTGTATAGATACATTTGAATCTAGACAAACTCAAGTCAGTTATTCCTGGACGGAGGGAGTATAACAACAATCTAATATTGATTCTACCTCACACACAATAATCTTTTTGATGTTGTATCATGGTTTTCTGAAGGGAGAGCTTATATTGGTTACAACCATTGTTTTAATATATTGTTGCAAATGTTTTGTGGTCCAGATTTTCGAAGTAGGTGATGTAGTGACATTGGATACGTCATGTGATGTTGGGGCCTCTAATAATCGCCGGCTTGCCGCCTTGTACTGTAATAGCAGCAGTTCTGGATTTGAGGTAATACACATGATTATTTTGCGCAAGTTCTATTTACAGTGTTTTGTTGTATGCCTTGGCTAATCGTTTTGAATTATCCAGGAAATTATGGGTTTGGTGGATAGGATTGTCAAAATCGTGAGAGCTCCACACATCAAATTTGGCCACCCTTACTACGTTGAAACAAGTGTAGGCATTTAAAATTCTCAATGCATTCAAGTACACCAAACTTTCCTTTGCTGGTATGAACTCTTGTGCTGATGTATTATTCTCTATAGGAACCTGAGTTCTTTATGAAAAGGCAATGTAAACTTGTTAGTAGTGACGGGAAGCAGGTTGGGTACTTGGGAATTGTCCATGCTGAGGTAATTCATCTGTTTTATTCGCGAAAGGACATATTTGGCCATTTTGAATAATCAGTGTAACCTACTCTGTGTTTACCTGCAGGTGCTAAGAAAATTCGGCATCCCAGACCCCTGCACCTTTGTTGAGATTGACCTCGAGGCTCTGTTGTAGTGCCATCTACTGTGAACCGAAAAGTTTTGTTGACGGTTTGGCATCCATGTGGTATCTCAACAGGCCACTCATTTCAGTTTGACACCAAATGTTATTGTACCATTGGGGCTCACATCTTTTTGACTGGGGTAAAGGAAGAAATATGGCAATACTAGAGATGCCCTGTGTTTTTTGTCTGCGAGTGAAACATGTGCTGGAAATCATGTTTTTATGTTGTTTCCGTGTAATGCAAACACCATATCTGGCACAGCTTTTCTGTTTGAAAGGCCAGTAAAGTTATACAGTACTGTGAAGAATTTAATGTGGAAAAGCGAACACTTTTGTTTCTACCCCTTGCCAGATTTGACACGATGTTTGTTTATATAACATTCAAAGCCATTTCCCCTCTGTCAATATTCAACTCCTTTTTTGGTTATGTCTTGAGCATTAGTTCCTGCTTGAACCCTACGCTGTCAGCCTCCTCCGGTATCTGATCCTGGAATTTGTGTTGGCTGCTCGTTGTTTTCTGGGCCGAGTGTTGACAAAGTATGCACGTTGCTCTCAGTCTCAGCTAGCTGCAGACATTTTCTTTGTTCAGGAGCGGAAAGACTTTGGTATCGGCACCAGGCGAGAAATGGACGGACAGGGTGAGTCCAATCCTTTCCCGATCGGGTGGATCTGGACCGCTCTTCCCAGCCACAATCACAAGGTCTGCTGCGACGGAGCCTCCCCAGTCCCCACACCACAGCATCCGCACCCCGCGGCGGCCACTATGACTAGCTCTATGTGGGGTTCTCTCCTGCACTGCTTGGATGGACTCGGTTCATGGGCTAGGAACGCAGATTAGTTGCTTCTAGCTCATTTTAGTTAGTCTTTAGTAAGGAGTATTTTTTCTTTCCTGGCAGCAAAATTAAGTACTCCACCTGACCCATATTAGTTGACTTGGATTTGTCTAGATTTGGATGTATCTAGCACGATGTATCTAGATTAAAAACGCTCAGATACATAGAATCTGAATCAAAATCCAATCAAGTAGTATATTCGGGAGAAATATATTAATGCTAATCGAATCGAACTTCGCTTCTGTGACAGCGGCTTACCTAAGCATCGACTAATCAAAGCTTCTCTTGGAACAACACAATCAAATCACTCTTTGCACGTGTAATGCAGTAGTACTTTTCTTTCAAAGTAGAAACCACAATAGGGAATGTAAAACACCGAAAATCGATTTGGAGCACGGGCTGGCTGAATCATTGTAAGAACAACAATAGGAATGTACAACAGCGCTAACAACATCACAAATACATCTTGTAAAATGGCTTTTGGTAATGGGTTCAAATTTGAAGGAGCAATATATTTGCGTGGGAATATAAAGACATTGACATTTGAAGACCAGGAAAAATCCTCTCTTCTATTATGTAAAAAAAAGCAAGAATCAACCACATTTCATCTTTTCATCTTTTCCTTTTTTTCTCTCTCTAATGGTTTTCGTATTGTAAAACGCCAGGTACAGTGTAAGCACCTTCACCACTATACGTGCACACTCACATGTTTACAAAAGAATGCTCTTTATTTTTAGAAATAGCAGTACCATGAAAAGAACTAACTGAGAAAAGAACCTAAATCTATAAGAAAAAAAAAAGAGAAAAGAACCTGTCTTACTGAGACACAAGATGTCAGAACATGGGTTTATTCCTGATTAGATGGAGGTACAACCATATTCAAGTTGAAAGAACCCCTTTCTACAATAAATATGATTGTCCCTAAAAGTTTGCTATCTATGACAACATTACACATTGTTGATGCTTGAGTATCTCTCTTCTCGACGAAGCATGAAACAATTTTTAGCATATGCTTTAGTATGTTTTTGTTTGAAAAAATCAAAATACTATTTACATGATATGTAATAAAAACATTTAAATGCACTACGTATTGATAAGGAGACATATGGTAGTACTAGTATGGAGGGACTCCGTTCCAAAATAGTAGGAGGTACTGTAGCACCGTGCAACGGTTCTTCCACAAATCTGGTCTAGGAACACCAGATGCACGAAACCAGCGGACCAATCTCGTGAACCGATACGCCCAATGCCGCTTCCCGTCCAACCCCATCGTCGCCGTCCATCCAATTAAACCCCACCTCCCTTCCCATCCCTTCCATTCCCACATCTGTGTCCTTCCCCCGCCGCCGCCATGGCCTCCTCCGCGTCGGCGGCCTCGCCGCTCACATGCCACCACCTGGGCGTCCGCCTCCGGCCCCACCTCCCCTCCTTCTCCCTCCGCCGTCGATCCACCTCCTCCCTCTCATCCAAAGCCATCTCCCTCTCCCATTCCCCTTCCCACTCCCTCCCCAAGCCCTTAACCCTGTCTCCTGCCGCCACGGTTCGCCGCCTCCTACCGCCCGTCGCCGCGGCACCGACATCTTCTCCCGCGCCTGTTTCACCACCGGCAAAGCCGGCGCTGCAGGGCGCAGCAATCAAGCCCCTGCTGGCTTCCATTGCAACCGGGGTCATCATCTGGCTCATCCCTGCCCCCGCCGGCGTGGCCCGCAACGCGTGGCAGCTGCTCGCCGTGTTCCTCGCCACCATCGTCGGGATCATCACGCAGCCGCTGCCGCTCGGCGCCGTCGCGCTGCTCGGATTGGGCGCCGCCGTGCTCACTCGCACGCTCACCTTCGCGGCCGCCTTCTCTGCCTTCGGTGACCCCATCCCCTGGCTCATCGCGCTCGCCTTCTTCTTCGCCCGGGGGTTCATCAAGACGGGGCTCGGAAACCGCGTCGCCTACGCCTTCGTTTCCGCCTTCGGGGGCTCCACGCTCGGCCTCGGGTACTCGCTCGTCTTCGCCGAGGCCTTCCTAGCGCCAGCGATCCCCTCGGTCTCCGCGAGGGCGGGTGGCATCTTCCTCCCGCTCGTGAAATCCCTCTGCGAGGCGTGTGGATCGCGCACTGACGACGGCACAGAGCGAAAGCTCGGCTCATGGCTCATGCTCACATGCTTCCAGACATCCGTTATTTCGTCAGCGATGTTCCTCACGGCGATGGCGGCCAATCCGCTTGCCGCGAACCTGACGGCCAGCACCATCGGGCAGGGGATCGGGTGGACGCTGTGGGCAAAGGCGGCCATTGTGCCAGGGCTGCTCTCTCTGGTGCTTGTGCCGCTGGTGCTGTACGTGATCTACCCACCGGAGGTGAAGACCAGCCCGGATGCACCACGCTTGGCAAAGGAGAGGCTGGCAAAAATGGGACCCATGAGCACGGAGGAGAAGATCATGGGAGGCACGCTTCTGCTCACGGTATGATGCCACACGTACCTCTTATCTTTTCTGCTATAATTCTTATTGCTGATATTGTTGTAAGCTAACTTACATACACTCTTGTGTTCTATGCTATTTCTGCAATGCTGCCATCAGTTGTTAGGATCGTTGTGACCGTCTAGTATTTAAGGAGTTCAGAGAGCTGTTTGGAAATAGTGATTCCCATGATATCTGTGTGTTGTAGTCTGAATCACGCACTACCTCCGTTCCATGATATAAGCCTTTTTAGAAAGCTGCTTTAGCTTGCTAAAAAGGCTTATATTGTGGAACGGAGGTAGTAGAAATCTGGGCCCTTAATTTAAGTCGAACTGCTAGAGCATAGTCGCCTGAAATTTTCCTAAATCTAGTCGACGTTCTCCTTCCTCTACCGCATCCTCAGCTTCTTCCTCCCTGGAAATGATGGGCCTTGCCAGAGACTCCATTTAGCTCAGTGGCTTAGGTCTCAGGGTTGCTGTAGTTGGGGCTTGTTGCCCTCCCTGGGCTTAGGGTCTGTTTGTTTGGGCTGCAGCTGTTGAAAAGCAGCTGTAGCTGGTGAGCTGTTAGGAAGCAGCTGCTGAAAATAGAGTTTTCATGTTTGGCAGGAGTGCTTTTTTATAACGACTACTGCTGTTTTAAAGATGAAATGTCTGAAATGTCCCTGAATGCTGAAAAAGTGTATAGATGATGATTCCAACCGAATTAGCTAATTCTGACCCGTTTTAGCATAACTACCATGCTTAAGAGCTAAATTATCTCAATTAACCTACTCCCTCCGATCCAAATTAATTTAGTTTTTTCTATATTCGGATGTATCTAGCACTAAAACATATCTAGATACGTCTGAATCTAGACAAATCCGAGTCAAATAATTTGGATCGGAGAGAGTATTCTTTTTGTAAAATAATTGTAAACATGTTTTTTGTCAAAATAATTTCGGTGTTTGTTAGGCTTTTGGCTTGGAAGTTAAAATTTTGGATGTAAACTTTCCGATGGCTTTTGGCTAAACTAATCGATTCAACAGAGCTACCAACAGATCCACCGTAAGCAAATCAATCCATCCATCCATGTGGCACCACCGAACGCAAATAGGTTCATCCATCCAACTGCTCGCGTATGCGGCCGTGCTCCCGCTGCTGACCGAGGCAAACCATGTCATGGCTTGCGCCATGAGGGTCTGGCTATTAGGAAGCTGCGAACGACGCGTACGCGACAACGCTCCAGCGTTATGGAGTACAAGCTCCTGTGTCTCGCGCTTAAGGGAGTTGCAGGTCCTCACGGCCGGGGCGGGGCGGCAGGAAAATCAAGGAGGTCGGCCGTGCCCTCTCGATATGGGACAATGGGAGTCGGCAAGGACAGCTGGAGATGGGTTTTTGGAGGCGGGGATGAGCTCCGCAGCGGGGGGGCGGTCGCCGGCGGGGGTAAGCAGTTGGCGGCGCGCTCGTGTATCGCTAGACTAGGCAGGGACAGGGTGAAAAACTGTACAGGGCATGAGTTTGGATTTGGGCTCGCACCGGTTCGCTGCGGTGGCACTTTGCCTGTTATTTCACGAAACGGTGTGGGCATTACGTTGTTACCGGCCCGGGAGTTCACAAGAAGCTGCGGGAAGCGGCCCCGATGGTGCTTCCGCTGCTTCTGGTCTCCACAGTTCAATTGGTCAGCCTGCTTTTGATAAGCGCTTTTCAACATTTGGGTGTTTGTTTGGGCTTGTGCTTTTTATACCCAAAAGCACAAGCAGAAGCTCAGACAAACAGAGCCTTAGAGGGAAGGTTGGCGTGTGTGGTGGTAGTGTGTGTGAGGCTGCTGTGGTGAAGCAGTGCCACTGCAAGCAGGGAGGTAGCCAGTGCTGAGGGCTGGTCGACCCACAGGAATTGGTGTATGACCATCAGGTGATAAGTTTAGGAAGCAGGGGAGTTTGACACTGATCTGGCAGAGGTGGAGGTGCTCTGGAATCGGAGAAGGTAGCGCTCTGGAATCGGAGGAGGTGGTGCAAGCTGGGGTGCTGGTGAAGATGGGAGGGGTTGGGTTGAGAGAGAAGGAAGGAGGGAGGGGGTTGACTGGTTGGGTTGAAGGAGGGAGGAGGTTGACTGGAATGTAACAGTATTGTTTGGTTACTGTTGGCTTAGGCCATTTAACTGCAGATGGTACCTCTGGAATTACATTGCTGGAATTTTTCACTAGACAGTCTGTGAATAAGCCCCTAGGGTTTTGTTTTGTGGTTGTCTGTTGTGTTTTTTAGTCATATTTGGAGCATTGTACAATCTTATTGGTTTAAGTCACTGTATTACTTATTGAGTGCCTTATTTTGCATAAAGTGTAGCTAACACTAGTCGAAATATGGATGTATATTTGTTGCATCAAGCCATCAACCTGTCCACATCTTACTTGAATGCAATCTTGAATACTTTTTCTTGCTGAACATCGTGATGTCCATGCCACCAGGTTGGACTTTGGATCTTTGGAGGAATGCTGAGTGTAGATGCAGTGTCCGCAGCTATTCTTGGCCTATCTGTCCTCCTAATTACAGGGGTTGTCACCTGGAAAGAGTGTTTGGCGGAGTCTGTGGCATGGGATACCCTTACTTGGTTTGCTGCGCTGATTGCGATGGCTGGCTACCTCAACAAATATGGGTTGATCGCTTGGTTCAGTGAGACTGTTGTTAAGGTATGGCCCCCATTCTCTCTCCCTCAGCTTCCTCTTGAAATGACAGTGGGTCCTATTATTATTCTTGCTTACTATTTATAGGCATTTAGCATGATGGATGTGCATTTCTCTAGTATGCCATGTTTCTAGCATTTTGACAGTATGCAAATTTCTATACGCTGGCTCCTCACTGATGTTTATTCTCTGAACATTGGTGTTGGCTATTGCAAATAGTTGTTCTAATCATATTTCTGTACCTACTGAACAAAGAATACCACTGACTGGCTTGGGAATTATGCTGTAGTGAGCTTACTATGTTTACATAGTTTGATCTGAACTAGGAATCGGATTCCTGGTTAGTTATATCTGCATGAAGAAATATGGCATAAGAGCTCATTAGGTAGTTGTTGAAATGAGATAGGTAGTTTATATCATTCCAGACTTAATATTACTATGTTTTTGTTCTTTAGTCCAGAGTAGCATCAACATAGGAAGATGGAAGGTGTTTCTTGGTCGTGTGTTTTTTTCCTGACTTCTTCGTGCGTCTCTCTCTCTCTCAGTTTGTTGGAGGCCTTGGTCTGTCGTGGCAACTCTCATTCGGCGTCTTGGTGCTGCTGTACTTCTACTCCCACTATTTCTTTGCTAGTGGTGCGGCACACATTGGAGCAATGTTCACTGCCTTCCTGTCTGTGTCGAGCGCCTTGGGAACCCCTCCACTTCTCGCTGCCATGGTTCTGTCGTTCCTTTCGAACCTCATGGGTGGTTTGACCCATTATGGCATAGGGTCAGCCCCCGTCTTCTATGGAGCCGGGTATGTTCCGCTGGCTCAGTGGTGGGGCTATGGATTTGTGATCTCTGTTGTTAACATCATCATCTGGCTTGGTGCTGGAGGCTTCTGGTGGAAGATGCTTGGTTTGTGGTGAGCATCACAGTTAATGCGGGACTACTTATTTCAACTGAGAGCGATCAAAACTAGCAAAACATTTGCAAGTGGCACAGGTTGAGCTGACCACAAGTTTTGTCGACATAATTGGGATCCATTCTTGTAGTTTGTATCCGAGTACATTTGTTTTTCTGGCAGTTTCTTCCATTGCCAGGTTCCAGTTTTACTGGCAATTGGCATCTGATGTTCTATACTTTTGTCGATCTTATGCCTTAGATTGTGCCTGTGAACCTGGTAGCTTAGATGATTTGCACCTGAACTTTGACCAAACTGATTTTCTGGCACAAAAAAAATAGCATCTGGACTTTGCGCAAACTGTTTTCAATTGAACATGAACTTTTAATTGCACTCACTCACTGACACTTGTGGCAACTAACATTAACCGTGTCAGAGAATTCTTAAGATTGCAGAAGCTCTGCTGCTTTATCGATACCAAATACTCTCCAAATTTAAGCTTGCAGAGTACCAACTTTGATGTGCCGATTCTCTACACTTGTTTTAGTCGATATTCGGCATAAATTGTCGATTGGTCTTGTTCAACTGAATGCTCTGTGAATTGTTTTTGTAATGATGAATCCGAGCTTACTTGGCCGATCAGTGCACTAGAAGGCTAAAACTGTGGTTATCGATTAACCCGAGTACTTAGGTCTAGACGACCAGTTTGAGTTATATTCCGGGTTCGGGCATCTCCCGATGAAGTGGGTGATGGAACTGATGGCATCCCCATGTGATCTCCGCTGTGAACTATGACAAAAATCTCACCCTCCCGGCCAGAATATCTGAATAAAATCTAGTGTCGCATGCTTGCTGTAGATGATAAGAATATTTAGCAAAAAAGTTGGAGCGGAGAATAAATGTGCCGACGCATTTGGTGCACTCCGGAGGAGTATATATTTATACAGGGGTCATTGTCACTTTATTCTGGCATGGCGCACTGTGCACAATGCACACGCGTAGCTTTTGTGTAGACCAGTCCTTGGCTCGCAATCCTGTCACCAGTCATGGTTGAAACTAATTGTGCGTATAAGTTCTGTCGTGGAACCTTTTTTCCTTTTCCCTGTTGTATTTCTGTCTTGTGGTGTGTTTCATGTTTGTGCGCACACGAGTGCTCGTGCAAAACATTGTCGAAAGATTTAAAAACACGACTATATAATAGGAATGTGTGTGTGCAAATCATTGGATTGAAGAACACAATAATCCTGTAAATTGTGGTTTGGCTCATAGAAATGGGAAAAATATAGAAATCCTAATAAACATGGTCAAATTTAAGCCCAACCATGTGAAAAACTATAATTAGGATATTACCACGACACAACAGAATACATGTACATATACTAATTAATTTGATTTTTTTTTCACTTAGCTATTCACGTTGAGTGGAGAAAATTATAATTTGACGCAATGTAAAAATTTACACAAAATAATCTAATGTGGACATGAGTATGACGCCAAAAATCTACAATAATTTGTAAATCAAGATCTTCTCTT